>JAPQVY010000012.1:32108038-32708038 GCA_028535165.1 Quercus tomentella
TCCACTTTTGAGTATAGTAGTAATATTGTCATCATATGAGCATATTGTCGAGAAAGAGCTATGGTGTGAATCCTATGGATATCTCTTTTATTGTTCTTTCGACCAAGTATTTTCCTAGTTTGCTTTGATTTTCCATATCCAATTCTTTCTTAGCCCTCACCCTGTGGCCTGTCATTACAACCTTGATTAAAGACCTTTTGATCTCTGATTTTGGTGTTTGATTACATTAGTGGAGAGGATTTCTGAAAATTGGACTTATGGGGTTAAGTTTTGAGAGAATTCTTCTGATTTCAGTTGTTCTACTGTTATCTGAATTTGCTGGTGGTTTGGAGTTAAATTGACTATTTCACACACACACTCAAGGACTTAGCTTTAGGTTGAAGTAAATGCTTAACTCTTGCTTGACAAATTGCTAAATTTTTGATTGATTTTCCTGCCATCTTTGATGTTAAAAGAGTAAGCTACTAGTGATGAAATCTAAATTCAGATCATGGCTTGGTGAGTGATGATATTGCTCTATGGGGTCTAGCTGATAGTGTCTATAGTTGTCTTTTATTTTATTTTCTTTTTGTTTGAGGATGAACAAAGTTCTAAGTTTGGGGGTGTTTGATGACTTGCATAATTGAGTGTAATTTATCACTTCTCAACTTTAAACTTTAGGCTAATTTTATTTATTTTGTTGATTTTAGACTTGATTTTTTGTTATTTAAATTTTATTCCAGATTTGAAGAAAATAAAGACTTATTCAAATAAAAGAGATGTGAAGCAGCTAGAGAGAATATTGGGTCTTGGATAAACGGAACTAAAGGAAGAATTCTTTATGGCCTTAGAAGTTGGCAAGAAACTGAGAAGGAGGCACGCACAAAAGAAAAGAGGGGCTGAACTAAAAGGAGCAACACGTTGAGGTTTTTGAAGCAAAACGTTTTGGGCTTTGGGCTCAACACGGTTTTGGGCTGAAAAATAGAAGGCTGAACTAAAAGGGGCAACACGAAACTAAAAAGAAAGAGAGGAACGCTGAAGAAGAGGAGGAAAAAAGGGGTGCGGCGCTGAAGCTGAACAAAGAGGGCTGGAACAAAGAAGGGGCGCTAAACAGAGAAGGGGCGCTGAACAGAGAGGGCTGAACAGATAATTTTTCAGCATTTATTTTCCTTCGAATCTTCTCAGAAAAATGATGGTGAATTTGTTTATGTTGAATTTGATTTTTAGCATGAACTAAATTTTCTTTATTCGAGGAAAATGATGTAATCTAGTTCCGAATTATGCTTGCTTTTCTATGTTAATTTGAAAAATTTCTCTTCATGTTTGTCTGATTTATTCTAAGCTTATTGCTTCTAATTAACTGGCCATTAATTAGATGATTTTAATCTTGTGATTTGCTGTCGAAAGAGGGAATTATAGGATAGATCTTGAATATTTCAGCATAGGTAAATATAGAGATCGAAAGACTTGTATGAACCTATGTAGTATTAAAATTGTAGGTCTTAATGCTTTCTTGCTTTATTAAATTGCATACTCTTGTGTAAAATGATGAACAAGAATGTTTCCAATTGACTGTCGAAAGAGGCTTTTAGATGAGTTTGGAGATTGCTAACAAACAGAGAGAGTTAAATTAAATTAGCTAGATGAGTAAAGCATAGTGAGGGATTAGGTGAAATCGATTTCCTAGAAGTTTTTTTTTTTCTCATTAAGTTGATTTTCAAGCAACATCTTTCTTTTCCTCTGCGTATCTTTTATTTAAATTGATTTTATTTTGAATTCCAATTACAAAAACCTTAGTGACTTTTCTAGATAAAATCGAGATTAGCATAATTCTGGTATTTGTCAAAAGTAAGTGACCAATCCCTGAGGAAGATACTCTTTTCATCAATTTACCATAAAACTACGATACTGTGCACTTGCAGTTTTGCACCGATCATGAACAGAGAACTTTCTGTAGCCCAGAATGAAGCCAATGGCACAGTGGCTCCAGAAATCTCGTTGCATTTGGAGATTTTCAGCATCAGCTTCCAAAACAGGTCCATGCCTTGCAAAAGGCATTTCACTGCCCTCACTTGCTTGTGAAGAAGCATCAGAATCCTTCACATAGGGACCAACATTGATCTTGGACCCACTACTTTCAGTCCAGCCATACTCTCTAACTGGAAACTGGTCCCCCATGGTTAGAACAAGGAGACAAACAGTACCACACAAAGTACAACTTCTATTCCTATATATACCTTTATAGGGCGGTGGTTTAATATTATGCGTTTATTAATAAAAGTTTTCTAAAGAGGTTTTCTCTATTATTTTGCCTACTAGCCTAGTTTTCTTGTAGAACTTAGGTTTTGTGGAAGAGTTGAAGTAATTGTGTGTTATAGATTCTGCTTCTACACGCCTACACTGCATCAATTATTTTCAATTGACATTTAATGTATTTATCAATCAAATGAAAAATCTTCATTTAAAAAAAAAAAAATACACACACTTCAAATGCAACTTGTTCTATGGATTTAACAACTACAAAGTGACAAAGATAAGTTAAAATAGAACGTGACCAAACCCGACAAGAGGGGATGGATTTTCGTTGCCTGATGTATGTACCCAAATGATGTTATTTTTCTATAATTACAAATTACCATTATAATTCTTCTTAGTTTTGTATATTTATTTTATTTTAATGCATCATTAGATTCATTGAGATTTTAATTTATTGTTGTGTTAAATAATTTGTGGTTTGTGTTAGTATTTTATATTTGGATTGTATTATTGAGTATTATTGCTTGGTAAAGGTATTTTTGGTTTGTGTTATTATATTGGTACATTGAAATTTTATGTTATTGTAGTGTTAAAATTTATAGTGTAAAATCCTCATGTGAATTTCGTAAATATTCCTTCAAAACTGAGAAGGTTCAAAACAATTATTATTATTATTATTATTATTATTATTATTATTATTATTATTATTATTATTATTGTAGATTAATTTGTGAAACCAAGCCTAGCCATCAAATACAAGAGGCTTGTAAGTTGTAACTTGTAATAGAAGGAAAAAAAGAAGAAAAAAGAAGAGTTGTAGGGTACTACCTCCTGTGAGAATTAGTTTGGGCGGTTGGACTTGGGAGCGATGGAGTAAATATTAATTTTTTCTTGTACGCAAGGCAACTCCAAGCACATAAAGCGTATATGTAAGAGCATCAGCATTCGGACGGCAAAAAAAGTTCCATTTTACACCCTAAAAATCTACTTTATCTATTTTACAATCTCATTTTACAACTCTCCCAACATCCCAGTTCTATTTTTACAAACAACCCATTAAAAATAATATAAAATATATCAACAAATAACCAAATTCCTTTGTATTTAAATTTTTGTCTTTTTCTTTTTTAAGCAAAAAAATATCAATTTATAATATATTTAATTAAATTATTTTTAATTAAAACAATTATTTTCTTTCCTTTATGTTTTTTCCTATTTCAAGGGATTTTAATTTCAAAATAAAAGATAAACATAAACATAAACGAGTAATATGATTTTAAGAATTATACTATAAAGTTACCGTAGGAAATCTAGAGGATCTTGAATCTCTTCACGAAAAAATTTGGGATTCCCTTCCTAATTATGGTCAATGTTAATAACTAGGTTTTTTAACCTGACCCATAATCTATGGTATCGATATCGTATTTTATCTAGCCTCAAATGTTGTTAGGGATCAAAGTTTTAAATTTAAGGCCTCACAGACTTTTTAAAGCTTGCATCAAAGATATTGAGAGCCCTTTTAATTTGTTCATTTAAAGGCAAAAATCAGGCTTGAATTGATTGAATCATTGTGGAATATATGAAAATTACAAATATGAGTTTACCTTGGAAAATGTGTTTTATTTCTTAACTGACTTTTGTTTTCCCTTGAATTGCATTATAGATCTTCACTGATGTGTTACCACAGTTTTCAAGTTGCTTTGATGAGCCTAAATAATATTCAATTCCCATTGTAACTATTGAATTATCATGCAAATGTTTGTTCTGAGTAAACTAAACTCATGATCTTTTGAGTGAAGAACTGAAGATTGCAATTTCAAGAAAAAAGAACAGTTTTCAATATCATCAAACTTTCACATAAATAATATTCAATTCCCCAAAATCCAAGAGATTGAAGTATTGCCAATTCAGCCTAATAATAGGTTGGTTGAAAACAAACATAATGTAACCTCGCATTCACTTTTTATATTAATTCAAACAGCCAAATGAGTAAAACTCAACCAGAGGCAGAAAGTTTATACTTGATTCCATGTATACAAGGGTATGAAAGTACAAAAAGACCAAAATAATTCAAAGCCTATTCCTTTTTTTTTTTTTTTTTTAATTATTTTAATCGGGGGGTAAGGGTAACCTACAATCCTGCACCTTGAACTTTGGGGTGAGTTTCAATTTTGTTTCCCTGGACTTTATATTTTTGTAATATTAATTCTAACCTTTGCAATTTATTTCAATCTATCAATTTGAACCTTCATTTAGGCCTCTTTAAAAATAAATTAAATTAAATGTTTATAAGTATAGGCCCCTTTCAATTTTGGCTGGCATCACAAAAACATGGCCAATTATGAGACTTATTTTTCACTAAGTTTTTGCTCACGTGGTACATCAGGCCATGTAGGTCCCACTTTCCTGGCATAAAATTATTTCAAAATCCAAGTGCAAATGATAAACTCTTATAATCATTTGATAGTATAGATTTTTTTTTTTTTTTTTGGGGGGGGGGGGTAAGTAAAAAAATAATGTAATAGATGTCTCCCAAGATTATACAGATAAGTTATTTAGCTTGACCATTCAGCATGGTATCTTCACAAGAATTTAATTATTGTTAAAGCCAGTGTCATTGGCATTCACATCCCTCCACAAGCTATGGCAACAGAATACAGAGAGATGTGGTTAAGACACAGACTTACTACACCATGTTTATTCCATCTATTTCCAGAAGTGACACATACACACTTTCCTATTTGACACATGACCCTTCAGCTGTTCATCCATCATCCTCATCGAGATCAAGTATGGGAATATTTAGGGTGGGTGGTGTACAAAAGAAGTGACAACCACTTATGGTGTTAGTCTTTGGAGATCTATAAGACAAGGCTGGCCATCTTTCTTTAAATCCACCATCTTCAAAGTTGGCAGTGGTAACAGAATTAAACTTTGGCATCGCTTGTGGTGTGGGGGTTGTACTCTTCGGGAGGCATTCCCAAAACTCTACAACTTTAGTTGTAACAAGGATTCTTTTCTTGTAGATGTCATGTCCTTTCCTAATCAGAGGCTTTATTGGGATTTTCGATTCTATAAAGAGCCCCAAGATTGGGAGATGGAGCAATTTGATATTTTTTAGAAACTTGTACACTCTATGACCTTTACTGGTGAGGGGCATGACAAACTTTGCTGGATGTCAACAAAGAATAAGGGATTTAAGGTTAGTGAATACTACTTATCCCTCTTCTCGACCCTTGACAACCATTTTTCGTGGAAAGCTGTGTGGCGCTCAAAGATCCCTCCTAGAGTTGCTTTCTTTTCTTAGACTGCCACCTTAGGCAAGATTTTGACCCTTGATAGGCTATGGAATAAGGGTGTCCCCATCATGGATTGGTGTTTTATGTGTAAAAGAAGCAGGGAATCGGTAAACCATCTTCTTCTTCATTGACCTATTGCTTTGAGCTATGGTCTATGGTTTGGAGCTTTTTTGGTGTGATTTGAGTGATGCCTCAAAATGTTGCAAATTTATTTACATCCTGGCAAGGTCCATTTGGTAGATAGCATAATTTAGACCTATGGCGGGCTGTCCCACATTGTGTGTTATGGTGTCTTTGGCGGGAAAGGATCAGTAGATGCTTTGAGGGAACAGAACGGTCGATTCTTGAGATTAAATCTCTCCTCCTCCACTCTTTGTTTGCTTGGTGTTCTGTTTTCTCTTCTTTTTCTTGCTTTAATATTTTTGTTATGATTGATCAATGTAATTTTCGATCTTGATGTAGCCCTTTCCATGTACACTCCCAATGTACCTGGGACTTTTGTTTAATGATATTTCGTTATTTATAAATAAATAAATAACTTAATTTCACAACCTAGATATATCCAATTTTTCTCCTCTTCTCTTAGGCGTTTCAACAAACACTTCGCAGTTCAAGTTTTATTTGCAGAACACACATATTGCGAGGACTCTCACATCGAAGAAGAAGACAATGAAATGACTTTTAGCAACGAGTCGAAGGACCTACAAAGCCATTTCTTCACACAAGAGCCCACACAAAACAGCTTCAAGGTAGATCAATCTGCACAGAACAATAAGCATCTTCAACATAACTGATACATGTTAAAGTAGAACACAAACATAATTATCTATCCATGTGTACATATTTACATTCATAAACTTATACCTATATAGGGTTTAACACGGTTTCGTTTCTAGGAAAATTTTGAAATAAATTACCTACAGAAATATAAACATAAACAGAAACGAGTAATATGATTTTAAGAATTATACTGTAAAGTTACCGTAGGAAATCTAGAGGATTTTGAATCTTTTCACGAAAAAATTTCGGATTCCCTTCCTAATTATGGTCAATGTTAGTAATTAGGTTTTTTAACGTGACCCATAATCTATGGTATCGATATCGTATTTTATCTAGCCTCAAATGTTGTTAGGGATCAACGTTTTAAATTTAGGGTCTCACGGACTTATTTTAACCTTGCATCAAAGATATTGAGAACCCTTTTAATATGTTCATTTAAAGGCAAAAATTAGGCTTGAATTGGTTGAATCATTGTGGAATATATGAAAATTACCAGTTTGAGCTTACCTTGGAAAATGTGTTTTATTTCTTAAATGACTTTTGTGTTTTTCCTTAAATTGCATTATAGATATTCACTGATGTGTTACCACAGTTTTCAGGTTGCTCTGGTGAGCCTAAATAATATTCAATTCCCCATTGTAACTATTGAATTATCATGCAAATGTTTGTTCTGAGTAAACTAACCTAATGATCTTTTGAGTGAAGAACTAAAGATTGCAATTTCAAGAAAAAAGAACAGTTTTCAATATCATCAAACTTTCACATAAATAATATTCAATTCCCCAAAATCCAAGAGATTGAAGTATTGCCAATTTAGCCTAATAATAGGGTGGTTGAAAACAAACATAATGTAACCTTGCATTCACTTTTTATATTAATTCAAATAGCCAAACGAGTAAAACTCAACAAGAGGTAGAAAGTTTATACTTGATTCCATGTATACAAGGGTATGAAAGTACAAAAAGACCAAAAGAATTCAAAGCCTATTCCTTTTTTTTTTTCTTTTTTTTTTTAATTATTTTAATCGGGGGTAAGGGTAACCTGCAATCCTGCACCTTGAACTTTGGGGTGAGTTTCAATTTTGTTCCCCTGGACTTTATATTTTTGTAATATTAATTCTAAACTCTGCAATTTATTTCAATCTATCAATTTGAACCTTCATTTAGGCCTCTTTAAAAAAAAATTAAATTAAATGTTTATAAGTATAGGCCCCTTTCAATTTTGGCTGGCATCACAAAAACATGGCCAATTATGAGACTTATTTTTCACTAAGTTTTTGCTCACGTGGTACATCAGGCCATGTAGGTCCCACTTTCCTGGCATAAAATTATTTCAAAATCCAAGTGCAAATGATAAACTCTTATAATCATTTGATAGTATAGATTTTTTTTTTTTTTTTTTTTGGGGGGAGGGGAAGGGATAAGTAAAAAAGTAATGTAATAGATGTCTCCCAAGATTATACATATAAGTTATTTAGCTTGACCAGTAAGCATGGTATCTTCATAGGAATTTAATTATTGTTAAAGTCAGTGTCATTGGCACTCACATCCCTCCGCTCCATGGACTAAGTCTCAAAAAATCTCTCATTAAAAACCACGTAACATTATTTCGGGTCTGGTCATCATCCGGATCAAACACAACTAGACTCCACAAAACCCAACATTTGTAGTAAACTTGGTGGTACACTGGTAGTTTTAACATTTTCCGTTTTAAAATTGACCAATTGGTATGTTACTCTAAAGGTTTTCTTCACATTAACTCAACCATACTCTAGTTTCTGCTTCTGCATGGTGAACATTTTGGAGGTTTGAAGCATCAGTCATGTTACCTTGGCAAAATACACAAATTAGCATTGTCTTATGATTTCAATTGTGCATACTAGTTCGTGGGTACTGAAACTGGCCTGATAGGTGATATATTGGCATTGCATTACCTCTCAGTCATTTTTTTAAAATACCCAATTCCATAACCAATTAGTTGAATTTAATTTTATACTAAATGTTTTGGCCGCTAGCATTATATTCAACTTAGCATTGCTTGGATCATCGGAAGCTGTTAGGTACACACTATCAAACTCATTTTCAATTTCCTTAAGGTTGTCTTTCTGATTGTTCTATATGATTATGTGCTGAATGTTCATCTTTTTTGTCTCCTTTTCTCCTATTAAGTTTGTACTTGAACTAATGTACTAGTTTTAGTGTTTGCCTTCATGCAGGTCTGGACTGTTTCATCAGGCTTCTGCTTTGTAACATTCTCAGAGCACACTAATGCAGTCACTGCTCTCCATTTTATGGCTAGTAACCATTGTCTCTTAAGTGCATCTCTGGATGGGACTGTCCGTGCATGGGATTTGTTCCGCTATTGAAATTTTAGGACATTTACTTCCCCTTCATCTAGGCAATTTGTTTCTTCGGCAGCTGATCAAAGCGGTGAAGTGATTTGTGCTGGAACTCTAGATTCATTTGAAGTATTCTTTTTCCATCTCTGATGGATGTTAACAATCACCACTACTCTTTTCCTCCCTCCCCCCCCCCCCCCCCCCCCAATCTTCCCAAATCTTTTGCTGACTTTTTAAAATAATGTCATGTTCAGATCTTTGTTTGGTCGATGAAGACTGGCCGTTTGTTGGATGTGCTTAGTGGTCATGAAGGTTCTGTTCATGGGTTGATGTTTTCTCCTACAAATGTGAGTTTACCTGTCTTTTGTCTGTTTTGTTTCTGCACTAATAACACGTGCCTATCTTTGTTATTTTAACAAATTATGCTTATCTCTTTGTAATTTTTGTTTTCATAACCCATAAACTCAAAGAATATGACGGAAGCTGGCCCTACGGATCTAATTGATGATGATAACAGTGACACAGAAAAAGGTGTTGATAAACAATCACGAGCAAAGTTAGGTTATGATTTACCAGGATCCATGCCTAACCGTGGCAGGCCTGTTATTCGTACAAAGTGCCTCAGAATTGCACCCACTGGACGGAGCTTTGCAGCAGCAACATCAGAGGGGGTGCTAGTATATTCAATCGACGAATCCTTTATCTTTGATCCCACAGACCTTGACATAGATGTTACACCAGAGGTATACCCCTTTTTAACTGTAACCATTGCTTATGATACGAAAATGAAGATCATAAAAAATAATTTTCTAGATTTCATCTCTTTCGGTTTTTCAAATATTGTTTTGATTAGAATTTGATCACGTTGGGTAGTCAATTAGTTAATAGATATTAAATATAAATATCACTATTTTCCTTATTTAATAGCAGTGTTTTCCTTTTCAGTTACCACTATCCATTTCGGTTTAGTAGCAGTATTTTTCTTGTGCCTATTGTCTTTACTTCATGTATATATTTATTTATCTGGTTATGCTGTTAGACAGGCAGTTGACGCAGCACTAAATGAAGATCAACAAAACAGAGCTTTGATTCTTAGCCTTCGTTTAAATGAGGATTCTCTAATTAAAAAATGCATCTTTGCCATCAGTCCAGTAGATATACCAGCTGTTGCTTCATCAATCCCTTACAGATATCTACAGAGATCAATAGTAGCATTTGCAGATCTTCTAGAAAGCTGCCCACATTTGGATTTCATACTTAGATGGTGTCAGGTATTTTTCCCATTACTTCCAACTTTTAAAACTATTTCTGTTCATGTTAGATGCAGATGATGTCTGGATGGTGCTAGTTTTTAGATCTCATACGTAGATTGTGATTGGTTTGTGTGGCAGGAGCTCTGCAAAGCTCATGGCAACTCTATTCAACAGAATTCCAGAAATCTGCTTCCTGCTTTAAAATCCTTGCAGAAAGCAATTACTAGAACACATCAGGATTTGGCAGATACTTGTTCCTCCAATGAATACATGCTTCAATATTTATGCTCCACAAGTGCCAAGAAATGAAGGGGTGTAGTAACTTGTGGGCACTTCAGCAAGGTTTTTGGAAATATTATCCACACCCATTGTTGTTCTACTGCATTGTTGATAGTTGAATTCATCTTCAGAAAAAACCATCCGGCTTGTCATGGAATTATGCTGCAGCTTGTGAGAAGCTGGAAGATATCCATGAAGCATGCCGTCGAGGAGTTGTCCGGTGTCTTCATTGCAAAACCATCCATGTACCAAATTTTGCTGTTCAATATCAAAGAATTTGTGGCATCAGTTCATGCTGTCTCTCTAATTTGTTTAAACCAATTTTGATGATAGAACATTAGCCTCTGAGCAGATAGGCATTAGAATATGATAGTATCAAAGCTGAAACAATGTAGTTTTGCTGTATGTTCAAAAGGAAATTTTAATGGAATCAAAAGTTTGTGCATTTCTCTTTTAAAGTTTCTTTGTAGAGTTCAATAAATTGATAATTGTTTGCTCGGACGAACTTTACTATTGTTACTCTAAAACATGTGCAATATGTTTTGCAGAGCTATAGTGCCCCCCTCCCCCAAAAAAAGAAAAGAAAATAATAAATAAAAATAAATGACAGAGATCTTGTTCCAGTTTTGGTATTGATGATGCTTGTTGCCAATGTGATTCTCAGCTTTGGGTTTTATGGTGGGTTTTATGATGGATTCTGTGGTGGCTTGGGTCTGGTTTACAGTTTAGGAGCATGGGTGGTCAAGACCAATGATAGTTTTTATAAAGGGTACAATGCTGAGGTACTGAGGTGGTTTTGGGTGTTGGCATGAGAGATTTTTGTGGTGCGGCTTTGGTGATTTGCAGTAGAACCTGGCCAACGGAGGGAAGCGACGCCAATGCCATTGTGGATTTTTGTTGTCGTTAGCAATGGTTGGTAGGTGATTTGGCCGAATGTGACTTCAATTGTGAGATTTAGTTTTATTTTGTTTCATGATCCATTTGTGCTTGGGCAGAGCAGGAATTTACTGGTGCATGAAGATTTTGAGTGGGTGAAGATTTTGGTTAGTTGAGTTTTGAAAGTGTCAAAAAAAATTAAACGTCTACTTTGCCCATGTCAATTGTACTCGAGTACTGTGGAGGTTTTTTTTTTTTTTTTTGATGGGAGAGTACTGTGGTGTTAAACGCGAGTAGTTTTTGGGGGACCTTTTTACCCCAAAATAATAAAAATTAGCTAACATGGTAAATTGTTTTATTTAGGCTGTGTTTGTTTTGGCTTCAAACCACTTCCGGAAATGGTTTTCCGTAAAAATGTGTATTTGGTAAGCACAGAAAAATAGGGTCAACAGAAATTAATTTCAGCTTTGACCAAAAATTCCCCTCTCAAGCCGGAAATCAATTTCAATTGCTATTTTACCTTCAAATGGATTCCGAAAAACACAGACAAAGAGAGAGAGAGAGAGGGAGAGAGCACACCCCTCCAGCCAGCCAAGCTCCGGCCAGAGAGATCGCACCCAGAGAGAGATCGAACCTAGAGCCCAGAGCCCTTCGACTTCGACTTCGAATTGCACCCTTCGACTTTGCCGGCGAACCCAGAGCCCTTCAACTTCGCACCCTTTGACTTCGACTTCGAATCGCACCCAGATCGCACCCTTCAACTTCGCCGGCGAACCCAGAGCCCAGATCACGCATTCGACTTCGCCGAGATCGCACCCCAGGATCGCACCGAGACGGCACCAATCGCACTGAGATCGCAATTGAGAAATGGTTGGGTTTTGATGAATTTGACCGGATTTGATGAATTTTTTTTGGTTGGGCTTTGTTTCTGTGTTTATCTATTGAGAAATGATATTATATATTTGTTTAGAAGCTGAGAAAATGTGAGAAAATATGAGGAACAAGAAGAAAATGTGTTTTCTATATTATTTTTAGCAACACAACCAAATACTAGAAAATATTTTCCAAAGCATTTTTTGGAATGCAACCAAACGCTTGAAAATATTTTCCTTTCCCGAAAATAGCATTTCCGAAAAATATTTATTTTCTGGAAAATATTTTACGAGAACCAAACACAGCCTTAATTCCTCGTGTTTACTACCACATAAAAGGCCATGAGGAGGTAGAGTAAATTCGGCCTTGTCACATAAGTCCGTAGAATAGTGGATTGGAGATCAACTGAGATCCAGCAACAGATCTAAGGAATCTGGTTCAAACCAAGTAATTTGAAGTGTTAGTTTATCTATGTTTTATTCATTATCTTCTAAATAATCCAAATTTAATTCCTCACCATTTCGAACTCAATCTTCTGCTTATGATTTGCGAACCAAAATTATCCGAGCTAAAGAAATAAGGTTACTATACAACAATTGCAAGGATATATAGCAGTAGCAGATGAAAGCACAGCAAAACGCTACATTTATTGTTTTATAAATAATAACAAGCAATCATAGCTTATCATGTAATCCCGCAGAAAACCACATAGAACCTCATCTTGTCACCTCATAGCAATAACACACTATTGTCAAAGAAGTCCCAGTGACTAACTCTCTCTAGATTCATTGAGTTGTTATTCAGACTTCTCCTGACTAGCGGTAACGTCTTTCAGCTTTTCCTTCAGTTCACCAGACTGCACGGGACAGGCCAGATTATTTGAGCAACGCAATGCACATTGTAAAGAAGTAAAAGTAAAATATGTTCTGAAATAAGAAGTAACCTGGTGTAAGTTGAGAATAATATCTGACCCTCCAATGAACTCTCCCTTGATGAATATCTGTGGAAATGTGGGCCAGTGGCTGCATATAAACAGCAAGGTAATTTAGAAAACTAGCACTCAATACAATCAAATTTGAAGATCCAAAGTTTATCGAAAACAGCAGTCCCATCCTCAAACTAATGTGATGCTACTACCCATTTTCATTTATATAAGAAGAATTTTATAGAGAAAGAGACCAATGAGTGAAACCCATACTACTATCCATGATATGATATCAAATAAGGGAAAAATTATTACCAAGCTGAATTTTTTTGCTTCCACCAATGGCTATGGAACCAACACCTAATTCCCTTGTAGATTTTTTTTTTCGATGAGTTCCCTTATAGATATTTGTCTCTTGTTAATAATCAAAGACGTTAAGGGGAAATAAGCTTGATAGGCACCATCAAGAAATCAAGATTGCCATTAGACCGATAGGGCAAATCACTCCTGGTAGCTGAGCATGTTGGGTTTTGCGTATGATGATAGAACAACATCAATTTATCCAGGAACTATTCCTAGGCTAAAAAATTTTTAAAGCACAAGACCAATCAAAATTTTATTTTGGGAGGGGGGGGGGGGATGTGGCTGTGTGTTTTGTAAAATGTTTTACCAATGTTTTTGTTGGTAGAACATTTTATAAAATTTTACAGAGGATTTTACAGTCAACAGAAAACATTTTAAGTTTGACCAACGTTTTACAACAAAACATTGTTTCCGCATAACATTTTACACTGTAACAAACAGAGTGAAAAATTAACACAATACAAGTTATATTGGGCTTCATCCAGCTCCAACAGTCTCATATTTATCAACAACAACAAAACAACTTTGCAGAAATACATCAGATGTTAATACAACAGACATAGACAGACAGTACTCAATAGACACATATAAGACATGTAGAATGAATTTGATGAGCATCAGCACACATGTAGAATGAAATTCTAATTGACTACAATGACAAATCTTCACTCAACCAGAATAGATTGCTACGTTAGTCATCACAGCCAGCTAAATTCATCTTGTATTACTAAGAATGTCCAGAAGCCAAGTGAGCACAACTTTGAAAAAACTAAGCAGAATAGTCATCAAGATTCCCAAAAAATATGTAAAACATCAAAATCTAACTTTTTCCCCTCTTTTTTTTAAGTAGAGAAAAACACCAAGTGCTGACTTACCTGAAGGTTTTTACAGCACCTTTAAGCTCAGGATCCTCCAAAATATTTCTAGAAGCCAAAGGAACATCTGAAACAGTCACATATATGGTAAGAGTACAATAACCAGATAAATTTATTCATCATCGGAAGTTAACAAGTGCCAAGAAGAACACCCTTTAGATTAGATAACAAAATAATAGATGCAGCTAATCCCTAATTATAAGGAGACAGTGTGTGCACCCAACTCTTTTTCACTCCGTCCCATTGCACATAACTAAATACCAGTAGCTCATCAAAAGATAACTTTTCTTCACATCCTCCTATTCTTTCATGTGATTTGCACTTGTACAAAAACAATTTTCATGCCATTAACTAAGAGCCCTCTCCAAAAAGACAAGAAAACAGTAAAATCAAAAACACAATCCAGATTATTATAGTTCAAGTTTAGCATTTTTAAAGGAAATAATAAGTCATGTATAACTAACATATATACATACGGAGTTATGTTGTACAAGCATGTATACATGTGTGTGATGCCAATGAGCTCTAACTAAACTGGCACCTCCTCCCCTTATAAGTACTAGGAGGAGGGTGAGGTCGTGGGTTCAAGACCCATTGGGTGCGTGTATATATTACCAATAAAATAAAATAAATAGTATATGTGACTGGTATGTGTTTGTATGTCTGTCTACACACAACTTTGTGGATACACAGTCATACATATTGATTGCTAAATTAAACCAATCAAGGAATGGAAAGATTTGCTCATTAAAATAAACATCTCCAATTTGTTCGATCATTGTAATTTGAGAGTTCGATTGTTCCTCACCCTCTGTACACCCCCAGTGTACTTGGTTTCTGTATTTTAATAATAAAAAATTTGTTACTTATAAAAAAATAAATAAACATCTCCAAAACTTACTATATTGTTTTAACACTCTAACTGCTAGTGAGCTGAATCCACACTGAGGAAACTCAGGCACACCTTTCATGTAAATCATAACAGGATTTTCCTTGACATCCTACACCAAAAACAAACACAATCAATAAACATAGATCTTTCAAAATAAAAAATTTCATATTGCTAACAGCAGATGACAAAGAGTTCAGAACACAAATTGTAAATATGATATAAAAGATTCATTTACCTGCTCAACAACATCATTCAAAGAAAGGTCAGAACTCTCGAGCTTGTTAGTGGGTTTAAAATCTTCATGCGTGTCAGGATCATTGGGTGCGGTAGTTGAAAATCTCATCCCATTATGGGAAAAGGATCCAAATACCTACAAAAATTTAAACTGAAACATCAACTTATGTTACCACTGCAATCATTTTTTTAATAAGTATTACTGCTGCAATCATTAACAACTTAAAGGATAAGAATTAAACCAGAAATGTGGAATCGACTAATATGATAATATACTGGTTAACATCAGATGTGAGTCAATAATTTAGCTAAGCAGCCACGTATAATAAATAATAAATTTAATGCTAAGAGCCTCAGAGCTCAACTGGCACCTCATGGTGTTTCCAACCAAGACGTCCAAGGTTCAAATCCCCTCTCCCCCATTGTAACTATTGAATTATCATGCAAATTTTTGTTCAGAGTAAACTAAACTCATGACCTTTTGAGTGAAGAACTGAAGACTACAATTTCAACATAAAGGAACATTTTTCAACATCATCAAGCTTTCAAATAAATAATATTCAATTCCCCAAAATCCAGGAGATTGAAGTATTGCCAATTCAGCCTGATAATAGGTAGGTTGAAAACATACATAATGTAACCTTGCACTCACTTTTTATATTAATTCAAACAGCCAAATGAGTAAAACTCAACAAGAGGCAGAAAGTTTATACTTGATTCCATGTATACAAGGGTATGAAAGTACAAAAGACCCAAAGAATTCAAAGCCTATTCTTTTTTTTCTTTTTTTTAATGGGGGGGTAAGGGTAACCTACAATCCTGCACCTCGAACTTTAGGGTGAGTTTCAGGACACACATATTGCGGGGACTCTCACATCGAAGAAGAAGACAATGCAATGACTTTCAACAACGAGTCCAAGGACCTACAAAGCCATTTCTTCAAACAAGAGCCCCCACAAAACAGGTTCAAGGTAGACCCCAGTTATCCTAAGCAACATCATGGTCCATATTCTAACATCTACAATTTCATTCCATGTATAAACCCATCTAAGGTATTGTATAACAAACAGGTTCGATTTCATATTCAATCATCTATAATTTTATTCCAAGTATCAAAATTCTTTAACAAATGGACTTGAAACTTACAATTCTACTAGGACGGGTGGCAGGGAGACCCGCAATGCCCTTCAGCAGCATGCTTGATAATGACCTTGCCATTATTTTTGATTCAGAGTCGTATATATATCGTAATTAATCTGCACAGAACAATAAGCACCTTCAATATAACCGATACAAGTTAAAGCAGAACACAAACATAACTATCTATCCATGTGTACATATTTACATTCATAAACTTATACATACATAGGGTTTAACACGGTTTCCTTTCTAGGAAAATTTTGAAATAAATTTCCTGCAGAGAATAACTAAGTACAGACATCCATATAGTTTAGCAAACAGTTCAATTAGAGCATCAGCATTACACCCTAAAAACCTACTTTATCTATTTTACAATCTCATTTTACAACTCTCCCAACATCCCAGTTTCTATTTTCACAGACAACTCATTAAAATAATATAAAATATATCAACAAATAATATTAAAAATTTGGTCAAACTACCACCACTGTTCACTACCACCGTGGCCCATTGCAAACCCACATTCCAGAGCCGCCGGCCAGCCCTGAAAAACCCACCACAAACCCATCAGAAAAATATACACATACCTATACCGGAAAATATTCACAAATCTCAAACCCACGGCCTCCGACCCCACGCGCCGATGCCCACAAACCCCACACCCTCCACGCCGATCTGAGTGGGATGGACCGAGACAGAGAAATCACAGAGAAAAAAAAACTGAGTGGGGAGAGAGAGAGGAAGAGATGAGAAAAGAGAGAGAGCGAGAAAGAGAGAGAGAGAGAGAGGCGAGGCTGAGATATGTGAGAGAAGAAAGTCAGTGAGATGTGGGTCCGGGAGGAATTAAAAAATATTAAATTAAGTTTGCAACCCGGTTGCAAATGTACCACTTCCAAATTGGATTTGAAAAAAAAAAAAAAAAAAAAGAATTTCGGATTATACAGAGGAAAATAAAAAGGAGTTGCAAAATTTTTTAGGTATAACAACCCAGATGGAGCAGTATTTTAGGAGTCTGGTGGCTAATATAGCAATTGGGGGGGATTTTTACACCCCAATTCTAATGCTTACCACTTTGTTACCTAGCATTTACACTATGTCAAAATGATAAGTAATGTTTCAAAATGTGTTTTTGGTATTGTGTCAAAATAGTTTCTACCGAATGGACAATGCTAACATAGCTAACAGTCAAAGTTTAACATATTTGAAACCATTAGAAACTATTTTAACACATAGTGCAAATATTTGGGACTAAAATAATAATTTTTTTTATAGATAATTACAACATGCTGTTAACCCCGCAGCTCGAATCATTTCCCCTCTAGACCCCCAAGTACTTTATATTTAAGGAGGTGTCAACTCAGCTATAAAGCCTTTGGCGACTAAAATGATAATTAAACCTACTATTTTGACACAATACACCAAACTATTTTAACCCATAATGCAAACATTTGGGACCAAAATGATAATTAAACCTTCAAAAATAAATAAATATAACTGTTTTTCTAAGACAGGTGCTTAACTATTTGATGATATACCTTTTGGATTGGATTTTGTACTTGGCTGATAGAGTGAGAGGGAGAGAATGGGAGATGAGATTTCTGAAATTTACCTACAACCAAAGTTTAGGGCTTTGGTTTCTCTTCTTTAATCTTATAACTTATAACTAAGACTAAAGTGAAAATTATATCCTTAAAATTTGAGGTTATTTTTTATTTTGCTCCCTTGATTCTCAAAAAAAAAAAAAAAAAAAAAATAGCCCCCTAATGTTTAATTTATCTGCTCAGCAGCATTAGGGGTTCATTTTGCTTAATAATCCCTTTGTTAATGGTTGATTTATGTGTTTGTTAAGTGACACCTATCTAAGCTTGCACACGTGCTAATTGATATAATTAAATCATCACACGTGTATTTTATTATTCTATACAATTAAATAAGTTTAAAAATAATAAATAATAAATTTAATGCTAAGAGTCTTGGAGCTCAACTGACACCTCATGGTGTTTCCAACCAAAACATCCAAAGTTCAAATCCCCTCTCCCCTATTGTAACTATTAAATTATCATGCAAATCTTTGTTCGGAGTAAACTAAACTCATGACCTTTTGAGTGAAGAACTGAAGACTCAATTTCAAGATAAAGGAACAGTTTTCAACATCATCAAACTTTCAAATAAATAATATTCAATTCCCCAAAATCCAGGAGATTGAAGTATTGCCAATTCAGCCTGATAATAGGTAGGTTGAAAACATACATAATGTAACCTTGCATTTACTTTTTATATTAATTCAAACAGCCGAGTAAAACTCAACAAGAGGCAGAAAGTTTATACTTGATTCCATGTATACAAGGGTATGAAAGTACAAAAGACCCAAAGAATTCAAAGCCTATTCTTTTTTTAAATGTGGGGTGGGGGGGGGGGGGGGGGGGTTAAGGGTAACCTACAATCCTGCACCTCGAACTTTGGGGTGAGTTTCAATTTTGTTCCTGGACTTAATATTTTTGTAATATTAAATCTAAACTCTGCAATTTGTTTCAATCTGTCCATTTGAACCTTCATTTAGGCCTCTTTAAAAAAAAAAAAAAAAAATTAATGTTTATAAGTATAGGCCCCTTTCAATTTTGGCTGGCATCACAAAAACATGGCCAGTTATGAGACTTATATTTCACCAAGTTTTTGCTCACGTGGTACGTCAGGCCATGTAGGTCACACTTTCCTGGCATAAAATTATTTCAAAATTCTAGTGCAAATGATATACTCTTATAATCAATTGATAGTATAAATTTTTTTTTTTTTTTGGGATAAGTAAAAAAGTAATGTAATAGATGTCTCCCAAGATTATACAGATAAGTTACTTAGCTTGACTAGTAAGTATGGGATCTTCATAGGAATTTAATTATTGTTAAACCCAGTGTCATTGGCATTCACATCCCTCCCCAAGCTATGGCAGCAGAACATAGAAAGATGTGGGTAAGACACAGACCTACTGCGGCATGTTTATTCCATTTATTTCCAGAAGTGACACATATACACACTTTTCCATTTGACATATGACCCGTCAGCTGTTCATCCATCATCCTCATCAGCATCACCAACCTCCCACACAAGTCACAACCCCCAATTAATAAACCTAATTTCACAACCTAGATATACCCCTAAGGCCCTAATTGTTCTCCTCTTCTCTTAGGCATTTCAACAAACACTTCTCAATTCAAGATTTATTTGCAGGACGCACATATTGCAGGGACTCTCACATCGAAGAAGAAGACAATGCAATGACTTTCAGCAATGAGTCCAAGGACCTACAAAGCCATTTCTTCACACAAGAGCCCGCACAAAACAGCTTCAAGGTAGACCCCAGTTATCCTAAGCAACATCATGGACCATATTCTAACATCTACAATTTCATTCCATATATAAACCCATCTAAGGTATTGTATAACAAACAGATTCAATTTCATATTCAATCATCTATAATTTTTTCCAAGTATCAAAATTCTTTAACAAATGGACTTGAATCTTACAATTCTACTAGGACGGGTGGCAGGGAGACCCGCAATGCCCTTCAGCAGCATGCTTGATAATGACCTTGCCATTATTTTTGATTCAGAGTCGTATATATCGTAATCAATCTACATAGAACAACAAGCACCTTCAACATAACCGATACAGGTTAAAGCAGAACACAAACATAACTATCTATCCATGTGTACATATTTACATTCATAAACTTATACATACATAAGGTTTAACATGGTTTCCTTTCTAGGAAAATTTTGAAATAAATTACCTGCAGAGAATAACTAAGTACAGACAAACAGATAGACAGACATACATATAGTTTAGCAAACAGTTCAATTAAGGGTGAGTTTGGTTCAAATTTTTGAAGTTGGACTTTTTGAAAAAGTTGAGTTTTCAAAAAGTGCATAATGAAAAAGTACTTTTTCAAAAAGCTGAGTGTTTGGTAAAAACTGTTAAAAAATGCTTTTTGAAAAAATTGAATGTTTGGCTAGTACTTATAAAAGTGGAGGTTTGAGTTGTAAATTACCAAAAAGGACAAGATATATATATATATAAAAGTGAATTTTTTGTTTTAATTATCTCTCTTAATGCAAGTCTATATGACAAGTTGTTAATGGTAGATAAAAAAATAATAATGTCATTAGTAGGTTCAAATGAGAACCAATAACAAATTATTGTGTAAAATTTATTATGAGAAGTGTTACATTCACAACATTTTTCGTAATATTTTCACAACAAAATTTATGTGGAAAGTTGTTACTAGTTCTAATTTGAACCCACAACTGAAATTTTTTTTTTACTAACCAATATTAACTAATAACAATTTGTTACTTAAAATTTATTATGAAAATATTACAGTAGCATTTCTCAATTAGGATTTTTTATTTTTTATATTATTTTTCCTTTCTTCATTTCACTTTCAGTCATACGTTTCATTTCTTTTTCTTTTCTTTTTTTCTCCTCCACACACGTGTCCACTATCTCTACCCCCCTCTTTTATTTTCCTTTTCTCCCTCATTCAGAACGTTCCAGGAGCTCCATTCTCTCTTTCTTTCTCCAGCTCCCTCTCTTTTTTTTTTTTTTTTTACTTGATTCCAAAACTTTCTCTGTGATAAGAAAATTTTCCTTTTCTCCCTCATTCAAGAACATTCCAAGGAGCTCTCATCTTTGTGCTGTTGCTCATCTTCGTCCCTAACCCAGTCCAAATGGGTCAGATGGCTTCTGTCCTTTGTCTTTTTTTCTTTTTCTTTTTTTTATTGTTATGATTTGATTAATTTTAAAATTGTGTTTTTGAGTTTGTATTCTGATAATTTGATTATGCTTGAGTTTAGAAATGTTTGAGAGAAAGATTGTTGTGTTTGTAGTGTTTGTTCTGTAGCAGAGCAGCACGGAGAGGACCTTTGTAGCAGCACAGTGGGCAATTTGGTAATTTAACACTGCCTCAACGGTAATATTGATGAAACGCGCACAGACTTTCTAATTATGGACCTCCTGAGCTCCATTTTGCAAATGCACGTTTTCTTCACAAACTCAAAACACAACTTTTAACAAAAAGTTGCTTTTTGAACCTAACCAAACGGGCTTTTTAGGCTGGGGGTTTCAAAACGTGCGTTTCAGCTTCTAAAAGCTGAAACAAACGGGCACCAAGACTTATTGCAAAAAAAGATGAAAAACCAAATACAGTAAAATGGCAAACGTTCCTTCGTTTTTTTTTTTTTTCTTCCCTGTCATGGGATGACATTTTGAGCCGCAAAGATTAGTATTACAGCCTAATTAAAGACCAAATAATTTATGTAAATTATATATTGAAGTGGTCTTTTTGGTAATCATGTGTTAGGACAGAAAGTTGTAAAGGCAAAAACTACCACACTTCGAAGAGGTGTTGAATTCAATCCCATGGAAGAATGGATATTTGATTAGAGAATTACAATAATCTTTGGATGGATAAATTATTATAATCACTAACCAATAGAAGGACAAAATGAAAAAAAGGAAATTCCATACTGTCCCACCATAGTGCTCTTGCGTGTGAAGTATGACAGCAATGTATTATGGCTGTAAAATATAAATAAATCAATAAACAAAAATGGTAGATGCGTACAACCCTTAAACTATTCCAATTTTATGGAAGTTGAAGCCTTGAAGCATATTTCTTTCTGCTCAAATGTATACTTCCCATCCTTGGAAGCCAATTAATAGGACGTCATAGGTTGCTTGAATCAAAAATCGCATGTGTATCATGACACATGAGGAATTATAAAGCTGAAACTTTGTGAGAGATCAAATGGAAGAACCAAAAACCATTTTGAAATTCAAAGACAAACATCTTATTGGTTTTCACTCAAATTGCCTGCAAAAATGGAGAATGGAAACAAGAGGCTAGCTGTTTTGGTTGGTTGCAATTACCCCAACACCCCACATGAGTTAAATGGATGCATAAACGATGTTTTGGCCATGAGAGACGTGCTTGTTAAACGGTTTGCGTTCGATCACAGCCATATTGAGCTCTTGACTGATGCACCTGGTTCATTAGTCATGCCCACTGGTGCTAACATTAAGAAGGCACTTGATCAGATGCTCAAGAAGGCTGAACCTGGAGATGTCCTATTCTTTCAGTATAGTGGACATGGAACAAGGATTCCATCAGCCAAACCTGGGCATCCCTTTAGGCAGGATGAAGCAATTGTGCCTTGTGATTTCAATCTAATCACTGGTATGTACCATCATGATCCCTTGTCTTTCTTTTTGTATATTATCCCCAATACTAAATTTCCAGGCTTGTTTGCTGATAAAGCTTTTGGCACTTTCAATTAGTACACTTGGACATGATGCAATTAAAGATTTTCTCATAAAACATTACTCAACATTTGTTAACAATGCTTTTGCAATTCTTTCAAACTTCTTATTATCACAAGAAAGTTTTCTCATTGTCAATTTGTCATACTAAACTAGATAAAAATTAATGCCACTAAATATGTAGATGTGGACTTTCGGCAATTAGTGAATTGCCTGCCAAAGGGAGCAAGCTTCACAATTCTCTCAGACTCATGCCACAGTGGAGGCCTGATTGACAAAGAGAAAGAGCAAATTGGACCCTCTTCTGTCACCAACGATGGCACATTGCAGCAATCATGTAGCCCCAAGACCATTCCCTTTGAATCAATTCTACAACATCTAACATCACAGACAAGCATAAACACATCTGATATTGGCACTCATTTGTTAGAATTATTTGGAGACGATGCGAGCCATAAGTTTCATTTACATCCACATGAGCTAGACTTGTCTGAGTTATTGAAGACAGACGAAGGAATTCTTCTTAGTGGGTGTCAAGCCAATGAGACTTCTGCAGACATGAACCCAATGATGACCAGAGGAAAGGCGTATGGAGCATTCAGTAATGCTGTCCAGATGGTATTGAAGGATCATTTAGGTTCACTCAGCAACAAAGAAGTTGTGCTGCTAGCTAGGAAGTCTTTAGAGGCAGGAGGCTTTGCTCAACACCCTTGCCTCTACTGCAGTGATGAAAATGCTGATGCTCCTTTCTTATGGCAACCTCAGGGCTCAGATTTATGAAGCATTGAGTGGTTTGTGCATGCTTGGTTTGATATATGGTTACTAACATATTATTTCTATTGAAATTTAATAAAAAGGCAATAATTGAAGCGGCACCTAATAAGGGGCTTGGGAAAAAGAAATTACTTGTACAATCACTTTCTTTACATTAGAATTAACGGTACTCTTACCAAGAGACTTGAAGCTCAATTGGCACCTCTTGGCGCATTCAATTGAGACATCCCCAAGTTTCGAACTCCCCACCCCAACTATGTAATATATATACCAAAAAACAATAACAAAAATTAATGTTACTCTTCAAGTTCAAGAACAATTGGAGTAAACAGGAATTTCTAGTAGCAGTCAATCACTTATTCTATCTCAATTCATACCAAAGCACAATTATAAAGCACCAGCCATCTTATATTATAGATTGTCCCTAAAGTATAAACTAAGAAATGTAGAATTTAATTATTTAATATGATTGTATAAAAACCTATCAACATAAAGGCCTTGTCTTGCCACTGGCCTCACTGTCCACTTCTATCATCTACAGAAAAGGGTAGGCCCTGACGTGGGTGAACAGTAATTTGTAGCAATAAAAAATATTTTGTTATAGTATTTTCAACAATAAATTTTTAGTTTTCAGCAAAATAAGCGATATCCAAATGCACACAAAGCTGGTCAGTTCATCATTCAATTTCTTTCAGCTTTTCATGCCATATTAGTAATAAAGGTGCATCTAAAGAAACCAGTTTTGTCAACAAGATTTTGACAATGCAACAGTGTTAGTACCAGGGCTTTGTGTTTTGTAATGTACAATACTTGAGCAAGGTTTTTAATTTTAACACAAGGCTGTGTTGTATATATAGGTATATATAAGGATAGGTTGTAATAATGATGTTTGAGTTTGGAAAATATTGTTTCATAAAGTTGTTAAAGTGAAAATTCAAGTTTTGGAAATTTCTAAGTGAAAATTCGAAATTCAGCATTTTCGATTGGTCGAAACTTTGGCTCGATCGATCGAAATAATAGTAAGAAAATAATCATGGAGTTTCTAGATGGTTTGAATGTTTGATCACTATTCGATTCCTGTTCGATCAATCGAAAGGACCTCTCTACCAATCGAAACTTGAAAAACTGAATTTTCTGCAGAATTTTTTGGTGATTGTTCAGAAAGGTTGAAGAGGTTTCAAGCCTTGTGAACGGTTTTTTGAAACATTTTAACTCTCCATGCATACCTTTTGAAGGGTTATAACCCTGTGGGTATAAATAGAGGTTAATGTTCACTTGAAAATAAGACTATCTCTCCAAAATAGTAAGTTATAAAGAAACACAAAAAATCCTGTGGGTATTCTCCAAAATTGCTATTTGTAGAACTCAATAAATTTGATTGTATCCTGCGGATAAATTTGTAGAAACCCTTTAGCAACTTGCGTATGGGGACAAATATTGTCTAAGAATAACTTCAATTGTGCCTCCAAGTCAATTACTAATTTCTATTTACTTGATGGATTCATTTCTTTCATAATTACTCCTTACTCTGGTAAAATCCACAACAGGCTGAGCTTGTTAAGGAAGTTAATGGATGTTGACATTTTAACCGGGCAATTTTCTTTTCCTACTCTTGTAATGTTCATCTCTATTTTTTTTTTTTTCAAAACTTTCAAACCCGGTTTGATCAATTTTATGTTTTTTTTCTAATAGAAAAGCCGTAGTGCATTCCGAACTCACTGCTTTCTCAACTTAAAAATCCTAGGGCCATTTCCTTGAGAGTACATATGTGCAACAAATCAACCTAGACTTCTCTTGCAAGTAGATCATACTAGCTTGAATTTCCTTTGAAAGTGAATTGAACAACCAAGATAAAACCATTCTATTGCACTTACACCAAGAAACATAATGAGGATCAAATGGTGATTGTGGCTTTGGTATTCAACCATCAATAAAAACCAATCTTGGTTTTTGCATCTAGAGCCACGATTACAGTTCTATTCCAAGTGTTATAGTTCTCCTCGTTGAGAGGTTGAACCACAAGTGACATGCCAAGATAATCACAATTTGGAAAAAAAAAATAGGGACTTGAACCAAAATTTGAGTAGGTGGAGTTGAAGTAGATGCAGTAGTAGACATGATCAAATTCAATCAAGCTATAGAATTGAATTTCTTTAAGATCAAGAATCAAGCAAATTTTAGAGAATTTGACACAAATTGAACCAAAATCAGAAATTGATTCAAAACAAAAATTGATCCAGATCATAGATTAACCGAATAACATGAATAGAACTGAAATTCAAGCGAAGAGCTAGTGCAAGAAAAGAATCAAGAACAATATAGAAATTGATTCTACTTGATTCACAAAGAGTAAAAGAAAACATGAATTTGAAGAGTAGAGATAGGAGAATCGAACTAGGAGATTAGTTGGTGTTATATATTGTGCTAGTTCTGCTCTGATATCATATTAGAAACTATACAAGCTCAAACCTTTAACAATGGAGGAGAGAGAGAGAGAGAGAGAGAGAGAGAGAGAGAGAGAGAGAGTTTCTGTGAATGATTCTGTATTACTGAATAATTACAAGTTTTGGTTTTTTATAGCAAGAGCAGAGAGAGAGGGAAAAGTTTAACTGACTAACAAACTAAGGGTCCGTTTGGATACAGCTAAAAACTGAAAACTGAAAAACACTGTAGCAAAATAATTTTTAAATATGTGAATAGTACCGTGAGACCCATTTTTAATGAAAAAGTTGTTGAAAAGTGTAATTTGTGGGTCCATGAACAGTGCACGGTATGCACTGTTCACGGAAAAAGTCAAATATTGCTGCTGAAAAGTTGCTGAACAGTAACAAAATTGGCCAAAACGCGTGGGAAAAAAAAAAAAAAAAAAAAAAGCAGGCTGAAAAGGCTGAAAACGCAAAACGTGCGTTTGGGAAATGCAAACGCGCTTCCCAAACGCACCTTAAGTTAACAAGAAGGAACCAATAGAAATATGACACTTGTCATCTAAACAGTAATTAAGCAAGTTACTAAACACTATATAAAACGACTTGTCGTTTATAATTACAAGTACAAAAATGACTACAACTAAAGTAAATTGTGGCTGCAACTAATTCTATCTTTTCTTCTTCTAGACTCCATCTTCTTCAATCCTCTAAACTTGTTCTTCTTCAATCCTTATACATTCTAATACTTAAAATGCATAACCCGTCCCATTAAGGGCTACCTATAATAGTGATTTCTATTCACTATTAGGTCTAACAAATGCTTACTAAAATACACTCTAATCAATCCAAGTATTATTAAAAAAATAAAACAATAATTATGCAAACCCATGACATAAAAATGTCAACATCGATTACTTGCATTTTCATAGGAATAAGAAGAAGGTTTAGAACACAAAATCGGGATTCATTAAACAGAGATCAAGCTACGGGGTCGTTTTGGGTTAGTAAGGAGCTATTGGATTTAATTGAAGCGGTGCCGTTTCATGAGCAGTTCATTAGTAGTTTTGAAGAAATGATGCCGTATCACTTAGAGAGTTAAGAACCAATTTTTGTTATTACCTAGTTCCACGTGTTGGTCAGTGATAGGTAGGCTAATGCAGGGAGGTTGTTATTTTTTTTTTGTTTTTTTCTTTTCCTTCTTATTGGTTCGTGTATATAGGGATGTAGATATTATTTATTAACTCAATTGCTTGTGTTCAATGTTCAATCAATAAAATCTGATTTCTATTTAGAGAGTGTGAGTTCTTGAAGTTTTTACAAAGATACAGATATGGCAAAAGCACAGTTGTGCCCATGGACTCCTGTGTTCACAATTTCCATTCTATACCTCCCTCTGTGAATTTTCTTTTCAAAAGGTAAGTTACATGACAGCTATCAGAAGCTCTGGTTAAGTGAATGCAATTTTATATACTATCTTGGACTGACCATTATCCTTGATTGGTGAGTGTCTGATCATTGTCCATTCACTAAGTTTTCTATTTATTCTTGAACTAAAGGCTATTCATGTTTTTTTTTTTTTTTTTTTTTAATACAAAATAAAAATTCTACTCTAACCTAATCTAAGTGTATATGTGTGTGAAACTCACTCTTGGAGACTTGAATCTCGCCCCTTGCCCCCTACACTCCACAAACATTTATACTTGTAAAGCATCGCGCCAAAGGTGCACAGTGATTAAATGCTATTCATGTTAGTTTACAAGATAAGAACAAATTTTTTGACTAACACCAACTCATATTTTAGGATTAGTGTTCTCCTGTCTTTTTCGTGGTGTCATAACATAAGAGTCCATTATTTTATTGTCAAACTATTCACTATTTGATTTTTCATTACCTTTAAAATATAAAATCAAAATAAAATAGGAGTATGTGTAGGGTGTAGCAATGAAACACCAACTCATACTTTTTGAAAACGAAACTGTTATTTATGTATTCATTAAGAGTGAATCCTAGTACATAGCTTCCAAGGCCTTCGAAGGTGCATCCTCCATCCAATACATATCCTCATCTATGATAGGCCAAGAATGTATTGACCCATTTAGTAAATTAATCAATTAATTAGTCAAGTTAATTAATTAGATTCAATTACATGTAATAAGCGTGGTAGCACAAACAAATCACTAAATAAACTAAATGCAGCGGAAATTAAATTTGACATGGTGATTTGTTTACAAATGGGGAAAACTACCAAGGCAAAACCCTATCGAGTGAATTTAAGGTCACCACTTCCGAGAATCCACTATTATCAAAATAAGCAATTACAAGTAAAAGAATCTCAGTACCTTTTACCAACCTACAGTTGATCCCTTACCCCAATACACAATTGGACTTGTAATGTAGTGACAATCTCTCCTTTTCAATGCATAGCTCTCAATACGTGACTAACCAATCGATGCACAAATCTAAGTACGTGACTAACACACCAACTTAAGAAGGATGTTGGCGACAAAGTTCTTCAGTTCATACACATGATGAAGATTAAGAAGCTCCTTGGTTACAAAACTCTACGGGGTACAAACCCAACAGCTTCTTCAAAAGAAAGATGAACTAGGGCATATGTCTCCGGTCACAATATGCTTGCATAAAACCTTTGCATCAAGTTTCATTCAGTTGCATCAAGTGAGACGACCCTTAAAATAATCCTTATATATGTATAAAGTTGTGAGAAAAGAAACCCTATACAAATACACATGGATATGCATGAAATCAGATCTAAAAAACTGATTTTCATACTTCTCGATAGATACAACTGTCGAGCTTATCTGTTGAGCTTCACCTTTTAAATCTCAATAGATGCATCTGTTGAGCTATCTGTCGAGTTTTAAAGAACATCACTTCTTCACTTGATTCTTGGACAGATTTGCATGGCTTCAATACTTGGACTTAAACTCTTGTTCTTTGAAGTATTAAACACATCTTAGATCTATCCAATTACAAGTAAAGTGTGTTTTGTCAAAGAATTAGCCAATTCTAAATGACATATGTTCTAAACATGTTCCACATATGTCCTAACAATCTAAATTTTTAGCATGTCTTGCTAGCACATGAGCTATCCTATTGCCACCCCTTTTAATACAACTAGTAAAAGCCCTTATTAACCCACAAAGAAGAAAATGAATATCAACTGTGGGAGGAAACTTAGTCTCGAACCCTAATCAGGTATTGTCTTCTTCGGAATTAGTGGCACTGGGCGCAAGCCTAATCCTCAAGGTTTTGCTCAATCCCACATCGGGAAGAGACGCCTCCCACCCTTGCCTTACAAGCACTTGGCCTAAGGAAGGGTATAAACCCCAATCAAGTATTGTCTTCTTCGGAATTAGTGGCACGGGGCCTGCGCCTAATCCTCAAGGTTTTGCTCAATCCTACATTGGGGAGAGACGCAGAACCCTATAGTGGGAGATGTCTCTCCCTGATGTGGGATTGAGCAAAACCTTGAGAATTAGGCCTATGCCCCGTGCCGCTAATTCCGAAGAGGAAAATACCTGATTGGGGTTCGGACTAAGTTTCCTCCCACATCAGCAATCACATTTCCAAGCATAGACAGGTTCGGAGTTAATGAGGAAACTGCTCTCATGACATTAGCATTATCTCCTTCAACCACTAGCTTCGAAAAGCCCGCATCAACAGCAAATTCCAAGGCTTTCCTGCAAGCCATTGTCTTAGCCTCCTCACTACAGGTTACCGCTGGCCTTATGGCAGACAATGCAGCTATCACTTCTCCTTGTTCGTTCCGAATCACAACATTAAAGCCAAAGCTATTACTCTCCTTAAAGATGGCAGCATCGAAGTTCAGTTTGAAGAGTGATTGAGGAGGCAGACGCCACACATTCCCATCAGACTGCCTCGGTGAGACAGATAGGTGCTCTTGTGCCTGCTTAAACTCCTCCAAATACTCCGCAACACGTTTGTTCAACCACCCTCGATCCTTGAGCTTCCCTCCATGTAGCACGCTATTCCTTTGATTCCAAATAATCCAAGCTTACAACAAGAACAATTCCACATCCTCTAGGTCCAGTCTATCCATCAGATATTCAAACAGCTGTAACATGTCTTGTTGGCTGAGAGAGCATTTCTGCAATTTAATCCGACTCCCAGTCCACACATCCTGAGCTGCAAGACAGTCCCATAAAGCATGTATCTCGGTCTCAGGAAATCGAGTACAGATCAAGCAAACATTATCACCCATAATTTTTCTTTTTAATAAATTAACCCGTGTTGGCAGAATTCTGTGGCATACTCTCCAACCGAAAACTTTAATCTTATTTGGAACTCTCATGATGGATACTTATATTTAGAAGATTGCTAAATAATGGATACTCATATTTTGTGATTAGTGTTCTCCTATCTTTTTCGTGGTGTCATAACATAAGTGTCCATTATTTTATTGTCAAACTATTCACTATTTGATTTTTCATTGCCTTTTAAATATAAAATCAAAATAAAATAGGAGTATGTGTAGGGTGTAGCAATGAAAAAATATCATAAAATGTGAGTTGACTTATAATATTTTCGTATCTTAATATTTGTATTTTTAAATTTTTATCAAACATGACACTCATGATGACACGGAGAGAATGGATTGAGGGAGATTTCAGGAAATAAACAAAGTGCTCAAGTACTTTCGGGGGAAAATTGAGAAGAAAAATTATGTGAATTATGAATAAATCAAACTCTGATCCTCGTCTGATTTGTTTGTCAAGATAGCCTGGATTACTCATGTTCTTTTGGCATCTAGATAGTCACTTGCACTTCAGAGCAATGAAACGGCAAAGTCAACAGTGCATATATATTACTGGCTTCTTCAAGAAAGGGATATATGGTAAATATATATGGGCTTTTGTTGGATTTTCTTTCCTCAATTTTAAAACTTTGATTTTTGTTCTTCAAATCTTAAAAGAAATGTAACAAACTAGTCACTAATTTCATCTATTGTCCGTCCATTTCTTGCTTATATTTTCATCCCTTAAAATATTGGATTGGTTTGAATTTAGTCCCTTAAATGTGATGTAAATTGATTTTGAACCCTTAAAATATTGGGTATTTCAACATCTTTTTTTATTTTATTTTTTTAGAAACAAACACACATACATGCACAAGGAAGAGAGAAATGGATTTTATTAATCGTGTAAATTATTACAATTTAAATTGAAAAATAAACGAGATGACTAAATTATTACAATTTAAAATTTTTGTTGGGTTAAAATAGCTTAACCCCGGTTAATTAATTCAATTACCCAAGTTGATTAATTATGTCAAATTACATGCAAATCGTGGAAGTACTAACAAATCACTAAATGAACTAAAAGCAGCTGAAATTAAATTGACATGGTGATTTGTTAACAAATGGGGAAAACCTTTCGTAAGGCAAAAACTCCACTAGGTGAATTTAAGGTCACCACTCCCAAGAATCCACTAATCAATAATTAAATGGTTACAGGTATAAGGAATCTTACCACTATCCTGGTTTATCCCAAAATACCAACCTACAATTGAACCTTCGCTTTAATACCCAATTGAACTTGATCTTGTAGTAGTTTTCTTTCATTTGATGCACAAATTTCTAATCTATGACTAACTCCTTTACACAGATCCTAGTACGTGACTAACTCCAGCAATTTGAATGATTGTGTTGGCTGCAAAGTTCTTCACTTCGTCAACAACAAAGATCAAGAAGCATTTGGTTACAAAATCCTATAGCGTACAAGCACAGTAACTTCTCACAGAGAAAATTAAACTCTTACTCTCTGTATCCGTGTGTGACGGCTCTTAAAATAAGTCTTATATATGTTTAGAGTTGTGAGAAAAGAAACCCTAAACAAATAATGCAGCATGGACCAAATTTTAGATTTGGAAATTTTGAAATGGTAATTCTCAATAAATCAAGCTTGTGTCAAGCTTCCCATTTAGTCTCGATAGTAGCTATCTGTCGAGTTTTAATGAAATAGTATTTCTTCACTTGTTTCTTGGATCAATTTTTATGTCTTTAATACTGAAACTTAATATATTTGAACAACATATTTTTTGATATATTAAACCCAACTTAGATCTACTCAATTACAAGTAACGTGCGTTTTGTTAAAGGATTAGCCAATTACATAAAAAATATGACCCTAACAATTTTGAAGGAGCAAAATTAAATGTTTTAAAATTGAGATACCAAAATCAAATAAATCTCATATTTGAGAGATAAAAAATGCAATTAACCCTAAATTTATATAATCAATTATAATAAAAACAAATATGTTTTTTTAGTTGTAAAACATTTTGTGGTTAAGTGCTTCAACTCCTCCCACTTATTGTAAAGACAAATCATTTTTATTTTATATAAAAATCCAAGCAAAGTTTTATTTTTATTTTTATAACTATAGCCTACAGTGTACTTGCCACTATTTGTATTTTTAGCAAGTTGCCAAATGCAAATAAAGAGAAATGACCGTTCTTCCGAATCAGTAGTGTCATAGGTTGCAGCCGCTTGGACTAGAGCCATTTAATTTAAGTCACTGGTACCCTTTGTTTTCTTGTGTCCTTTTCCCTTTTCTTGGTGGAACCAGTCACATAGATCTTGTGCCATCAAAATTCCACACCCCCCCCCCCCCCCCCCCCCCCCACCCACATTTTTATGCATATATAATCTTTCTTTACTCATGGTATAAATTGGATTTATTATTTAATCTAAGACAAACATTTTTATGCATATATAATCTTTCTTTACTCATGGTATAAATTGGATTTATTATTTAATCTAAGACAAAGTTTAGCTACAAAATTAGTTGTAACATAAGACTGTAACCTTAATATCTTTTTAGTAGAGGTAAATTTTGACAAATCTACCATTGAATTATATCTTCTTCCTCTTATATCCTTTATGCTTGCAAAATTTCTAGAAATTTGAATATTAATAACTATGTTATCAATAAATTATTTAAATTATAAGTTTTTGTAGTTTAAAATTATGCATAAAATATAAACTTATAAATCATATAGTAAACAATATCCGATTGATACAAAATTTAACATGTATATTAAGAGTATAAAGAACATTCAATTCAATGGTTAAATTTTTAAAATATGTAGTAATGTTTATTTTATTGAGTAAGATTATAGTCTAAGATTAGAACCAATTTTGTAGCTAAACTTTGTCCTTAATTTATATCATTATGTAGTGCATTTCTAAAATAATGTAAAACTAAAATTATGAATAATTTATGGACTAAATTTTTTTAAAGGGATAGTTACAATAATACCAGTTGAGTTAACCTTAGATGCTAGTTTGAAATATTAAAAAGAAAAAAAAAATACCAATCGAGTTACAATAATTCCAGTTGAGTTACAAAGTTGTTAATGCAAAGAGTCAGGGACAGAGAAAACTTGTAATCCATGGTTAAATTGGAGGAGATACTCACCGAGGACAAAAGGTATGATCGGATCGATGGTGTAACATATGCATAAAAGAACAGAAGAAATTAATTGAAAAAGGAAGCATAAAAATGTAGGTGTACTCCAAGAACGAAAGCTTTTTCAAAAGAATTCCACGTGCCTTGCTTTTACGTTCAGAAATCAGACAAACAGAACAGTGACTTCCACTTTCTTTCTTTCTTTCTTTCTTTCCTCCAAGTATCCAATTAAATTTATTATCAAAAGAAAAAGAAAAAAAAAAACAATTAATAAATTTACTACCGTTATCTATAGCTAATTGCTTTGCTACACCTCATAGTCATAGATAGACTTCTCTAGCTCTCTTCCACATCTCCCCAAAACAATTCTTACACATAAAACTCAGAGAGAGAGAGAGAGAGAGAGAGGTTGGGGATCTATGAAGAGACAAGATGCTTTGGTGTCATCATCTTCATACAGGGAAAATGTAGCAGCGGAAACCCTCCATGCTAAGAGTATCGGATGCATGTCCGGCATTATCCAACTTGTCTCCAAATACCAAAATCGTCGCAAATTCCTTACTTTCGGTTTGTTTCTTCTTCTTCTTCTTCTTCTTCTTCTTCTCTGTCAAGCCTAGCTTCTTGTAGCTACCAATTAATTTTAATTACACAAATTCTTTGTGTTTATACTCATTCAAAGAAAGAGAAAAATGTTTATTCAAACTTTGGAAAACGCCCTTCTTGTTTGTAGACAAAAATATGGGAAATGACAAGAGTCAAGGATTGGCTCAGTTTTCTTAAAACGGCTTTTAAATGTTGTTTTTTAGACAATAAAAAAATAAAAATTTGAAACATATTTTCAATATATAGTTCTTTTTATCAGGCTCATTGAGATGATTTTTTTTTTTTTTTTTTGTTTACTCCCAACAGATGGGATTCCAATCTAAATTGTTCTTGGAACAATGTCACTTAATCACAAATCTCTTAATCATTTTGAAAAATTTTAAGTTGCATATATACTAATATAATATGTGAATTTTTAACCCTCCATCTCATCTCTTCCAACTATTTTTGTTGTGAGTATTTGAGCTCTAAATATTATTAGCAAAAATGAATATTTTAAAGAATCATTATGTATTATTTTTGCTTTTTATTTCCAAATTTGAAAAAAAAAAAAATTGTTATCAATCACTCACTGATTAATAAATTTCAAAATGTTCAGGGAAGAAGCAAGAAAAGAATGTGGTTTCTTCTCCAACAAAACAAAAACCCTCAGTCCCAACCCACGAAGCTTCCCCATCATCAATGCAACCACAAAATCAAAAACAAAAAGACATCAAACCCACCAATGATCTCAGAAGACTCTCTTGCGACGTGCCCAGAAGCCCTACACTTCCGGCGGAGATACGGCGGTCAAACTCCGTAAACTCGCCTCAAAACTTCCGAACTCCGCCGGCGCTGGTGGCGCGCCTGATGGGTTTGGAAGCTATGCCCCCAACGATGATGATGGTGCCGGAATCAGCTGCAGAGAAGAGAAGGAAGTTGCTCATGGCATTGGAGAAATGCAATGAAGACTTGAACGCGCTTAAGAAGATCATCGATACCGTACAATTTTCGGAGCGGTTGAGCTCGACGGCTGAGATTAAAAGGTGTTGGGAGGAGCAGCCGAGTCCTGTGTCTGTGTTGGATGAGTTCATGACTCGTTCGCCATTGATGAACGCTCAGTGCAACTCCAGGAGACAGACTAACGGTTAGTTTTTATTTTTATTTTTATTTTTATTTTTATTTTTAATTTGGTTGGTTTAAATTAATTATATTTGTCTTTTCTTTTGTACATATATGCATGCATGTCTTTGCCCGAAATTAATGTTGGTATCAAACAAATTACATATATGTAAAAGCCACAAGAATATGTTTTTTAGCCAAAAAAAATAAAAGCCACAGGATTCATGAAAAAAGAAGATGGCCAATTATCTTCTTTGGTTGCAATTGTATTAATTGTTCTTGTTTTTCTTTTTCCTATTCTCTTTTTTCATCTCAAAATTTTGACCTTATACAATGTTGGTGGTTCTTTAATTTAGAAAGTTGTACTGTCATTTCTGAAAAAAATAATTGAAAAGCATTAATTTCATCTTGTTAAAGAAATTGCATACTGGCCAAGTGGAGTGGGTGACAAATTATATATATATATATATATATATATATATATATATATATATATATATATATATAGTTTGGAAGTAATCTAATGATAGATGGATTGAAGGACAAAAATTGATTTCTTTTAAATTTTTCAAGGATGAAATTAATTATTTTTAAAGGAAATATACATTTGAGATATTCACCCCCAATAGCTAATATAGATAATCCTTACCAGTGTTTTTAGATACTCTTCATTTTCCATATGAATACCTAAAAATAGAGAAAACTACATTAAATTTTCATTGATTTGAATACCCTATTTGCTTGAAGAGGAAAAATGAGAAGGAAAGATAACCTTAATTTCTATTCAAGTTATTAAACAATAACAACAAGCTTTAATTTTAAAATTTTGAAGTCTTTTATGAATTTTCAATAAACTAGTTAAAGTCAATCACATATATTCTTTTTTATCATTTTATTTTATTCGAAATTATATTCTTTATTACTTCACTAATTAACATGTTCTGTTTCACTTCTCCTATCAATGTTATTTTTGGTCTTTCTATATATTTTTTTTTTCTCAACTTCAGTTAACTTGCTCTATCTCATTAATGCATCAATAGCTATATTTGAACATGTGAAACACTAAAAAATAGTAATAATCTTTTGCATAGAAATTATACATAAACTAAATTTATACAAATAATTTTGTATAAGAAAAACAAATCCCACAATTAAACATGAGATGAATACAATTTTTGTTTTTTGTTTTTGTTTTTGTTTTTGATAATACATGAGATGAATACAATGTATTGAATTTGTGCCCAACCTTTATGCAGCTCCATGTACACATAAATTAATCCTCACGTAAACACTATGTTAAACATGCTGGAGGCATTCCGACACACTGACTAAACAACAAAAAATGTCGTGTCCCCAACCAGTTCAGTGGTGCACACACTAAAAAAGATATCGCTTATATATGTATTTAAAAATAAGCCATCATCTTCTATTTATTTTAATAATCAGTAGTAGTACTCTTTACTCTTTAGAAGATACAAAAAATTTGAAAATTCCAAGAATTAGATAGTTTTGCATTGTACTTTTTGTAATGCAACTTACACCGATACATCTGGCAAACATATCTGTGCATAACTCTTCGCCTAAAAGCCAAAATTGAATAATATAAACTAATCCCCCACTTAAAATGTTGTAATAAAAAAATTATATAAACTAATCTAACTTAGACGTGCATAAGCTCATAGATGATTTCCAAATTAAAATCTTAAATTGTTGAGAACAAATAAATAAGAAATTATAAGGAATGTTGGATCCTTCTGAACCCAAACCCCATTTACATAGGGCATGGCTTTCCAAAGTGTATAAAAAAAGTCGATTCTTTCCTTGAATTTGAGCATAACGTTAGAGAAAAGCACACAAAATTAGAAAGCTTCCCAAATATTCTAATACGTACTTTTACATGAACTCAAAGATTTGTTTGCATTTTTACCATATCTTTGGCCCTAGACACACCTATAATTAAGCTTTTGTTTCTTTCCTGAAATTGCAAAATGATTCAGATTTACATTAGAAATTTTAATTTTATATGCGTTCAAGATTATCATATGATAACGTACAAGGCTTCCTAATTGCTTTGTTAGCAAGCATAAATCTTCTCTAAGTCAAAGTTATCCTTCTTCTTCATGCTCCGAAAATCTTCAATGAATTGTCCTTAAGTTAAATAGTCGGCAAATCTCAAAATCATTACCATATGTAGGGCCTTTAAGAGGAGACATGCATCATGTTCTTTAAAGAAAAGTGAATGTCCCACATATGCCAAAGGATTTTAGGATTCCAAGTAAACGATCATACCATCCAGTACTGTGTGTTTAGACTTTTTTCATAGTTCCCGTTATAGTGGGAAACATATTCATTTGTTAAGGGTACTTGCAATTATAGTAAAGCAAACCCTTTATATCGCTAAACACGATGACTCACAGCTGTTATGGTATTAAAAATTATGTAAAAACAAAAACAACAAATATAAAAGCCGTTATATCTTTGTAACACGAGCAATATATAAAACGTTGTACAAGTTGTACTAGCTAATTAAGCTGTACATCTTTTTCTCTTTTTTTTTTTCTTTTTTTTTTTTTAATTTTTTTTTTGGGTGTGTGTGGGTGTTTGTCTATCTGTATGTGTTTTTGGGTGAGGGAGAGAGGGACCACTCGTAGTTCTTTGAATGATGCAGTCAAAGATGGATGAAAGAGAAAAGAGTAAAGAGAGACAAACAGAAAAGAAAAAGAAAATTACCTAGCTGCTTTCATGACTTTTACTGGGCAGAAACCCTTTATTCAGGGTTTGGGTTCCACTTGACTTATCACTGTCTCGAAAGCTACGTAGCTATAACAATGGAGGCAACCTTGTCGATACCATCATGAAATATGGGGTTGAGGCAGTACCCCATGCGCGTGCCACACTAATTGAGTAGGTCCAATTCCAAACACACTTGAGCACTGTCAAAACTAATTTATCTAGGGTTTCTTTTATTTTTACTCATGCAATAATACATGCACTGAAGCACAGTGAGTCTAGTAAATCTATTATACTATATAAAAAGTTTTAACCTTTACCACAATTATTCTACGTGATTGATGATAAATGGTTGTTTGTCATTTTTATATAAATCTATCACTTATAGTCTGTTATGTAAATAATCATGACACAAATTATCACTTATAGTCCAAAGTCATAATTAAAAGTTTTCTTGGTTACGAAAAGCTATTTTTCATTCATAATTATATATAGCATTTTATACTGAATGAGATTGTGATTGGGCTGGCTTTGAAATGATTTTGAGATTGTGATTGTGATTGGTTTAACTCATTCTATTAAAAAAATGAAAATGGTCAAAAAGAAAAAGAAAAGAAGAAACATGATGACTAGGAAACTTCCTAATGTGTTTAATGGTAATGGTTCAAATCCTCATACCAAAAAAAACTACCAAATAATTATGAAAAAAAGAATGTGGTAGAGTACGTAACAGTGGGCATATATGCGATGCAGGACGAGTGCAACATCAACCAAAGCAACTAAAGAAGAAGCCAGGAGAAGAGGAAGTCATCAACATATATGTGTACGATAGAATGACAACCGATTCAGTTCAAACGAAAGGTGAGAAGAATGATGAATCATCGCCTATATGGAGCAGCAAAGCCTTGAAAGATAGCATAGACGAAGTGTGTAGGGATATTGCTTGGGGAGAGAAGAGGGAAATTGGAAGAATTGGGGTCACTTTACAAGAATACATTTGCAAGGACTTGATTGAAGAGATTGTAACTGAAATGGGATGTTGTGGCATGTATGCACTACCCTTTGAAGCATGTAAGAGAAGACTGTGTTTCTAATTTGTGTACGTGTGGTTTTGAGTGTTTTTTTTTTTAATAGGCATCAATTATAAGATATACATACTTTGCCATAAACGAGGGCTTTTTCATGCATTTGTACTTTTTTTATTATTCATTATCGTTTTCATGATGGATAAGAGATTTTGAGATAGCAATTTGAGACTAATGGAGATGACTCTAGTTGGATGTTAAAACAAAAACAAAAATGGTGGCTAAGCTCAAGATTGTATGGGCCTCCACTTTGTCAAAAAGTAAACTAGTTTTTGTTTGTTAGTATTAGTTAAATGTATATCAATCAATCTCGTACATCCCATAAAGGCTTGTTTTTATGTTCACTGGATTTGGAATCAGTTCATTCTATTTCAATCTAAAAGTCAAGCTGCGTTATGATTAAGCTCCCGCCCGGCCACTTAAGGGTATGTTTGAATACCATTTATTGTAGAAAACTGAAAATTTATTACTGAAAATATTGTAGCAAATATAATTTTTAAATGTGTGAATAGTACCGTGAGACCTAATTTTAAAGAAAAATTTGCTGAATTTCATACTTGCGAGTCCTGTGAATAATGCACTGGACCCAGCCAAAAAAACGCAAACGCGCAAAACGCCACTCTTGCCGCTATCCAAACTCACACTAATTCTAATAGAATTATTTATTAATTAAGTGACTAGTTTAGTTTCTCGATCGTTTTTTTTTTTTTCTTTCTGTGGGGTGAGGGGACAATGTTTTTGGTCCAACGAGAGAATTTTATTAAGATGTAATATATTCATAAAGGACTTCTATACAGAAGTGGCCTCAGGCCTAAGTTTTTCACAACCCAAATGATTCCTCAAGCCTAGGTTTTTCACAACCCAAATGATTCCAAACAAAAAGGTTGAAAAACAAACCACCCAAAGCCATTCTAAGAGAAAATTCTTTTGACTCTTGTTTTGTTAGAAAACCTTATATAAAAATAGTTTTTTGTATTTTCTAACGTTTGATAGCATTAAAATATATATATATATATATATATATATATATATATATATATATATATATATATCTCTCTCTCTCTCTCTCTCAAAGGAAAACTATTTTTACTCACGGAAAACCTATTAAAAATATGACTTATTTTTAAAATGTTTTCCACAAATTTGTTTTTAGAAAACAACTCTATCCCATCAAAAAACATTTTTCACATCATTTATAAGGTTGCTACCAAATATAGGTGATGGAGAAGTAGAAAATAATTCATCTCCAGTTCGTCCAAATGGTTCGTCCAGTATAAACAGAGCAAGTTGGGCCAAGAATCATCCCAGAAGAGAGAAAATCGTTCATAGACAATAATACTACTCTTGATCGGTGAAATCTCCCATGGACGACATGCTCGTCCATGAAGGTCGTCCAGGGACAATCATCAAATATCCGTGGACGACCAAACCATCCTACACCAGACGGACGAATGCACAACACTTAGAACTCTCGACTCTCTGTAGCGGTTGCCAAACGCACAACTATCTCAGCGAATCCAACAAATAAGTTAACTTCCATTAGCGGTTACAATTTTAGTAGCCGTTGAGGAAGTTAACTCCGAACTTGTTGGCTTCCACAAATCTTGGGGAGGTTATTGGACAAATAACCGTCCCCCAAGATCCCTATATAAAGAACCGGTCTGAACCCGACAGGGGTAAGATTTTTCTCTAAGACATTACTCCAAAAATACTTGAAACTCCTTTCTCTGCGAGACTAACTTCTTCATCGGAGAGGGTTTGGCCGGTATTCTCCGGTCTCCTCTTTAACTGTTTGTTTCTTGTAGGCCTTCCACCACAGAAGTAGCCCACCGAAGCCAGATCATCCACCTTACTGATTCGGAGCGATATCAGTTGGCGCCGTCTGTGGGAAGAGATTGTTTTGCGACTTTCTTTTCCGCGACAAAGGGTTAGGATGGTCAGGACCAGGTCGAGGGCTACTAGCCCAGGCCGTCAGGGAAGCAGAGGCGCTTCAAGCGATCCCCAACGTGATCGTCAATCTGCGCCAGTCATGCAGACGTCGTCTGTTCAACATGTGCAATCTATGGCGGCTGCGATGGCGGAGTTGACTCGCCAAAACCAGGAGTTAAGAATGGAGATCAATCAGAGAAGGCAGACACGTGAGGAACACGAAGGAGGAGGACAAACACAAGGCCATGGTGACAGAGAGAATACTGAGATCGAAAGTCAGTTTAGAGGCACCACTTCACGAACGGTACCACATTTGAAAGAAGAAATGGACCAAATGAAGAAAGTCATGGAGGAAATGAAAGAGAACATGAGGAGGACGAATCCTATAGAAGATTTGGTCCATAGAACTGACTCTCCTTTTACGGCTTCCATCAACGGCCATCCTCTACCATCAAAGTTCAAACTGCCTTCCCTGGATTCGTACGATGGGACGCGTGACCCATTTGATCACATTGCCACATTCAAAACAACGATGCACCTTCAAGGGGTCCCTGATGAAATCATGTGTCGAGCCTTCCTTACTACCCTTAAAGGCCCGGCACGAGTTTGGTTCAGCAAAATACCCCCAAGTTCTGTAGGTTCTTTCGAAGAGTTGAGCAAATTGTTTGTTAACAATTTCATCGGGGGACAGAGACACAAACGTTCTTCGTCCAGCTTGCTGACCATAGAGTAAGGGGAAAACGAAAGCTTGCGATCATTCATCACTCGCTTCAACAGAGAAGCCCTTAGTGTGGACGAGGTAGATGACAAACTTCTATTGGCGGCCTTCCACAACGGGATCAATTCTAACCTATTTATCCACAAGCTATATGAGAAGGAGCCTCAAACCATGGCTGAGCTCATCCATTCGGCTCAGAACTTCATGAATGCAGAAGATGCGATCATAGCCAAGAAGAGAAAAAGAGCTGAAAGGATGGAAGCGAACCCAGCACGCCACTCTGAACAAGCCCCTCATCCAAAGAAGGGACGGACGGAAGATAAGAAGGAACGAGATAACAGGAAGACGGGTCCCTTGGGAAGAAGCCAGAATTATACGCCCCTGAACGCTCCACTTGATCAGGTGCTCATGCAAATCAAAGACGACCCTTCTCTAAAATGGCTGGAGAAGATGAAGGGAGATCCCAATAAGCGTAATAAAAGTAAATATTGTCGCTTCCACAGGGACCATGGGCATGACACGGATGAATGTTATGATCTGAAACAGCAAATTGAGAATCTTATCAGACAAGGGAAGTTGAGACACTTCGTTGGAAGAGATCATAAAGATGAGAAGTTGAAAGGAAAAATGGAGGAATCGTCCTGGCCCCCACTAGGAGAGATAAGGATTATCATTGGAGGAAACTCGACAGGGCAATCTGCCAAGTCGAAGAAGACGTATCTCAAGGTGGTACAAAACGTCCAACTCTCTGGACGACCACAAAGGACGAGACCAATGGACGAGCCGGCCATTTCTTTTACCCCAAGTTGCTTGAATGAGGATTTCCCAATGGGTTTAAAGCCCTCACACTCCCCACAAGAGTTACCGGCTTTTGTGTGGGGTGAGTTGGTAAATATTGGACCCGGGTTCCCCCTCTCCCCCAAGTTGCATGTGTGTGTTGTGTTATAATTCAAAAAAAAGTCCAAACTATCGACTGCGTCAATTTAAAATTTAATTACAGTTCAATAAAAGAAAAATTAAAGCTTATCCTTTGTACAATTTAGCTAGTTATCGTATTCCCATAAAAAAATAAATAAAATGTAGTGTTCGTTTGTTGCGGGTGTGTGTATATATATATATGAGTGCATTTGGGCAGCCCAAAAAAAGCCATTTTTGGACTTTTTAAGCTTATTTGGGCAGTTCCCAACTTCCCACACACAAATTCACGAAACACTTTTCTCCCCTTTTTTTTCAATAGTACTTTTAGAAAATAAACAATTAACAAAGTGCATACAGATGCAGTTTTTTAAAGTTTTATGTTTTTTAAGGCACAACTTAGTTAAACCCAAGTTATTTTAACCTAAGCAAAGTAAGTTAGACTAAACAAACACCTAAATACCAAAAGTCTTGTAACTCAATGACATTTTCAACTCTCCTTTATAAGGAGAATTATAGTTCAAATCCCCCTCCCTTATTATTGTAACAGTCAAATCATCAACAATAAAAAAATAAAATAAAAAAAATGCTTAACCCACAAACTTTCAATTATTATATTTGATATTTTGAAGTTTAGATTAAATGAGATTATTAGGACTCCATCAAAAACTGAATGTTGGATTAAATTAACCCTAATAATTTCATAATAACCCTAACAATACACAAACATATTGAAAATCCGTGAACTAAAATGTGATTAGGCTAATTTCTTAACCATTAAATAAGTGTGGAGTACGTGGGCTCAAATTGACTTACAAAACAGGTGTATACAATCCTATCACATTATTCTGGAGACCATACTAATATAATATATATATATATATATATATATTTGTCAAAAAAATATATTTATATAGAGTTGAGAATAGATTGTCTAAGTTTATAACTAACTTCATACAATATCAAATTCATAATTATAGTTTATTGATAATATAAACTATAATTAACGAAATGAATTTTGGATCGTACAAAACCAACCGATTGGGCCAACTCGCTCAGTTGACACATCAGGGACCGCGTAACCGCGTAGCCAATGTTAATGGTGGACATGGTTGAAGAGAGAGAGAGAGAGAGTGACAGTCACAGAAAGAAAATATATAGAAACTTACTAGAAAGACATAGGCCTGTGCGGCTGTGCTAATATTCCAGTATCCACACCTTTAAAATAATGCCACACCCTTTTCCACAATTGGAAATAATAAAATAAACCCAAAACGTGTCTACGCGTTCAGTAAAATTCATAATATATATGCTCTATGGTTCTACATTCTTATTCTCTACACCAAAGGTGCACGACTAACCCCCTGGTCCCTGGATCCGATATTTTTTGGATCACCATAATCTTTCTGATTGAATTCTAGTACTTTGCTACGTGGCGGGATCTGATATATCAGCTTAAGAATACTTGGGTCTAGCTGTATTAGTTACAAATATCTCTGTCTCTTTGTTTTTTCTCTCCATGTTTGTTTCTTTCTGTTTTACTATTATGCCCCTTTGCGATTTGGAGTCTGAGATATTCATATTTTTATGCAAAATTGTGGAATTTCTTCTTCTTGCAAAAAATATTTTTTGAATAATCTGAAATGCCCATTGGGTTACTCCAGAAATGGGTTTTTGTGTTTCATTCAAATATTGTACACTATATTACAACTTTACAAGTGAACAAGTTTTGATAAATTTTTAAAGAATCTTAATCCTCAAATGGAATAATTTCAAATCAAGTAACCAAAGCTAGCTAAATCCCTATTTTCTTAAAATCTTTACAACATCGAAACCCAAGCAAGTTACAACTATGTGTATCTCAACTAAGAAGTATAATAATAAAATAGTAATAGTTAAGGAACTTGTCTTTAATTTATAGATAAATTTCAACACATTGACGTACTAATATGTCCAAAAATTTGTTAAAAGTTAATTCTACCTTAGCATTTTGCAATGGCACACAGCTCATCACTAATGAAATCTTGCTCATAATGCATACCTCTATAAAAGAATTAACAAGAACACAGTACCGAAAATCAAGGTAATGAAATTTTTTTTTTTTTTTTTAAATAAAGGTTTTAGGATAGCATGAGGGGCATTGAAATATTTGCAAAAAAGAATAATAGAGGCAAAGCTCCAAAGGGTAAAACTTTGGTACAATTTCTTAGCATAGTACATTAAGTTCTTTAATTAAATTCAAAACTAAAGTACACTTGAAGCCCCAAGTGTGGGGATTGTTTCCATTTTAGCCCTTTGCATTTAAAAATTTTTATTTTGACAATTCATATTTGATTCTATTTTCATATTAATCACGAAATCCATTTATAATATGATCATTTATAATATGTTTTTCTGTCTACAACAATAAAAGTTTTGCATTTTGCAGCATTTTAGAACAAATATTTCATGAATTAGTTAAACATGAAACACACCATCAAATTACTAATGGAAATGGATAGTAGAGACAATATTGAAACAAAATCGGACATAAATGGCCAAAAAAAAAAAAAACCCCCAATTTAAAAAATCCAAAATTTGTATTTAAGTTTTAATTTAATTAAGACTATTCGTGTTCGTTTGACATTTAATTATAAAACTAGTTTTTTTTTACTTATTTTATATATTGTTTATGAGTTCAATACTACTTTTTATATGAGTTTTATTTCTAATAATTTAAGTATTATTCTTTAGAAATAAGTTAACTTCTAGCTTTTTTTTTGAAACAGAGTAAGAAGTAGATATGATGAAAGACAAGGGCAAAATGGTAAAAAGGCAAAAAAAGTGGACTTAAGAAAAGGAATGGGTCCGGGTTCAGGTCATATGATAAGAGTTGCGAGACTCGTATAAAACGGCACCTCGTATTGGTCTTAAAAATTACTCCACACATATCCCCCTCTCTCTCTGTTCTGCTCGTACAAGAACATCTTCATTTTTTAGAAAGAAAAAAGAGAAACAAGCGAATTTTAAAATTTTTCTCTGAAATCCTAAGGATTAATCACACGCGAACAAGAAAATAGCAATGGCAGACCAACTCACCGACGACCAGATCTCTGAGTTCAAGGAGGCCTTCAGTTTGTTCGACAAGGATGGCGACGGTCAGATTCTCTTTCCTCTCTCCGATATGTCTTTTTTTATTATCAGATCTACTTCTTTGTTGGTCCAACGTTTTCGCTGTCTTTCGTATGCTTTGTCCTTGTTCGGGAAATGTTTTGCGTTTTGACTTTTTGTCCTAAAAATGAAAATAATTCTGTTTCATTGATGGTCATTTCTAGGTTACCAGGATTTCTATTTATATTTATTTGTTCATCGTTTGCTTGCTAAGAAAGCTTTGAAAAAAGAAGAAGAGAGATTAACGAATTATGTGATTGAATCTCAGATTTGGAATTTCCGAGAAAATAAAAATTCTTAAAACAACTCTTGAGTGCTCAATATTTTGTGAATATGTGTTTTTAACTGATTTTTTTTTTTTTTTTTTTAACTGAGCCTGTGAGGCTTTTTAAATTTGCTATTTTTACTGTTCTGTGTTTTTATGGAAACTATAATTTATTTTATGCATTTTTTTTACCTAAAATTACCAAAAATAATAAATCACAATAATTAAATAGTAAAGTGTCCTACATCAGTTTATATTGTGAAAACCATGTGACTATAAGATCTGTCATTGTAGAGATCATGAGTTGTTCCTATGTATGGAAATATTGTTTTTTTGGTAGATGAATAAATTTAGCAACGTGTTGATGATGTTGCTGCCTAAGTTTCATTTTCATGGAATTTAATCTTTATTTATTTTGCTTGGTAATAACTAACAATTTTATATCCAACATGTGCGCGCGCACGCGACAATTGAACTTCATGATCTTCTTTGATTGTTTAGGTGTATCTGCTTGGCAAATTATTCATATGCCCTTTTTATATTGCACAATTTTTATTCAAATGAGTTTTGGTTGCAAACATTGTCTTTGTGAGTTGTTGGGGTTAGCAACCAGGTGGTCCAAAGTTGGTAATCTAAGTTTACCGTCTATGTTCCTTGAGATAAATAATATGTCAAAGGTCCAAGAATTTTTAATATTTTTCTTTTTTTCTTCTCACTCCTGCTTTGTTTGCTTATTAAATTTCTGTTTGGAAAATGGTTGTTATGTTTATGACATAGTCTGCGTGTAATTGATTGGCAAGGATGAACCTATGTAAAATTTGGTTTATGTTTCTCGAACCGGAATCAATGGGAATTTAGGTTTATTGAAATTATTTGAAATGCAGGTTGCATCACTACCAAGGAGCTTGGGACTGTGATGAGGTCACTGGGCCAGAACCCAACTGAGGCAGAGCTCCAGGACATGATTAATGAAGTTGATGCCGATGGTAATGGAACCATTGACTTCCCTGAGTTCCTTAACCTTATGGCGAGGAAGATGAAGGACACTGATTCGGAGGAGGAACTTAAAGAAGCATTCAGAGTTTTTGACAAGGATCAGAATGGGTTCATCTCTGCTGCCGAGCTGCGCCATGTGATGACCAACCTCGGGGAGAAGCTCACCGACGATGAAGTTGATGAGATGATCAGGGAGGCTGATGTTGATGGTGATGGCCAGATAAATTATGAGGAGTTTGTCAAGGTGATGATGGCCAAGTGATGAATCTGCCTCCACCAAAACCCTAATGAAAATTATCTTTATTTTTATTTAAGAAAAAAAGAAAAGGACAGGGTTGACTATTATTGGACTACTAGTTTTCTTCTCTTAATTTTCATTTGATTGTTTTCAAATCAAGCTTTACAAGTAGTATGTTCAGCTGTTGGAAGAATGTTCAATGTTCAATGTTCAATGTTCATCCTTAGTGTCTTGTGACAAAGTGTCTTTGGTTGTTTTATTTTTATTTTTTTTCTTTTTTATTTTTTCCCTTTTCTGGTCTCTTGAGAACATGAACTACCGGGAGGCTTCAGTGTTCTATGTTAATTGGATGACTCATTTTATTGGCACCCTATTTCTTATTGGTCTTCACTGTGTCCAAATGTGAAATGACAAGTCTGCATATAAGACAATGTTATGTGAAAGGAGATAGTTAATCATACCCCACTATAATGCTTCCATTTTAAGCTTCCAGAGGAACCCAATAAATTCTAGCCTTAGCTGATGTCTGTTAGGAAGATTACAACCATTGTTCCCTTCTTTGATTTCAATAGATTGAAGTTTATCAACAACAACAACAAAAAAGCTAAAGAGATTTGGATCTTTTTCTCTTTTTTTGATGAACTAAGAGAGGTGGATATTTGTTCATCATTCTGCATCTTTATAATTCCAACTTCCAAGATGCTAATGGAAAATAGATTGACCAAATCAAATTACACATACTTTGCCTTCAAGAGAAATGGATAAAAGTAAAACTACCTTAGAAAGTTTTTCCTCTTTGTATGGTTGTTATAATAATTTAATGGTTATAACATTGGGGTGAGTAGAGATTTGAACTCTAGTTCTCCTAATAAAAGAGAATTATGCTATTAAGTTATAAAATTCTTGGCTATGATCGTTTTAACATGGTGATAGCTTAGAGCACGGTGAGAGCTAGAAAAATCCCAAAAGGAAAACTATAGAACTCATTAAATTCTAGCCGAGCTCCTAAACACATACTCCCGTTGCATCAGACATTCATTCCATCTTCTGACATGCATCATTTCAAGCCTACCCTATAAAAAATTTTCAAGCCTTCTGGAGGACTCAATTATTGTATATTTGGATAACTTGACGAGTTTTGGAGGCAATGGCTGTATTCCCCAAGCATCCGAAAATAAATGATACAAAACACAAAAAAGAGGAAGGGGAGTGCGAATACAAAACAAAATTATCACTATTAAGAGATACTTCATTTGCCAAAAGCTATGCGCATTGTTTCCCTTCGTGGAAGATGTGGTGAATGTGGGTTTTCGCAAAAAGCTAGAGGGGGATCTGCAATCAGAGATTAAAGCATTACAAGGGTGATAGAATCAAATAAAGCATCATGTGATGTAAAAATTGTAACTACAACTTTCGCATCAAGTTCAATGTAGAGTTCTTTGATATTCAGATTCTTTGCTAGGACAAGGCCATCATGAAGACCCTAAAGCTCAACTACTAAACATTACACGTTGACAATGTTCTTTTTATTTTACTTCCAAATAGTAGTAGTAGGCTACATATTAAACCAACCTATATTTGTTAAAAATAGGAATACATAGTTTTCTAATTAAATGGAATAGTTCTGGGATTTTAGCCATTGTCCATCCACATCACCATATACTTGGCAAAAATGTAATTTACACCTTCTAAATTTGCCCAAAAATCATTTTAGTAATTTAAGTTTGAGGTTACTCATTTTAGTCTAGTAACTTTGCCCAAAAATAATTTTAGTCATTTAAGTTTGAAGTTGGCCATTTAATTCTCTCTCTCTCTCTCTCTCTCTCTCTCTCTCTCTCTATATATATATATATATATATATATATATATATATATATATATGTGAGTAAAAATGTACTTAAAAAAAATATTTGCATGTGAATAGTAACTGTGCATATTTACACGGTTACTATAACAATAATCAAAATTTATACAAGTTTACACAGATTGATGTATGTGATTTTTTGAATTGGATGTGCAAAATTTACTCTTTATATTATTACATTGACTTATGTAAGTACTCTAAACATTGCTATTATTAATTGAATATACCCTCTCTACCTGTAATAAAATAAAATTTCTAAGGGCATCTATGAGCTCTCTTTAATTTATGATTTTCTGGAGTACAATCTTATATCATGTGATGACCAAGCTCACTTGTGTGTGCAATAACATGGCAATACTTAAAGTGATATTATTATAATTCATTGTGTATGTGCCAAATAAATAATCCATACAAGTGTTTGAAAGTTTGAATTCATCGTATACACGTTTTCGTTTACCAAATACGCAGAAGTACCGGTGCATTACCGCAAGAGCCTGTCATTTTAACATGAGGGAGAAAGTAATGTTGTAATTTTTTTTTTCTTTGAAAGTAATGTTATACTTATATTGTATTCTATTACTGTATTACATACTTTTTTGGCCCCAAATTATTTCTTTATCTTACAAAATCTAACCTCTTAAAAGTTTGGGAAAATAACAATCACCTATCCCCTTATTTTGCTTTAGAGTTTAGACATAAACCTTCATTAAATTATATATATATTCCCAAATCCTTTCTCTATCTTACAAAATCTAACCTCTTAAGAAAACATTATCTAATATACTACCTTTCAAATTAAAATTTAAGATAATTATTAAAAATCTTAAAGTTTGGGAAAATGACCATCACTATCCCCTTATTTACTTTATTAAGACACATAACCTTCATTTAAATAAAATTATATTACATCTGTCACCCCTGAGCACTAAATTTTTTTTCAAATTTTTATATTCTTTTTCTGGTATCTTTTGAACATGAACTACCTCGGAGACTTCAATGTTCTATGTTGACTGGATGACTCAATTTATTGGTAGCCTATTTTTTTTAATGCTCTTCACGATGACCAATTGGCAAGCTAGCATAAGACAATGTTATAAGACGGGATATTGTTAATCATACCACTAATTAATGCATTCATTTTTAAGCTTATAGGGGACCTTTTTGAGAATAAACGGCAGAGCTTATAGGGGACCTTAAGTAATAATCCTAATTAAATACGTGATTGGACCATGGATCTGTGATGCATGAGCCTAAAGAGACACATACTTTGCAAGCATGAGCCTAAAGCTAGTCCTTGTTATCAAGCAAATAAATAATGTTTATTATATTTATATCAAGCAAATAATGCTAAACAACTAGCGCTCATAGAGCACTAGTCTGAAACTGTGACTAAAATGATAAAAACAAGCAGAAAGACAAAGAAGGCTTAAACTTTATAGAGCATTAAACAAAGACTTTATCTTTATTACACGAATGGGCATACAATTACAAAGACATAGATAGAAGGTTGGAGTTGGACTCTACGCTGAGTTATGCCAAGCTTCTTCCTCAATTGAGTTTATAGATAACGGAGTTACAAAGTTCTATTTTACAAACAGAGAAAACTCAATTATTCATTGTACCACATAATTAATACACTCTTTGCTAAATTAGATCTTGTGGGTGATTCTCAGAGTTTAGCCTCATCTATCTCTCTTCCTCGATACCAATAATCTTTATCACTGATATATGGTCTCCTGGACTGTAATTGAGGTAAGGCATACTTTGATAAGGGTCTGGAGACACCTTGACCTGGCAATCCTTAAACAAAGAATTCAAGTAAACAAAGAATTTTTATAGGCCCCTCATAAATGCCTTTTTATACCTCTCAATTCTTTCTTTCAGGCTAGCTATATTTATAGGATCTCCACTCTGCCCTCAACATTCCAGCCACTTCTAAGATTAGGGTCATGACTCTCATGATATGGAAACATGTATCATTAGCTTAGATTTAGGTCAACCTTTTTTGCCTTCACTTAAAAGATGATGCTCCCTGATTTATGGGTCTGTTTTGCTTTTGGTCATCTGTTTTGTTGAGAGAGTTTATACAATTTTTTTCTTTCTTTTTTTTTTTTTCCGGTAAACAAAAGCAATTCATTAACTAAGAAACAAAGACAAAGTAGCACTTACTCTCATACAAGGTTCCCACAGCATCAAGGCTAGCCAAAAGAGCAACATCAGCTGGGGAAGTAAAAAATAACAAAATCTTGAGAAAGTACAGCGCCTCTTCTAGTAAGAGCATCAACACACTTATTTGCTTCCCTATAGCAGTTGTGGTAGATTCGGACTCATGGGATCTTCTGTAGCCCATCTTTGCAATCAGCAATAATTACATCATTACCATTAGACTTTCCCCCATCTTTCATTAGCAAATCAATCATGAGCTTCGCATCCAGTTCAACCAACACATTAGCCAAATTCAACGCAATGCACAGGTTGATCCCATCCCACAGTGCCCACAGTTCTGCCGCCACATTGGTGGTGTGTCCAATTGCCACTCACCCAATTCCCACTAGAATTTCGAATGATTCCACCTCCACCAGCTCTACCTAAGTTGCCTAAGGAGGAACTATCAAAATTCAACTTGAACCAGTTTGCAGGAGGGGAGTACCATCGCACCTGAATGGAACTTACAAGGCGTCTCAACCTTTCATTTAGGCCAAGGTACGCAAATTCAAAAGCTTTGGCTAATGTTTCTACAATAAAAGGTCTATGGGTGGTATGGTCCCTAAAAATCACCCTGTTCTGCCGGAGCCATAAACTCCACACTCCAAATGAGAAAATAATACCCCAAATGATGTCAGAAATAGATGCCTTGTGTGAGGTACAATTAATTCGAAGTCAGTCCGAGATATTTGCACCGTAGAATAAGCCAGGGTGGATAGGAGGGGTAAAGGAATCCCAAATGGCCCTAGCTTGGGTACAGTCCCCCAGAGTGTGGATTTGATTCCGTTGTAGCATTACAAACCAGGCAGAAGGGAGGAATGCTTAAGCCTCTAGCAATAAGGATTTCTTACATATGGAACCTACAATTTACCTCTTCAAATTATAAGTATAAAATTTATGAAAACATTCGAAATTCGTACCGACATTGAAAGTTGAAATGCGAGTACCCAATTTTCAGAACATGCAGATTGCAGAGTTCCCTTCTTTCTTTTTTTTTCTTTTTTTTTTTTCTTTTTTTGAGTGAGAAAAATCATACCCAAAATGAAAATGTTAGAACGCCAATCACATTGTCCATTGTAAGCAAGCATTCATTACAGCATACAATACCCTTCTCCCCTCCCCTCCCCTCCTGACTCGCACTCTCATGCCCCTCCCCATGAATGGAGGACTGAAGATGCTACAAATCCCATAAAAGCAGTCCGAATATCTTGTCACCATGTAACTTTATAATCTCTTCAAACTTTTCTTTCTAGCATCCATTTTCTTTTTGTCTGCATGAGCTTTTGCCAACCCACCTTCCTTCTTTTGAGTAGTGGGTGCTGCTGCTGCTGCTGCTGCGGCGGCTGCGGCTGCAGCTGCAACTGTAGACCCACTAACTCCTGTATCTGTTGCTGGTGCAATGGCAGCTTGCTGCTCTTTCCCATTTCCTCTTGTGGATGTTGTAGAAGGAGCCAATGGGGATGGGCATGGCAATGGCAATGGCAATGGCAATGGCAATGCCGCACCTGGCGTTGTACTCTTCTGGTCAGCATTAAGAACCGAGGTGTTAGTCTGGTCAACATTCAGAGCAGTAGTGGACTCAGAAATAGCTCCTGATTTGAACTTGGGTTTTGGTTTAGCATGGATCCCAGTGTAAAGCCTGCATAAGAGTTAGAGAACATCTTCAGGTCAAATTTACTCAACAAGAAAAATCGTATTCAAAGGTTCTATATGTAAAATTATACCATTTTTTACCAGATGAGAGAGAGAGCAAAATGCCAACCTACATGCTGGAACTCTTGTACAGTCCAGAAACCTTTCATGTAAATTATATGTTTTATCAAGGTATTTATTTTCACAGAAGAAATATGGAATTTATAACAGTGAGGCTGGCAGGATCTATTGATCTATAATAAAGTAAAGTAAATTCAGGTCCTTGTAAGACAATTCTTCTCCAAGTTTTCCAACACCTTACAGATCCAAAGGGTATCACATTGATTTACAGGTGAGACATTTTTAAGGTTGTCGATTTCCATTTTTTCACATATACAGCCATTATTTCAAGATGCCAAATCCATTTTAAGCATGTATAACCAGAATTAGCCCAATACTGGAAAAGATTGAAGAAAGTATAACCATAAGCCGAAAAAGGTATTACACATGGCTCAATAATAACATAAGTGATAGAAGAACCAACCAGAAAACCATGATTTTTCCCTACCACCTCTTAAAAGCTAGACAATCAGGAGTCACTAAAGGAACAGATTAGTGATCCAACAAATGGCATTCCATGGCCATATTCACTCTGAGACCAAGTCTGTCTGAATAAACTATAAAATTTTGACACAGAAATGTGTTCACATATACCACAACATGAAGTAGATATCATTGTGGGAATGACTGACCTGGCATGTCTAGCATACTCCTCATAATTCTCAAGCAGCATCTTGCCAGCTTGTTCATTCAACGCTGATTCTGGAAATGGTTCAATCAATAAACACCTAACTACCTGTTGTCATAACTTAAGAGTCAAACAAACCAAACCTCAACAGAAAAACCCAAAGATCTCAACCTGAATGCAACTAGTTAAATTTTTGAAACAGTTCTCCACAAACATATAGGCAAAAGAAGAGAGACTAAAATTATTTTTACACTAAACTGCCAATATGGAACCTACAATGAGAACATGTCGTAGACCAAGACTTGGATTCCAATCTTTTTTCAGTGTGTTGACACAAATCTCACCATTGGTCGCAATGTTCGGGTGGAAAATCTTTGTCAAGAAGTAACCTACAAAATCAACAGCCAAAAATCTAAAATGTCAAGATGAAGAAATATACAAGCAGTTAAATCAAAGAATTCAGATAACTGTAAGGATTAAGGTATGTTAGTTAAATCTTCAACCTAAAAGTGAATTATATGAGCAGTTAATCAAAGAATGCATTCCATAAAAAAATAATAATAATAAAATAAATAAAAAATAAAAAATTCCTTGCCTCCATCAAAGGTTCACCCTTGAAATAAAGTTAATTACAAGTACATCGGTCTTACTCATAACTAGGGGTGGCAATTTTTATCCATATCTATGAACCCGTCCATTACCCACCTTATTTGGATAAGTCATAACCCAACCCAGTTGACTATTTGGGTTAAATGGATAAAGACCCATTTGGTTATTTAATTAGATGGGTCTAAATGAATAAATCCACTAATACCCACTAAACTCATCTAAAATTTAAAAGTAAATAAACCCACTAATACCCTTCTAAAATCTAAAACTTAAATAAACAATATAACCTCTAGATTTCTAAGCCCAAGCCCTCAGTCTCACTCTCCCTCAGATTTTCTCAGTAACCAAATAAAAGGAAATTCTAGAGAGAGAACGGGGATGGAATCAGAGTTCACCAGAGGTAGTGTATCGGCTTCTACCCAAAATGTTTTTTATATTTATTCCCATCCACAATAGATACTCTCTCTGACTCTCTCTCTTTTGCAATTTTCTCAACCGGAATTCTTGTAGTATTCTCTTTAACGTTTCTCTCTATCTCTCTGCTTTCTCCAGGTACTCTCTCTCTTAGGGTTTGATTTGATTACAAATCTCTATCTTTTAAAAATTAATTGTTGTTTGAAATTCACTTAACTTCTGTTTGGTTCGCAAGAAAATAATAAGGGTTAAGAGAAGAAAAGAAAAGAAAATAATAAGAATTGGATTGTAAATATGATTGTTGATTGTTTATAATTCTTGAGAATATAATGCGATCCCCTTTACTCAATTCTTTGTTGCTGTGCTACTGAATTGGCTTTAGTTGAGCTGAATTCCATGTTTCTAGCAAATCCATTCTGAGATGATAATTTTCAAAATTTTACTTTTTTTTTTAAATTTCTGTTTCTATGTTTTTCTGGGCAGCCAAACAGATTTCTTCTGTGTTCTACGTTAAAGATTTTGGGTGTTGATATATTGCTTTGTTGACTATATAAAAGTTGGTTAAAAGATTTTTTTTTTTTTTTTTTTTTTTTTTTAAAAAGGGTTTTTAAGTGAACGAATTGTTTTGCATTTGATAGAAGTGCGGAGAATGTTGGATTTGAGTTTCTAAAGGATTTAGTCTGAGATGGGTTTCTGGGGAAAGTTTCTAAATTTATTTATTTATTTGGGTCATATTGGGTTAAATGGGCGGGTTACTAATTAAATGGGTTGGGCGGGTAATGGATAATTAATTTATATATAAACGGGTCATAAATAGATAAATGGGTAATTACACACCCAACCCATTTATGACCCAACCCGCCCATTTGCCACCCCTACTCATAACCATAATAGAACCACAATAACAAGTGCCAACAAACCTTTGGGAGGAGAGTGTGGAAAGTCACGAGACAATACTAACTTCATGCGGAAAACACCATTTTCATACGGAGTCCCAGCTGCAAGGTCAAGAATGCTTATTAAGTTTGAAGCCTTAACACTGGCTCAAAATTCTAAACTTTCAAAGATAAAACTACATGCCTGGGCCTTCAATGTCTGCATATATGGTCGAAAAATCATCATCATTAACACCTACTTTGATTCCCTCAGGGGGGGATTCATCAAGATTCTTCAATTCCTTTGCAAGTTGCTTTATAACATTTGGTGGAAGATTTTCATTAGTTGCCTGAAAATATGACATAATCAAAATGTTTGTCAAAGGAATTCAACAATGCAAAAGTGAAGAAAAGTATATGACATGTTTCTAGCATCACAAGCTCAGAGAATTTTTCCTAAAAGAAAAAAAGAAAATGGATGAATAATAAAAGCAAATTGATAACCCTTTTCACTTAAGAATAGGAAACTGTGCTCCATAAACAGTGAACAGTTAAGTTTCTCATGCACCATACAAACCATATATTGATTGTTAGACAACAATCATACATCGATGCAACCCTCTGATTTGTGCAAACTAACAAGACAACCATGAGCCTATTGTACAAAACCAACAAAATAATACAGTGGACAACCAACAACAAGCTCATTTTAAGTTTGTTCCATGTTTAGAGTATGTATATCAGTGTCATGGAGCTTATCTATGCGCTTTTCAAGTAAACAGGTAAGCAGTGCATTCCTTTATAAAGTATATAAATCAGACTATCAGAATTACAAAACTTATAAATTTCTAACAAAGAAATTAAGAAATACCATTGTCTCAAATAGAAAGGGAATGCTTATCAAACTTTTGTTGCTATCAAGAAATCAATGCCTTGGCAAATTATGTGTCAACTTTTGAAGTTTCTGTTCAAAATAAGCAGTCACAGTCAAAGGGACCTGCAAACAAATAATATCACACATTAAAAATAATAATAATAATAATAATATAATAAAATGATATCACACTTTATATAATAAACAATGAAGAAAACAGCCAACAGGAAATTAATCAAAAGTTGTTAGCACTCGAAGGTTTTCACAAATGTTGAACACGGACACACCCAGCACAAGCCATAACCAGTGTCCGAAACAACTAAAACCGCAGAAAGCAATCCACTTAAAGGTGTCAATGTGGCTAGTGCTGCCTCCCCAAACAACAATTAGCAGGATCATAACCCAAACATCAAGACTTCTAGTTTCAACGAGTACACGGTATACAAGGTGACAAAATGGTCCACCCTAAACTAAATTATTTGGTGCCCCCTCAAGGAAAACCTTACATTTGGTAGAGAGCAAAATTTAAGTGGGATATGCAAGATCCATTCATAAGCAACTAGGTCAAAAGTATGAGCAAACTTGCATCAAGAGTTTGATATTAAAATCTAGAATAATTACAATCTCATCAAATAGAAACCTACAATGTCACCAGTGGTTATACTAAACAATTCAATCAACCACAACTTTCCTCAGTGATCACACATTTTATGTTGTGATTGACCAGTGATCTTGCATGTTATATATGATGTTGGTACATCAAATGAACAGTTTTCATTTTTAAAGGGCCCTATATCACAAAGCTTTAGTATGAAAAATTATATGAACACAAGAATAAAAAATTTGTACAACTTCATATTTCCTAGAATGCACTAGTGAGTATTTCGAATGAATATAATGAAATCTGATATGTGAGCCCTCTGAAAATTTTGGGTCTGGAAATAAATGAGCTCCCCTGGAGAAGAATCAATTCCCAAAATAAAAATCATACTAAATACTTAAAATTCTGCAGTCAAACAGAAGCCCAAAAAACATGAAATTTTCTTAAAGAAAAGTTTTGTCTACTTCAAATTATCAAGAAAACAGAATGAACCATCCTTCAGTTTGTATATATATATATATATATATATATATATATATATATATATATATATATATATATATATATTTATAAGTAAATAAGAACTTCATTATAAAAGAAAGGTCACCTTCGGTACACAAGAAGCATACAGCATACTGGCTGGACGTGCAGAAAAGTTACAAATTACAAGAGTCTAAAAATTCTAAAAAAAAATAGAACCTAAACAGGCCAACCAAACCGCCTCTAAGTGTCCTGGGCTAACAGACATAAACTGCCTTAAGTAATTTATAGATTTAAAATCGCTCTGCTGTTATTCTTTTACTTATTACTATAACTTTGTCATTAATGGAACCATCACAATTATGGAAAGATAACCGGCAAAAGCTCATGTAAGATAAAATCCTATGACCTATCATTCAACGTATCATCAGAAAGAACAAACTTGTTAACTGAGACATGAAATTCAAACAAAGATGAGCTGGTTAAATATCAGAATGGAGAAACCACTACTTAAGAAAAACTTATCTATCAATGTCAATGTTATGAATTTCCTCATTACCAATAATTTTTTTTTTTTTAACTAGGATTTGAACAAACGGAAAACACCATATTCAAGGTAGATATGGTACTTGCAGCTAGAAGTTCTTGCTTGCATCACCAAAATCAAGGAATCATATCATAGTTTTTGTTTTTGATTTTCCATGTTCTAGCTCTTTTTGAAAACTAGCATGCACACATTTCTTCTCAATTATAAGCTATGAAATGTTAACAAAATAATTAAGCAAAAATTTATATCAATTAAAGAAAAAAGAAAAAAGAAAGTGCATAGGAAGATCCACATATCCCATTTTTCAGGTAAGAGATAACCAGAGCCAAATAACCCCGACATCAAGTGCAAGTAAAAAGAAAAGATAGACGCACGCAAGCACTCAACACAAAAGTTTGTTAAAACAGAAGTCTTGTAGTTTCAACGAAGCCCAATTATAGCATATTCTTCTGACATAGTATCAAAACCCTAAAAGACAAGTCCCAGAATAAGTACATCCTCAGTGCGCACACACACATACACTAAACCGATTAACAAGAACCAAATTACACACTTTTACACTCCATCTGATTAAAAGTACACAAGAACCAAATAACCCATTATTCCTGAGAGAGAGAGAGAGAGAGAGTTTGGAACTTTGAAACTAAAACCCACCTCAGATAAACAACCTAGTTGTCTATGAAGCAAGAAAAGAACCATAAAGAAATATACACAAATGTGAGATCAAAACCCTAATAATGCTCAAAGAACAATCCAAGGATCCCACATTACCCATCTCACCAAGAAAGAAAAACCAAACACGCAAGACATCAATTGAAAAAGAAAAAGCACATTCATTGAGTGAAGAATCAATCAAATCAAACTCCACACAACATTTTCACTCAACACAAAACCCACTTTGATTATCCCAAAAAAAAAATAAAATAAAAAAGCAATCACATTCACAGTTCCAAACACACCCATTTGCCCAGAAAAAAAGAATTATCAAAGAAAAGTACAACAATTAAACAAAACCCAGATGAGAAAATTAAAGAAAGTACATATCTTCAAAAACCCCAGATGAGAATTCACCTTATCTGATTCTATTCTTCTCTCTCACAGAGCCAAACCCCAGCAAGGAGAGAGAGAGAGAAAGAAAGAGAGTTTTGTGCAACAAAGAGAGCAGTGAGAAAGCGATCTCTTCTTGGAATGATTGATCGTTTTGATTTTGAGGAAGAGAGAAATATTATATATTTATATTTTTTTAGACAAATTTCAAATTTGTATCATAATTTTTTTTTTTTTAATGGAAACTAAGAAATAGATATAATGTCTTTTTAAAATGATTAAAATAAAAATATATTTGATGAAGCTTTTAAATAAATAAAATAAATTTGATTTGAAATGACGTGTCGGGTAGCAAAATCTTTCTGTATTTATAGACGTTAGATTCTTTATGTTTTTTTCAATGAGAATCCACGCGTTTATGCTGCGCGTGTTCACACTGCTCATTCAAATTTTGCAGACCTTTTGGATGTTTTCACTCTTTCTCTCTCTTTTTTTTAGTTCAAAAGTTGGGGGAATTTAAGACTGCTTTGATAGTTTAGTTTGAACACACTTTTTGAGCATTTTAAATAATATTACATATATTTTTATATATTTTTTCACCTACATGTATATCAAAAACACTCAAACTTTTCTATCAAACATCCCTTAAATTATAAAAGTTATGGAAAATATTAGAAGATGCGAGTCGAAACTCTTGATAATAAAGAATTAAAAAAATAAATCAAATTTTGATGATATCATAAATATTCTAATTTATAAGTTTAAAAATAAATAAAAATAAAATATAATAAGTTTATAACTAATAATATTTATAGTCATATCACTCATATAATATTATTAATTAATTGTTTAAATTCAAGTTCTTGTAAGGATGTTTATCCCACATTGTTATTAATTATTAATTAGTGTTCGTTATTTATAACTTCAGTCTACAACTAGAAAGGTTAGGTCATTTTGTAGTTGTACTCTGATTATGTAATGTATTATTAACTCAGTTTAAAACACTAGTATTACTATTTTCGTGTGTATTTTAATAAGTATTACTGTTTACTCAAAAAAAGTTTTTGTAGTTTAAAAGAATACATAAAAGATGAGTTTATGAATAGAATAATTGATAATATTTATTAATCAATTATTTAAATTCAAGTTTTTATTTATTAAAAAAAATAAAAGATGAGTTTATAAATCAAATGGTATTGTGGGGCCCAAAATTTGCGGTCCCAGCCCACTTCGTATTAAGGGCCCAAAGCCCAAGCCGAGGAGCCGAGGAGCCCTACTGTCAAGGACGCGAAAAGGGAAACTCCTTGAAGGCCCAAGAATGTGGCCGGGGACGACTTTACGTCCAACATCCCACAGAAACGTTGGAAGAAAAGGACAAATTCAGCACAGGAACAGCACATGGGAGAAGGCTGCCATCACCTTAATGTGGAGCCCAGCGCCTGACAAACCCATACTTATATCCTGCTATCCAGCTTTCCCCAACCACTCTGACGTGAGGATTGATAAGACAAGTAACCCCCCTAAACAAGGAGAAACGGACACGTGGGTGAAGAATGGGAAGGAAATACTAGTATAAAAGGGAAGCTCGGGGCATTGACAAGGGGGAGGGCCCAAGAGCCAGGAAAAGGAGAAGAAGGAACTCATAAAGAAGAAGGATGACAAGGACGAAACGCTCCTCGGACTAATTCCGAGGAGACAGATCCTCACACTATATCCGCGTAAGGCTTAGCCATACAGGCCAAACACCTTCACATGGGCTTCCATGAAAATCCCGACGAAACCGTTGCCCAACGACCAAGGCCTAGCCTTTCAAACCCACGCTCTACAAATGATATTGTTTGGGCTTTTCTACGTGCGAACCCAACACTGTTATGGTTCGTTACGAATCGTGTCCTTACAATTGGCGCCGTCTGTGGGAAGGCTTGCGCGTTGGCACAGGTGGCGGTGGAGTCAACTCTCTAGCAAGCAGAGGTTCGCGGAGTTTCCTCCGTCTCCGGCGACATGCAGTTGTTGCTTTGACATAAACTTCTGCTAGGGGCTGCGCCTCGCAGTGACAACGGCGCGGGCAACTCTAGGGGCTTCTTGCCTCAAGCCGGCTTTCCCCGCCCTGGTCTAGGGGCTTACGTTCGAAAATAAATAAGTAAAAAAAAAAGAAATCTTATAAGTTTTGGACAGAACCAAGGCCTTGCATGGTCCTCGGACTCAAGTCTATGGGGAAACCAAGTACAAAACAGAAATCTTATAAGTTTTGGACAGAACCAAGGCCTTGCATGGTCCTCGGACTCAAGCCTATGGGGAAACCAAGTACAAAAAAGAAATCTCACAAGTTTTGGACAGAACCAAGGCCTTGCATGGTCCTCGGACTCAAGCCTATGGGGAAACCAAGTACAAAAAAGAAATCTTATAAGTTTTGGACAGAACCAAGGCCTTGCATGGTCCTCGGACTCAAGCCTATGGGGAAACCAAGTACAAAAAAGAAATCTTATAAGTTTTGGACAGAACCAAGGCCTTGCATGGTCCTCGGACTCAAGCCTATGGGGAAACCAAGTACAAAAAAGAAATCTTATAAGTTTTGGACAGAACCAAGGCCTTGCATGGTCCTCGGACTCAAGCCTATGGGGAAACCAAGTACAAAAAAGAAATCTTATAAGTTTTGGACAGAACCAAAGCCTTGCATGGTCCTCGGACTCAAGCCTATGGGGAAACCAAGTACAAAAAAGAAATCTTATAAGTTTTGAACAGAACCAAAGCCTTGCATGGTCCTCGGACTCAAGCCTATGGGGAAACCAAGTACAAAAAAGAAATCTTATAAGTTTTGGACAGAACCAAGGCCTTGCATGGTCCTCGGACTCAAGCCTATGGGGAAACCAAGTACAAAAAGAAATCTTATAAGTTTTGGACAGAACCAAGGCCTTGCATGGTCCTCGGACTCAAGTCTATGGGGAAACCAAGTACAAAAAAGAAATCTTATAAGTTTTGGACGGAACCAAGGCCTTGCATGGTCCTCGGACTCAAGTCTATGGGGAAACCAAGTACAAAAAAGAAATCTCACAAGTTTTGGACAGAACCAAGGCCTTGCATGGTCCTCGGACTCAAGCCTATGGGGAAACCAAGTACAAAAAAGAAATCTTATAAGTTTTGGACAGAACCAAGGCCTTGCATGGTCCTCGGACTCAAGCCTATGGGGAAACCAAGTACAAAAAAGAAATCTTATAAGTTTTGGACAGAACTAAGGCCTTGCATGGTCCTCGGACTCAAGCCTATGGGGAAACCAAGTACAAAAAAGAAATCTTATAAGTTTTGGACAGAACCAAGGCCTTGCATGGTCCTCGGACTCAAGCCTATGGGGAAACCAAGTACAAAAAAGAAATCTCACAAGTTTTGGACAGAACCAAGGCCTTGCATGGTCCTCGGACTCAAGCCTATGGGGAAACCAAGTACAAAAAAGAAATCTTATAAGTTTTGGACAGAACCAAGGCCTTGCATGGTCCTCAGACTCAAGCCTATGGGGAAACCAAGTACAAAAAAGAAATCTTATAAGTTTTGGACAGAACCAAGGCCTTGCATGGTCCTCGGACTCAAGCCTATGGGGAAACCAAGTACAAAAAAGAAATCTCACAAGTTTTGGACAGAACCAAGGCCTTGCATGGTCCTCGGACTCAAGCCTATGGGGAAACCAAGTACAAAAAAGAAATCTTAGAAGTTTTGGACAGAACCAAGGCCTTGCATGGTCCTCGGACTCAAGCCTATGGGGAAACCAAGTACAAAAAAGAAATCTTATAAGTTTTGGACAGAACCAAGGTCTTGCATGGTCCTCGGACTCAAGCCTATGGGGAAACCAAGTACAAAAAAGAAATCTTATAAGTTTTGGACAGAACCAAGGCCTTGCATGGTCCTCGGACTCAAGTCTATGGGGAAACCAAGTACAAAAAAGAAATCTCACAAGTTTTGGACAGAACCAAGGCCTTGCATGGTCCTCGGACTCAAGCCTATGGGGAAACCAAGTACAAAAAAGAAATCTCACAAGTTTTGGACAGAACCAAGGCCTTGCATGGTCCTCGGACTCAAGCCTATGGGGAAACCAAGTACAAAAAAGAAATCTTATAAGTTTTGGACAGAACCAAGGCCTTGCATGGTCCTCGGACTCAAGCCTATGGGGAAACCAAGTACAAAAAAGAAATCTCACAAGTTTTGGACAGAACCAAGGCCTTGCATGGTCCTCGGACTCAAGCCTATGGGGAAACCAAGTACAAAAAAGAAATCTCACAAGTTTTGGACAGAACCAAGGCCTTGCATGGTCCTCGGACTCAAGCCTATGGGGAAACCAAGTACAAAAAAGAAATCTTATAAGTTTTGGACAGAACCAAGGTCTTGCATGGTCCTCGGACTCAAGCCTATGGGGAAACCAAGTACAAAAAAGAAATCTCACAAGTTTTGGACAGAACCAAGGCCTTGCATGGTCCTCGGACTCAAGCCTATGGGGAAACCAAGTACAAAAAAGAAATCTTATAAGTTTTGGACAGAACCAAGGCCTTGCATGGTCCTCGGACTCAAGCCTATGGGGAAACCAAGTACAAAAAAGAAATCTTATAAGTTTTGGACAGAACCAAGGCCTTGCATGGTCCTCGGACTCAAGCCTATGGGGAAACCAAGTACAAAAAAGAAATCTCACAAGTTTTGGACAGAACCAAGGCCTTGCATGGTCCTCGGACTCAAGCTTATGGGAAGACCAACTACTAAAAAGAAAAACTGTTACATGAACCTTAAAATCCATCCGAGGAGAACCCCCCGTTAATAGTTGGGTTAATCCCTAAACTGCACGGATTCCCCAGTTTACCCTCGGATCCCCGATACCAAAGGGATTGATGCAATATAGTGCAATATATTACCCAAAAACACAATCGAAGTCCCTCGCTACTCGGCTACCCTCTCGGACGAATTATTCAGAGTTCATCGTTCTCGGACATTTGTTTTGCATGCATCGCTCAGTGCTCAGCCATTACTCCGGTTAGTTTCAAGAGTTTAATTTATTGAGAATTACCATTGTGATACTTGATAACATCGATAAGTTTAAACTAGTAGGAATTGATTTTAAGGCATTTTTCTGCTCCAAGTATTGTTAAAGACGAGCGTATATTTAATGTTCATGCACTAAGTAGTTGTTGCAGAAAAGAAAATTATTTAGAAAGAAACAAACTCATCTTTTATTAAGAAAAAGAAATAGTACAGTGTACAATGAAAAGTTGAAATAAGCTTATACTAAAACTAACTACATAAGCGAAAAGAAAAGACACAAGGGAGCGAAGGAAAAGCCAAAGAAGAGGTGCAGACGAGAGACATGCTGCCGTTCCAAAATTTTGTCTAAGGAGACCATTCCTCAATACTTTTATATGCCTATAACTCAGGCAGCAAAAGAGCCCAACTTCGGGCTAGCACCGTTGAAGAAAAGGTGCAGGGAGCCGGAGGTTGATGAGCCTCCACATAACCGCACCTGCGATAGAGCAGAAGGCGCTGATGGCGGAAATTCCTTCTTCTGACATACCAAAAATCTGGCATGACCAGAACCTGCTTCGGATTTTGGCTGAAAGAGGGAATAGAACCATCTTCCCCCCGTCAAAACGGGGGACTGGCTTGAATCTGTGCCTCCCCTGCCCAAACCACCCCACCTTAAGTCTTGGAAGGGTCCGGTGCCTCTATGGCAGGTGAAGTTCCTCCACCTTCACCCAAACCTCGAACATATTGCACTATGGGAAGACAACACTAGACAGGGAAACTAGCTATGGATAAAGGATTATGATTTTGAAGGGAGCAGAAGAGTTCATATGCCAGAAGAATAACCACCTATCCTGCTTATATAAAGGGTAAGGTAGTGTCATTTAATTTGAGTAGATTCCCAAGAAACGCTGCGGACAAGGCAGCTCTGGCACAACTTCCAACACTATTCTCCACCACAAGATTTAAAGGTCCTCGTGAAGGCGCGCCTCGAATACTGAAATACCAAAGGACACTGCGCGAGTGAAGAATAAAGTAATGCCTATTAATTCGGCACATCTCCCATGCAAATGGAAGAGCACAAACAGCAATAAGGTGCAGAACTTGAGCAAACCACGAGGCGAGCCCAACGTCATCAAAACCCTCCTCCCCCAACTAAAAAGTCGGGAAGCAGGATTTTGAGGGGCTATTGTGGGGCCCAAAATTTGCGGTCCCAGCCCACTTCGTATTAAGGGCCCAAAGCCCAAGCCGAGGAGCCGAGGAGCCCTACTGTCAAGGACGCGAAAAGGGAAACTCCTTGAAGGCCCAAGAATGTGGCCGGGGACGACTTTACGTCCAACATCCCACAGAAACGTTGGAAGAAAAGGACAAATTCAGCACAGGAACAGCACATGGGAGAAGGCTGCCATCACCTTAATGTGGAGCCCAGCGCCTGACAAACCCATACTTATATCCTGCTATCCAGCTTTCCCCAACCACTCTGACGTGAGGATTGATAAGACAAGTAACCCCCCTAAACAAGGAGAAACGGACACGTGGGTGAAGAATGGGAAGGAAATACTAGTATAAAAGGGAAGCTCGGGGCATTGACAAGGGGGAGGGCCCAAGAGCCAGGAAAAGGAGAAGAAGGAACTCATAAAGACGAAGGATGACAAGGACGAAACGCTCCTCGGACTAATTCCGAGGAGACAGATCCTCACACTATATCCGCGTAAGGCTTAGCCATACAGGCCAAACCCACCTTCACATGGGCTTCCATGAAAATCCCGACGAAACCGTTGCCCAACGACCAAGGCCTAGCCTTTCAAACCCACGCTCTACAAATGATATTGTTTGAGCCTTTCTACGTGCGAACCCAACACTGTTATGGTTCGTTACGAATCGTGTCCTTACAGTAAATAACATCCGATTGATATAAAAATTGGCAAGTATGGTAAGAACATATAAAACATGTAATTTAACGATGAAATTTTCAAAATATGAATTTAATAATAAGTTATTGGACGATGTAATATTGTTTTGAATTACACTTGATGTAACTTGAACTTATATTTTATTAAAAAATATCTAATTTTTTAAATAATGTTAATGTGAGTTTTCATATCTTATATTTTAAAAAAAAAAAAAAAAAACAAGTCTAGAGGATTTTTTTTTTTTTAAATTTCTTTTGCATATTGAATCATTTTAATTTCTGATCATGTTATATGAAGACATAATTTGCTCTTATTTAGAAATAAGTCAGTAACACATACTAAGCTTTCACTTAATAATCAGAATGGTGAATCAACTAAGCCCATTAACCCATCACATCACCCAAACACTTTTTTTTTTTTTTTATCCAACATGAAACTTTCCTGATTATCAATTTTTTTTGGGCTGAATACTTTCCTAATTATCACTTGTTTCTTTATTCAATCATAAATTCATAATCCAAACAAACTTTCAATTTTCCTCTCTCTCTCTCTCTCTCTCTCTCTCTCTCTCTCTCTCTCCTAGTTTTCTTCTTGTACGTGTAATTGAAGTTTGTTGAAGCATGACCAAGTTCTTCCTTTAATCCATTAACATTGCTTCTCACTTCTAGGCTTCCAGCACTGTAGTTTCCCCAATCTCATTTCACCTATAAGATTTTTCCTAAATCTCATTTCCCCAAATATTTGAATTTGAGATTTTCCAAAATGGATAAATTCTGCACTCTTCTTACCGTCTTTGAGAAATCAAACCCACTTCTACTTCAATAATGAAGAAAAGTTCTTGGAGTTATTCAAACAACACTGTTTCCTTTGTTGGAACGACATGGTTCGCTTGTTGCTCATTGATATAGACAAGAGCGACTTGATGCATTTGGGGGCTTAAAGCAAAATTGAAATTGAGGCCTTTTATATATTCAAATATTACTTTAAAAAAATTAAATATTATTTTAACTCTATTAAAAATTATTACTAATTAACATGAATCACGCAAATTTTTTTTAGAAAGTCCATAGACATAAAAAATTCGACAAAACTTTTCACACTTGTTGATGTGGTAGAATGATAGTAGTAAGTAAAAATTTGATGTTGGTGATGGACCTAGGTGATGTTTGCCAACTCAACTATTGTCAAAAATGTGTTTTTTTTTTTTTTTGTATTGCACTTTTTTTTTTTTTAGAAGTGTTACATTCACAATATTTTTCACAACAAATCTTAAGTGTTAAGTTGTTATAGGTTCGAATTTGAACTTATTACTAAAATTATTTTTTTGCCATCAATAACAATCTGCTACTTAAAATTTGTTGTGAAAAATGTTGTGAACATTGCAGTTCTATCTCCTTTTTTTTTTCTTGTTTTTCATTTGATAAAAAAATTATTTTATTTATTGGCTAATATTTGAGCTTAATTAAATTAAAATTTGAGACTTTTTTTATACTTGGGGCCTTAATTAGGCGACTACATCAATGGCTTATACTGTTAAGCCGGCACTGGATATAAAACATCATTTTGTATGCTCAAAATGTCATAGTTTCAACTCAATTAATTGAACTAAAAATGATTTAATTGGCATGATTCACGATTTTATTGATTAAATTGCCCATTACCATTTTTTCACGATTTATGTTAAAATCTCAATCTTTTGGCCAATTTACATTCAAATTGATTGAACTAATCGGTTCAATTCAATTTTTGTAACTCCTTTTGGTTTTGCAATTTGTTTAAAGTAGAAAAGTGTGGTCTCCGACTTTTTTTTTTTCCTTTTTTTTTTACATAAATAGACAATGGAAAAGGGAGTAGAGTTTGAATCACAGATATGGGCACCAAAAATAATACCATTATTACTAATCTATCGTCTAAACAAGCCCTACATAGCAAATGGGATGGCAATTTTAAAGCCCTACCCCAAATGAGGTGGGTTTACCCCACCTCACATAGCAAATGGGATGAAGACAGGCGTATCTATCATGTACCTGCACCATTGATATTTCAAAAATTAAAAAATATATAAATAATCTCAAAAGGTTTTTCCATAAGGCATAATAGATATTTACTTTAGCTTCCAAACTTTAAATTTATAATTTGTTCTGGTGGTGTATTATTAAATTTATATTTTATGTTTTAAGATATAAATTGTTTTTTTACTTTTATGTTTTATTAGTGTTAATTTAATGTATGATATATGTAAAATTAAATTTTAATAAATTATATAAAAAAATTGAGTGGCCAGATGGGGTGGGTACCACAAGTATTTTTAGGAAGGGACAGTAAAAGTAAAAATAAGAAACCTCATCTCAAAGCGAGAGAGAAATAAGGCAGAGATAGGAAACAGGAAACCCGATTTATTGTCATGCGTGCCTCCTTACACGCGTGGGGATACATTTTTCGTTTCTCATTCTTTAATCAACACTAAGCAGACCTAGAGTATAGTGTAGTTAAATGTATAAAAATCTCTATAATAGAAAATGACACTATAAAAATAGTTTCTAATGGACTCTCTATATCCAGAATTTTTTTTAGCTCATGAATAGTAGCTTATCAAGTCTGATGGGCTACTGTTCATTGTTCAAATGTTTTTTTTTTAATTATAATAATCAGGTATTGAATGAAAAAATATTGGAAGATGTGTAGTTATTAAAAAATAAATAAATAATGAATGAAAAAATAATATTTAAATGATATAAAAAATAAGATAGAGAATCTGTTGAAAAGTGTATTTGAAAAAATGGGTAGCAAAAAGGTAAAAATTACTATTCATTCTCTTAACAGTACAAAAATTTGCCGAGAAATGCTCTTAGAGCTATGCACCTCTTTCTAATTTATTAATTATTTATTTAAATCAATCATTTGAGGACTTAAAATGACGAATCTAACTTGTACTTTCAACCAATTACAAGATCCGGTTGTGTAGGGTTTTTTTTTTTTTTTTTTTTTAAATAATTATTTTCAGTTTATTTGATTGATGTATTAATTTTTGGTAGATGCAATTATTTTTTAAAACAATAAAAGAAATAAACTATATTAAACTAGGAATTTTTCATTTTATTAAACACTGATATGTGACTTATCAGTGTTTTGGAATTTTGGGTCTCACCTTACTGCAGCACAATTCGTGAAGTTTACTGGTGGGCTGATTTTCTAGAAAAGCGAGGTTGTCAACAATATTTTGAGCCTCCTGGAGTTATTTTTGTTTTTGTTGAATTTAAATGTTTTTGAATGGTATAAATTAGACTTGTTAGAGCATCTACATCAGTGGGTACATGGTCTTCTAAAATACAAAAAGCTCTTCATTTTACACATTTTGACAAAAAAAACACCAACATCAGTGAGTGTAAAATTGTGTATTTATATATAATTGCGACAGTAACCGTGCATATATGCACGGTTACTGTAGCTTGTGTATTTGATATTTTATTATTTTTTCTCTCTCCTACCTCTAACTCTCATCTCAACTCTCTCTTTCTCATTTCATCACAACTCTCTCTTTCTCTCATCTCAACTCTGCACTGCAAAGCCGATCAGCCTCTCTGATCCAACAATCCGATCAGCCTCTCCAATCATCTTAACTTACTGTTGAACTCGTCAGAGGCATAGTGCGCACATGAAAACGACCGGCTTACTCGGCGGACCATGATTCGGTGATCCAAGGCCTTGACGGTTCCAGATCCGGTGAGTTCTAGCCGGAGCTCCGTTACCTTCTTGCCGTTCGGATCTATGACTTTTGGGTTTTGATCGGATCTATGGCTTTTGGGTTTTGATCCATTTTTTTATTATTCGTTTGATTAGTGTGTTTTGGGATTTCATATGGCTGGGTTGAATGGGTTGATGATGGTGATTGCTTGATGATGGTGGCTGTGTGGTTGTTCTATTTGATCGTTGATGGTGGCTGGTGGCTGGGTGTGGGTGATTTTGGATTTTTGTTGGGTCTGTGAGAGGGTTCCAGAGAGGAGAAGGAAGGAAATAATAAAAAATGTAAAAAGAATGAATATTTTATTGAATAAATGTGTAAAATAGATAAACTGATATGCGTGTTTTGTAAAAGTGGATGTGTAAAATAGAAAAAGTAGGCTTTTTCTTACAAAATAGACAAAAAATTTGCATGAACTGATGTGGTTGCTCTTACTGATGTGAATTCTTAAGTGTTTTATGTCATTAAGAAAAAAATCAACCCATTATTGTATGATATAAAGGATTTTTCAAAATATCAATTTAACGTTTTGACCATGAAAGAGAAATGAAATAATTGGACATTAGAAAAAATATACATGTTTCCCATGGGCCATGGATAAGCTTAAAGAATATCAATTCAACAAGAGTTATTTGAGTAAATTTTCCTATTTGATTTTTTTTTTTTAAATAATAAAATATGCAATGTTTCCTCTTGAAAACTATTTCTAAAATTCAGCTATCTTCTTTGTAATTGCAATCAAAAGGGACTTTTGTCTATGTTTTCAACTAGATATATTATCATTTTTTTTTTGGGTTGATTAATCAATACTTTTCTCATTCAGTGAGTGTTATTTTGACTTTAATGCAAACTTGATGAAAGTATTGTGTCATTTCTTATTATTAGGTTACAGCCTAAGTTGGTTTCTCAAAAAAAGGTTACAACCTAAGTTTATCCACAAAAATATTCAACCGTGATGATTATGAGGTTGTCATTTCATCTTACCTGCTGAGTATTATAAATGTGTAGCTTTGGCACTAGAATTAAGAAAAAAGAATTGGATACATGATGTAATGTGAGACAATAATTAAAAATTAATTTAGATTCTAATTATGATTGGATACTGATGGGATTAAATCTTACATACAATTAATGCATTGTTTTCTCCTTTTAATATCCCAAAACAATTGAGCCAAGAAGAAACAATACTACCATATGCCTCGGGAGTCGGGTCTAAGTATAACTAAATGAAAAAGTTATCAAGTTGTCCTAAGGGTATTGATTTAAGAAATATTTTTAAAAAAAATTTATGAAAAAAGAAAAAAGTAACTAACTTTTTTTTTATAACTTTTTATATATTCCAAAAAATGATATTAAAATTTTCCTAAATTTTTTTATTAACAAATGTTCTAAAAGCATTCGTTAAACAAGTCCATAATTAAAAGTCCAAAATTTAACACTAGATGAGACATGCTTTACTAATAGTTCACCCAACTAAAAGCCATGGAGTGGACGGAGCCCCAATTGGGGTTGCTAACTTAAATAGCCCCAAATCCATGACATTATTTTCATCTTATTCCTATGTGCTGTGTTAGTTTGGTAAAATTATTCTGATCTATACCTTTTGGCCTTTTGTCTTACATTTTACCAAAAGGAAAATTATCATTTGATCTCTATTTCAAATCTTGTCTATTTTATGGTTCATATTAAATTTAACAAATTTAAGGTATACAAACAATCACATTATTTAAACTTGTAAATAATGTGACCGTTTATACCGTTACGTTATTTAAAATAAAATCTGGACCACAAAATGAAGGAAATAGACAAAATTTGAAATGAAGAAGATCTTGTGCCTTACCAAATATGCAACAAACTAACTTTTTTGAAAATAAGTTACTTTTTATCTTATGGTTTCACTTAGGGCAATCCAAACCCAACCGAAGACCTGACCCACTCGAAGAAACCAACTGAATCCAATTTGATGTCGGCTAACTCGACTACTCCAGCGGTTGGTGGCGGGTCTTTACCTCTAGAAATTGACTCCGACAGGTCAGTTTCGATTTTCTCCCCCAAAATAGGAAAAACTCGAACCGACTGACATACTAAGATTTTCCGACAAAAATTTCCAGATCTGGCAAAAATTTCTAGATTCCAGTGAGATATCTAGTAAATCCGTTGAGATTTCAACTGGATTTGGCAAAATCTCATTGAAACCGGTGAGATTTCCGTCGGATCTGGCTAAATCGCATCGAATCTGATGAGATTTTCGCTGAATCTAGCATTTTCTCTTCATTTTTTCAGAATTTTGACTTCCGATCAACCTGCCTGCCAACTATTGGAGGTTTGATTCGCCAAATCCGACCATTTTCTCGGTGGGCGGCGAGTTAATGGCTCCACCCGAGCAAGTCAAGTCGGATGCATGTTGAGCCCAAACCCAATCCGACCCGACTTGTGGACAACCCTAGCTTCACTTTTAGCAAATAAACTACTGAAAACAACAAGAAGTCAATGTTTTAGAAGTTGTGGTTTGGAGTCTTTGGACTTTGGAAGGTATGAGAGAGTTATTTTTTTTAACCTATTGTTGGCTCCATGGGTAATTTTGCAAATGGGCTTAAGAGCATTATTACAAGACCCACGACTAGAAGGTTTCTCATTTATCAGATATATACATCCTCCTCACAACATATGGGTCCTACATAACTATGGGCCACATATTATGGGAGAAAGAATGCATAAGATAATTATTTTATGAGTAGTGCACTGTGCAAAATCAAACACACATGAAACTTCTTTGTATTTGTTAGATTGGACGCATGCTCGCCTTTGATAACCTTAAATCCATTTTAATTACATTTTAATTACTGCTAGCTCGGTTACCATTGACTATGATTGACATGATCCCATAAATATAGAAGCTTTAAAAGACATCAATTTCTTTATAGCAACAAACCAAATAGAACTAAAGTCAATTAAATTGCATTGATAAGAGCATTCGCATCCGATATCTACAAAAAATCTCATTGTACCATCTCAAAAGCTACTTTATCTATTATACCATACCATTTTTACAATTCACCTAACATCCCAAATTCTATTTTTTTTATCACTTTATTTAAATATTCTTTTTTTATCCCTTTTTATCCTTTTTTTTTTTTTTTTTACTATTTCTCTTTCTCCCTCTTCTTCTTAAGCAACCAACAACCACCACATCACAGTACCACCGCTAGACCAACATCCACCATGTCACAATTCCACTACTAGACCACCAAGCAAACCCACAAGACCCACAGATAAACCCACACACACAACAGCGAAACCCATAAACCCACCATTGCCATTCAACCACCACCCACCTAACCACCACGGCAACAACCCACCCCACCAACACGACAACATCCTACCACAACCACCATGAATCTACAGATGCACAAAAACCCACAAAATTCACACAACTAAAACCCACAAAATCTAAATCCAAAAGGCAAAACCCATCCCAAAATCCATCAATAAATCAAAACCCATAACAAATTGCAACCCAAAACCCATCAGAACCCTCCCAAAATCAAAACCCATGAACCATAAATCAACCCATCATGACCCATGCCGGACTTGAGAGACCCACAACCCACGACCCACACCGGACTTAAGAGAGTCACGACCCACGACCTATGCCGGACTTGATGCATCCACGACCCGCAACGGAGCCATGACCCATGGAGAAGACGGAGAGAATACGGGTCATACGGCTTGGTCAAGTGGCTTGCGGTGGTTTGTGATGGTGGTGGCTTACAGTGGGGCCTGTGACAGTGGGTCCGGCCATGGTGGCTTGGTGATGGTGTTCATTTCCGCCACGGGTTTTGGGTTTGAAGATGAGAGAGCAAAACAAGAGAGAGAAGGAAGAAAGAGAAAGTGAAATGAAATAATGAGAAAAGAGGAGAGAGAAGAATCATACAATAAAAAACTTTTTTTTTTATTATACAATCTTGCTACAGTACCATCTTATGTAATATGGTACTGTAGCAACATTGTAAAATTTTTTACAATTGGCAAGTCCGGGTAATGCATCATTTTAATGATTTAATACTAAAATATAGCAACATATAGCATTCCCAAGACTGAGTGCGAATGCTCTAAGCTTAAACAAGATCAGCCTGTTTTCCAACAAATCTCTCAACTCAAAGCCTCAGTTTTGTGCTATCCAAAAAAAAAAAGCTCCAATTTTGCCAAAAGCCATTGACCAAAATCGATCTCCATCTTAAACTAATGGATTTTCATGATGCCCTCAAATTGCTGACTATAAACCAAAGAAGCTCTAGCATTAAATCATCTTACGTAACCTCAATCCTCATTAATCTGTGATTTTGTATCTTCCCATGCACCACATTTAGCAAATGACAAAAGTATAATTTTTTTTTTTTTTGATCTTCTAAAACGTTTGGCACTTTTTTTTTCTTTTTTTTTTTTTATTAAACCAAGAGTCTATTGCAAACTAACCCGCAAGGGAACGGGTATCAAAAGATACAGCAGTTTCAAGATTTATAGAAACATTAGGTGCGCTGTCACTAGCGCAATCAAAAGCTAATACATCCAACAAATAAAAGGGAGGAGTAACATAATAAAAAAAATCCTCGCGTTGTGAACTTCCTATTTTAGCAAGTAAGTCAGCAGCGTGGTTGGCCTCCCTATAGCAGTGGCTGAGCTGGACCTGATGGAAAGCTTGGAGAATGTCCCTGCATTCAGCCACCAATGGCCAGGTTAGTTTATTAGTAGAAGATGAGGAAGAAAAGAGCTTGACAACATCAGATGAATCCACATTAACTATAAGATAATATATATTAAGTTGTCTTGCCATGCGAAGCCCTTCTCTCAAAGCCCAAAGTTCAGCCATTAGGACTATGGCAGTGCCTAATGGTTTAGAGAAACCTTGGACCCAAGTCCCATTTGAGTCACGGAGAAGACCACCAGCACCAACATGGCCATTGGTAATGGAAGCATCAGAATTCAGCTTATACCAACCCGGTGGGGGTTTGTCCCATTTGGCATTGAACCGAGGCCTTGTACTAGGGACTTTGGACGAAGCTGTGAGAAAATGATACTCTAAAGCTTTTGCAACACACTCTTTTAGGAGCTGCTGGTTCGGAGGTTTAGCTTGGTAAGTAGCACGATTTCTGTTAGTCCATAGAGACCAAAGACCAAAAATAAAGAGAGTGGACCATGGTATGCCGTGGTGCCGAGAGGGTAGAATAGAGGAGCAATTGTCATGCAACCAATCTGATAGAAGGAGGCCGAATGAGTTGTATAGACCTGTGGGAGGGCCAAGCCTGTTCCAAAAACTGACAGAGTAGGGACATTCTCTGAGCTTGTGGCTAATGGACTCGGTTTGGGATTTACAGATGGAGCATTGTTGATCTAGGCTTAAACCCCATGAACCCAAAACTTCTTCCACAGGTATGCTATTATAAGTGCAAAGCCAAATAAAGAGAACGAGCTTTGGAGGAACTCTAAGCTTACATATCCAAGTGAGAGAGGGAGTGTTCGAGTTCAAGGTATTTAAACCCTTTGCTGTAATATAGGCAGTCCAAAGAGAAAAGTCACCATCATTAGTGAAGGCCCAAGCAATCAGGTCTTCCCCTTGAGAAGCTAAATTGGTGGGGATAGCTTGGATGATTTTCAAAATATTATTAGGGAGATCAAAAGAGAGTTGTATGTTCCAATTGCCATATGTGTCAATGGCTTGGTTGACAAGCTAATTTTCCTCCCCATAATTGAGAGGGCCAATTAATTGGGCTCTTAGAGGGCTGAGAGAAGTCCAGTTATCAAACCAAAAGGAAGTAGAGGCACCAGAGGTAATTACCTTCCTTATGCCGCTGTCCAGAAGGGTTTGGTTGCTTTACAAGCTGCCCATGTGCGAGAGCAAGAGCCTTTAGAGGTCCATGGGTTCCTGCTAGTATTGTTAGAGAGGTATTTAGCTTTTAAAACTTGAGCCTAAGGGGAGTGGTCCTCAGACAGTAATTTCCAATTCAGTTTAGCAATAAGAGCGAGATTCTGCGGTCTTGTTTCAAGAATACCCAATCCACCATGGTCTTTAGGCCGAGTGACAGTGTCCCAATTCACAAGGTGCACCTTCCTTTTTTCAGGAGTTGAGCCCCAAAGGAAGTTCCTATATGCACGGTCAATTTCTTTGCAAACTTTACTTGGCAGCAAGGCACCTTGCATGACATAATCAAGAATTGCACCTAAAGATGACTTAATAAGGGTCCTCCTACCAGCAAGGGATAGTAGCCTAGCTTGCCATCCTGCTAGTTTTTCTTGCACCTTGTGGATAATGAAATTAAAGTCCCTAGCACCACGATCAGCAAATTTTAGCGAGAACCCAAGATATTTGTCAAATTTTCGAGTTTCGAGCATGCCCATAGAACCATAAATTGCTCTTCTAGTTTCTTCAAGAGCGTTTTTTGAGAAAAGGACTCTAGATTTTTCCTTGCTAACTTTTTGCCCAGAGAGCTGACAAAAAGTAGTTAGCACTTCATCAATTGTCTCACTGTTCTTGAGACTAGCTTGGCCGAAAAGCATCAAGTTATCTGTAAAAAATAGATGGGAGAAGGCTGCCCCGGACCTAGAAGCTTTGATGGGCTTCCAAGAATTATTTGCAGTTTTATCATGAATAAGAAGCCCAAGATATTCAAGACACATAATAAAAATGTATGGTGATATCAAGTCTCCTTGTCGGATACCACGGGATGGACTGAAAGTAGGGAGCTTACCACCATTAAAAAGCACAGAAACAGAGGTTGACGAAATACAATCCATGATGATGGCAATGAGATTAGAGGGAAAATTAAAATGGACAAGGACTTCCCTGATAAAACTCCATTCAAGGCGATCAAAAGCCTTTTCAAGGTCAATCTTTAACGCCATTGTGCCAACCCTCCCTTTTTTCTTTTCCATAGAGTGAAGAATCTCTTAGGCTATGATCATGTTGTCAAGCCCTTTTCTACCAGGGATGAAGGCAGCTTGAAGTGGAGAGACTAAGTGCTGCACATGGGGCCTTATTCTGTTGACAATGATCTTTGAGACCATTTTATAAATAGGTGTGCAGAGACTAATTGGCCTAAAATGGCCAAGGACTTCCGGACCATTTCTCTTCGGAATGAGAGTCACCAAGGTATGGTTCAGATATGAGGGAATTCGCTTAGTTGCGAAGATAGTCAGAATTTCATCAATGACTGATGATTCGAGTATGTGCCAAAAATGCTGGAAGAAGCCAGCATAAAGACCGTCCACTCTTGGGGCTTTATAAGGTTTCAAAAAGGAGAGGGCCTTGAGAATTTCCGTATTCGAGGGCATGACAGAAAGCTTGCAGGAGTCCTCTTCAGAGAGAGCAACAACCCATTCTATTTCCAAGTCTGCAGTGGAGATGGAGGTTAGGTGTTGGGTTTGACAGAGCTCTTTGTATCCATTGAGAATAATGTCCATCACCTGATCTTCGACCTCAACCCATTCCCCAGATTGATTCATGATCCTCCGAATTTGGTTGTGCTTCCTCTTAATAATTGTTTTTGTGTGGTAGAATGCCGTATTTCTATCACCAAAAAGTTGCCAGTCCACCCGAGATTTTAAAGCCCAAAAATCCTCTTCTTGATTTAGTAAAAAGGCATATTCCAAGGAAAGTTCTTGTTCCAGAGAAATAAGGAAAGCCGAGGGTCGAGTAGCTAAAGCTTTCTGCAAACCCCCAATTCTGGCAAGGAGCTGCTTGTTCCTTACAAAGATGTTCCCAAAAATATCCTTGTTCCAGGTGGTTGCCAGATCTTTGAAGGTGGAGATGGCCAGACCCAGACTTGGCATAAGCTCCCAGGCCTTTTCCACAACTTGTTGAAAACCTGGACGGCTAAGCCACATTTTTTCAAAATGAAAAGGCCGTTCCAGTTTCCTCTGACCATTCTTAAATAATCTCAGGAGAAGGGGATAGTGATCCGAGCTCACCGTAGGAAGATGGGTGACATTGGCATCAGGGAAGAGTAAGGTCCAGTCAGGATTAGCCCAATATCTATCAATTCTTTGTTGGATTAAAGCATTGATATCTCTATGATTGGTCCATGTGAAAGAGGCACCAGAGAACCCCAGATCAATCATGTTACAAAAGTTCATGCAGTTCCTATAGGCTGTAGTTAGGCACTTTTCAATTACCAACCAACTTTTCCCCCCCTTTTTACAGCCGATTAAATTTATCATGTTTTATTGTTTTACTCCTAAAAAAATTATTTTAATTTGCCAACCACATTTTCCACTTATCCAATTACTAAATTCAAATTTTTTCCTTCTTTCAACAAATTGTAAACTAAATTCAGTCTAGATTTTTGTTATACTAGCCATTATGTTTTCATTATTAATGATAAGAGATAGGTTCAAGTTACACCTGGTATAACTCTTATAAACTTACACTTTTTTACACCATAGATTTCTAAGAAATTTAACAGTTAAAAAAACCTCATTAAATGCTATTGTTTTCCACCTTATTACCTAATTAATACTAGCTTTCTCTCTCACTTTCTCTCTCTCCTTATTTATTGCTTTCCAACATATAATATTTTCTTCAACACAATCTAACAAAAATAATTGAAAAATAATTCCTTATTTATTGCTTTCCACCTTATTACCTCTTCTTTTTTTTTTAACTAAAGCTTTATATTTTTTAAACATTCATAAAGTTACATAAAGAATTCTCAAAGTCTTGAGATTATGTGATATCAATCACTTAAAAGTAGGTCAATTATAAATATATAATTATGGGATTATTTTTCATTTTTTTTGTAAGATTGTGTTAAAGAAAATATTATATGGTGGAAAGTAATAAATAAGGAGAGAGAGAAAGAGAGAGAGAGAATGCTAGTATTAATTAGGTAATAAAATGGAAAACAATAGCATTTAATGAGGGTTTTTTAACCGTTAGATTTCTTAGAAATCTACGGTGTAAAAAAGGTGTAAGTTTATAAGAGTTACAAAGGTGTAACTTGAATCCACCTCTAATGATAATGAAAAGTGCATGCCTATACAACCCATATTTTATCTAGTACATTTTTTAGGATTACCAATACCAATTTAATGGCTGGCATAACAAAAGTTGGATTCATTTATGGGAAATGCTAACGAGTGCTCTTAGGGTACTGATTAATAATTCATTTAAAGAAAGTTTTTATGGGAAATGAAAAAAAAAAGTAATTACTCCCTCCGTCCCATTTTGTTTGTCCTGTTTGAAAAGTCAAATTTTTTAAGGGAACATCATTTATTGTCTTGTCTATCTTTTAAAAATGTATAAGTTTCCAAAACTACCCTTAAATAAATTTATCAAAAAATTGAATTATTAATAAAATAGGGGTATAATAGGAACATTAGTAAATTAATGACTTTTATTTTTAGAAACAGGACAATATTTTGGGACATCCCAAAATGGAATAGAGGACAAACAAAGTGGGACGGAGGGAGTAATATTTTGACAACTTTTTTCATTTCCTATAAAAGTGGCATCAAAACTTCTCTAAAATTGATTATTTAGCAAGACCCTTTATTTATTTATTTATTTATTTTTGTTTGTTTTGAAGCATGTGTAAAACGTGCTCTCTCTCTCTCTCTTCACCTAACCTCAAATTTCCCCCACTTTCATGATTCACTGATATAAATCACAATCGTTAGTTAATATTTTGTTTTTATATATTCCTCTTTTGTTGACTTATTGCTTGAGTGTAACTTGTTGATGCAAGTAGCGGGCTCAACTTCCCCTGACTAATTAAATTCCGGTTTGAAAACAGCTAATTAAAGATTGACATGTGTGTCAAATTGACCCAACACTTAAAAAAAGAAAAAAAAAAAGACTAATATATAAATGTATACACGCAATGGAGAGACAAAATTTTACTTTAGGGTGACAAGATGTAGGTGATTAATTAGTGGAGTGATAACAACTCATAAAGCATTAGCATTAGTGTAGTGAGTTTCAAAATATCTCAAAGGCATGAATGGTTTCAGAGTGCCAATAGAAATAAATAATTAAACAGCATGTATTACTTGCTAACATATAAGTTTGTGATTTGATGTGTAAAAGGTGTGTGTTTGTATTAACGTTGGCTAGTTAAATGTAAAGTTAATTTTTAGCAACCAAACTGATATTGTTTCTTAGTTGGAGATGTAACTCTTAATGTTTCTCAAAAAAGAAAAAGAAAAAAAAGAGAGATGTAACTCTTAAATATTGAGTATTAATTTGGGTTAAAAATAGTAACTAATACGATTATTATTTCCAACTAAATAGGAAATCTAAAAAGTATTTACAAAATATTTTCATAAAATATCATTTTTGAACTTTTTCTCTTTTTCACATTTACATCTTGGATGACCATTGTTTTTTTTTTAAACTATTGGGTGGCAAGTCTCCTTCAGAAAGATGCCTTCTTTAGTTGAGGGCTTGAAATTTGAAGCCAGACCACTAATATAGCATAAATCTGTGCATTATTTTCCAATCATTGTTTTTATTTTATTTGTGACAGCGTATTGCAGTATGAGTATTTAAACTGATTTATTTCACTCACCTAAAAAACATAATATATTATAGGATGGCAAATCTGTAATTAAATGTGATGGAGGTAGGTGGTTTGGTAAGGCAAAGAAAGGTCAAAAGCAGACTTTAATACAGGGTTAGGTGGCCTTTGAGATCCGTAACGCGTAACTTGTCGGGACGTGGGGACACAAGTCTCTGTTTACCCTTTAATATGATTTATTAGTCCCTAATATTGTCACAACAATTTTATAAAAAATTTTAAAAGATAAATTATTATAAATAGGTAAAAAAAGAATTTAATTTGTGAATTTAAATTAGAACTAATAATAATTTTTTATCTAAGATTTGTTATAAAAAATTTATGAAAATATTGGTATTTTATAAAACTTAATAATTATCTTTCAATAAAATTACTACTTATTAATTAGAATTATTAGTAAATTGTACTAATAAAAACAAAGCAGGTATGAAATAATTTTGAGTTAGCCTTAGCCAACGAGTTGCTGGGCTGTTTGACCGTTGGAGGGTCACGTTCCCAACTAGCCGTTAGCAGTGCCACCTCCAAATTATGCTGTTGTGGCCCTGTGGGTTGGAAAGAATTTGAAAGAATGGTCAAATACAAAAATTATTTTTGAAAACGTCCAATTTGTCACCTAACCACAAACGGCACTTAATGCTGACCACAAATTAGTATTTGGAAAAAAGAGCACAAAGAATGTTCGGCACGACATATAAGAGTGTTCATCAAACCCGCTAGCCCGACGAAATCAACTCAATCCAACTTAAACACCTCACGTTAGTTTTTGTGGGTTGATGGAATGAAATTATATCTTGAGTCTCAGGTTAGGTTAAGTTACAGTTGATAATTTATTAATTTTATTCAACCCATATGACCTACAATATAAATATAAATATATATATATATTTTTTTTATTTTTATTTTTATTTTCTTACTTCGACTTATTTGGTATTTTAAGAATTTGTTTTGATAAATTCAGAATTTTTCAATATTATTTAAGCATATTATGTGAATTGTAATAATTTATTATAAAAGTATTAAATAATTAATGAGAATCCAATTTTTTACAAGGCAATGCAAGAAACATATGAGCACCTCATAAAATAAAAAAACATATATATATATATATATATATATTGTAATCGCAACCCATCGACCCAACCCAACCCAATCCACGTGAGTGAGGTTGGGTTGGTTTCTACACATATGATAGGTTGGGTTGGGTTTAGAATTTCTCAACCCGAAAAACTTGTGTCAGGTTGTAAAAGTTCTCCAATCTAGCCCAACCCAACTCATGCACACTGTTAGTGGTCTATGCTTGTAAGAGCACTCACAGCAGTGGAGCTAAAAAGCTACATAGCTATTTTAGCTCCACCAAAACACAAAAAAACCCATGCAACATGGAGCTAAATATATTTTTTTTATCTTCATTGCTACAGTGCACATCTATCTATAGATGTGCACTGTAGCTTGGAGCTAAAAAAAAAAAAAAAAAAAAAAAATTTATTCAGCCGGCCATTAAAATAATACAACTTTGCTTCTTTTTTTCATTATTTTATCACACCGTGCCTCTTTCTCTCATTCACTCTCATCTCATCTGAAACTCATCTCTCTCAACTTCGGTCTCTTTGAAGCTCGACATCACCGACCCACCAGCCATCCCAAGCCGCCGATCAGCCTCAGACCCACGCCGCCGATTCGCTCAACGTCACCGGCCCAAGCCGACCCAAGCCCCAAGCCGCCGATCCACGCCTTCGCCCAGTCCTCCATCTCAACGCTCACCCAACACTGACAAGCCTGGATTTCTCTGGATTTCGTGGGTTTCATCGTCAAAGCCGCCACTGCCTTCCTCAGCCCATTGCTTTGGTTTTTCGTCGATCCAAGCTTTGGTTGTTTTTTTTTTTTTTTTTTTTTTTTTTTTTTTTTTTTTTTTGCATTGCGTGAATTTGATTGCCATGGTGTAGGTGTGTTGCCTGGTGGGTCGGGTGGTTGTGGGCTTGGTTGATTTTTTTTTTCTTTGTTATGGGCTATGGTGGTGGTGGTGGTGGTGGTTGTTGTGTGTGTGTGTGATTGTTGTTTATTGTAGAGGATATATTATTTTATTGTAGTAGGTATATTATTTTATTGTAGTAGATATATTATTTTACTGTGATATTTATATTATTTTATTATATTGAAAACTAAAATAGATCCACTACTGCAACATGTGTGTAGGTAAAATAGATAAAATAACTTTTGGTGGAGCTAAATAGCTAAATTTTTAGCTCCACTGCTGTGAATGCTCTAAGTTGTTGTTTTTATCTAAAAAATTGTTGCAATTTGATACAATCACGACATCTAAGCCCAACTTTTTATTATATAGTATTATATATGATTACAAGGTTAATTATAGATTAACCACCTATGTTTAGACCCATAATCACCTTGCCTACATGTTATTTAAAAGTTGACATTTTGCCAATTTGAGGTCCGCTCTGTTAGGCTACTATAACTCACCTCTAACTTTTCTGTTAGAAAAACACTTTTTATTCAAAAACATAATACAAAATGGATCAAAAGTTAGGGTTTAAAATTTTGCAAAAAACAGATGAACGTTACATAAATTTCAAACAAATTCAAATCAAATATCAAAATTTATCACTAAAAAATTTATAATTAGAAGAATACAAAGCTCTCTGTGACAAACCCATCAAAATGAGACAAGACAAACTTACTGTGTTAGCCTAAAAGAGAAAAAATGAAAAAATGAAAATGAAAGCAGAGCACGGATCTTCAATTGTTACTCGTGGCGGCGGCTGGTGGGAACCATGGAGGTTCAACAAAGGAGATTTAGGACTTGCTGACCCCTCAAGCAAGTCCTTGGTGCCATTACATAGCAAAATGCACCCAATTGTGTAAGTTGTCCCTTTGGAACCCTTTATCAAAGCATACATGTCACAACCAATGACCGTGAACTTCCTTCCTGTTTTTGTTCTTGTTCTTTTTCTGTTGCTCTTCTTCAACACCTTCTAATTTCTCCCATAGCAGTTAACTTTTCACTCTCTTTAGTTTCAACTTTCCATTATTTCAAAGTTCAAAGTTCAAAGTTCAACTTTCCTTAAGAAACGAGTTCAAAGTTCAAACCATTATTTCCCCAATTGGGTCTTCGACCCGCTAAACAATCTCAATCCAATGTAGTTGCATCAATTGGCTCACTAATCTTCACATTAATATACGTGAGTAACTCTCATAGTCAATTCCTCAAACACAATTTAGTCAGAAATATTCTCATTCTCATGTTTCTTGGTATTTATATGTTTTATTTATTATGTTTTTGTTTCAGGGATTCTCTTCCATTCTTCAGAGAACTTGGACTTGACCAAAAAGAAACCGAATTAGTCTTGGACGAGAACCCAGCTCTTGCATTGAAATCTTTGGATTCAATATGTGCTCGGTTTCATTCTTTGCAATCACATGCTCGGACACAATTCAATACATTCTTGAAAATCAGAATCAATAGCGTTTTACTTGCGCTCTGTTTTTTTTGAAGTAAAATATTTTACATGTAAAACTTTTTGGTAAATTATTTTCAGGTGTATGGTATGACAAGTAAAATTTTTCAAGCAAACTACTAAAACCGATGGCTCAACATCTAAGTTATTGGTGCCGGAGGTCTGATGACCAGACCGCTGGAACTGGCAATCAAAGTGATGACTCCAACGACCGGGTTGTTGACGATCACTGTCAGAGCGGTATATCTGGTGACCGGATAGCCAACATTGGTTGACAAAATGACGTTTTCAGTAACTGGACCTCCGACACTGGTTGCAATGCATGTCTTTGGCCACCGAACCACTGACACCGGTCGCAAGTGTGGCATCTCCGGCCATTGAATTGCTGGCATTGATCACTAGTGAGGCGTCTCCTGCCACTAGACTGCTGGCACCATTTGCAAAGCGAAGTCTTTGAACACTAGACTGCCAGCATTTGTCACGAAGCGGAGTCATTGTCCACTGAACCGCCGCTACCAGTCGCTAGAGCGATGTCTTCGTCCACCAAACCGATGACCGAGCGACTAGATGAGGAAGGGGAAGCCACTATATGTTTTTAGAAAATGTTTTACAAGTTTGACTATATTTTACCTTAAAACAAACACCTAAAAATGGGAACATTTTTCAAAAAATATTTTATTTCAAAACAAATGTTAGTTACTTAATTATGAAATTTCCTAGTGTGTTAATAGTTGAGGAAATTGAGCCATTTCTATGTTTTGTGCAAGATGAAATGGAAGCTAAGATTAAGCATGTAGGCACCATATTTTGTCTACTCTCAACTTACCTGCAAACTTTCAAAATTTTCTAATTTGATCATGGGACTGTGGGAATATGAAAAAAAAAATTTAATTTTATCCTGTTCGGATGTTGGGTGTTTGGTTTGTGTTTCCAAACAACCATTTTTAGTTTTTAAACAGCATTTCACGCATTTTCATACACTTTTTCACCCACACGTATTTCCATAAATGTTTTCAAATAACAATTTTCAGTTTTTAAACACATGTACTAAACGGGCCCAAGCCTCAATCGGGTTGACTAATGGTCAAATAAACTCAAAGATACCCCCAGACCCCAATTTTAATCAAAACCAATATTTTCCCCAATTTGGACGAAGTTTGACTAGGGTCAACCGAAACTTGACCGTAAATTGTCCAAGATCCAACCATTCGATTGAGAGACATTTGAGCTCATATTGAAGAAAATTGAATTTCCTTCAAAATGACTACTTTTGGACCTAAATCAGAGTTAAAACACGTGAGATAACGCCAAAAAAAAAAAAAAAAAAAAAAATCTAACAATTAGTAATTTACTTAGTGTTAAACATGAATTTTACTTTGTTTAAGTGGTTTTCTTTCCATGATTGCAGTTTTCCAAGATGGGAGCATTGAGACAAAAAGCCGGTACTTTCTCAAAGTACATATCAAGAGCTTTCCGACAATACCTTATTTGAACCAATCTGAGGTTGGAGGATTAAGATCCAAGCTCAATAAATTGGTAGAAAAATATGGAGAAATCCCACTTTCTGCACGTAATCAGCGCCGAATACCTACTTTGAGCGCAAACAGGCGACACACCACAAAAATTGGAGCCAAAAAATTTGTATTTTCTTGAAGTAGAAAAAATTCTCTATAACCTGGAACAAATGACATCCCTAAAGCATCTTCGGATTGACAAGAATCAATCCAGCAAAATCACAAAAAAGTCATGTTCAAGTGCAAAATTCTGAATCAGCCAACTTTAAACGCATGTAAATCTTTCTTCCAAAGTCCAAATGCTACAAAGCCGGAAGCTTTAGAAATTAGAATCTGATTTTTTTTTTTTTCAACGGTTTCAAAATTAGCCAATTCAGAGGTCCTTAAGGCCTCCCACCAAGTTCTCAAAGTTTAGGGTTGACGAATGGAAAAAAGGCAAATTAAAGGGAAGCTGAACCGTTGGGCGCACCCATTATAGGAGCCTAAGGGTTTTAATTAAGTCAAATCCAACTCGTTTTAATGCTCCTTTTTTGTTGGACATAAAACTTTTTTTTTAGTTCAAAAATGTGTCATTTTGTTTATATATAATAAAAAAAAAAACCCTAACTCAATTTCTTGTGTTCGATAACAACCTTAAAAATGAGTAGCACAACATTTTCTGGTATTTGGTAAGCGTTGGATATTGTTAAACATGAGTTTACCCTGTGAGCTAATTTAGAGGTGTTGAAGGCCTCCACCCAAGTGCTCAAAATTCGAAACATGTTTATTATAAAAATCAAGTATATAATATATAAAATAGTCCGCAAAAATTACATACCACTACTATACACACATGGAATGCATCAACATCCATTATTCCACACAAAACAATTGTATTGGGTAGGTAAATAATAAAAATGCAGTAATTCTAGGACCACAATTTATTAAACATACTTTACTACAACTATCCTATGTGGTGAACTGTGATTGACTGCCTATTACTTTCACATAAACCTATTATTTTTTCTCTACCACTTACAACCAGCCATATAGGAGAGTTGTGACAAAGTGTGTAATAAGTTGTGGTCCTATAATCTTTTATAAAAATGTGATGGATTTTAATGGAAGGAGCACATTTACATCATTGTAATAGTCCTTGGTACGAAATTATAAGTTTTGAAAAATCGAGATTTTAATTTGAAAACAATCTCAAACTTAGAAGGGTGTAAAACACATTTTTGCATTTTTCTTGTGCTAAACCAAAACCATGTCCTAAATCATCAAAGTTAAGGAAACGTATCATCTGTAGATGTAGAGTAATTCTAGGTTTTCAGGAAAATAGCACTTATAGTGCAATCATTATAAGGAGTAAATACCATAAGATGAAATTTTATTGTATTAAAAAAAAAAAAGAAGCTAAAATACTGCTATTATACACATTGGTGATTGGTAGTAACTCTATTCACTTTATTTACACCTTGCACACCACTACTATATATACACACACATAGAAAGAGTGGGAGGAAGACACCCACAGACATCACTGCTGCTAAGTGGTCGATTCAAAATCTGATATTGAAACCACCTATTGGGTATATATTATTTTTGGAGAAGCGTATGGATGGCAATAGAGATTCTAGTGAAAGGGATATGGGATGAAAAAAAAAATTAAAATGAAATGGGAGTAACATAAAATATGAGAAATTTCTTCCAAGCCCAAGCACTTACGAGGTAGTATTTCCCATAAATTTATGAACCTTCTCTCCCAAGGAATGCTTTGGTTAGAAATTTAATAGAGTTTGTTAATTTTGTTTCTTTCTCATGAACCAGAAACAATCCCGAAAATCCCTACTAGCAGTGGACTCCCTACATATTGAATTATATGGCATGATAACTCAGAAAGGCATATTGAGTTATGCAGTATCAAACGGGAGTGAAACCAATCAATATATATATATATATATATATATATATATATATTACTCTCCCAGTCTCCCTTACTTGGTTGCTGAAGTTGAAGCCATGGCAGCTGTTCAAGCTTTAGTTTTTCCTAAGGATATTGGCACTAACTCAATCATTCTTGAGAGAGACTCAAAAGTGATCATTAACACCTTGAGAGATAAGGATGAGTCATTGGCATCCTTTGGCCATCCGATTTCTGATGCAAAGTTCCTTATAGAAGCCTTCCGAAATATTAGCTATGCACACAAGATGTGATAAGTTTGTAGTTCATAATCTTGAAAAACATGTGAAACATGTCACAAGTTTATTGGTGTGGAAGGAAGATGTCCCTCCACACCTCAATGTTATAACCTTTCTTAACATTTGCAGCTTCATTCTAAAAAAAAAAAATTAGATAGGATTTTGCAAGATTATTAGTAATTTAAATAGATACTAAAATAGTGAGTTTTAGTTAGTTTAATTAGTAAAGTTTTTTATTGTCAAATATCATATTTGGATTTGTCTACACAAAAAATTAATTGATGTCTTAACTTAATGATAAAAAGCAATCATCATAGAGTGAACACTATAAGTTGAAATTCAATCATATTTATAAAAAAAAAAAAAAATTAATGATAGTCAATATTATTCAAATGCAGTTTAAAATAATTATTTAATTGCTATTGACGTGGGTTAATTCAATCTACTCATTTTGTAATAGAATTTTAATAATGTCTTATTTCCAAATTTCCATAGCAATTGAAATTAGTAAATTAAAATTACACAAAACCAAAGCCAAAAAGAAATATACTTTTAATGATTGGAATAAACTTTTAATCCTAAACTAATTACATTAAAGCTACTATGCTAAATATATTTTGTATCATACATATAAATTTAATTTGTGAATGTAACATTACACAAATTGGGAATAATTTAAAAAATATATATATAAGATAGCCAAACGCCTAGGATATTTCTTAGAACACAAACTTTGACCCTACCAATAATAGACTAGTTTACATGTACATATATGTATATGATAAATTTGAATTTATGTCATCATTTTATGATAATTATTTAATAATTATTTATTGTTTTCATGCCAAAACAATTTTGTATTTCTCCTCTCAATTTGTACTAGTTGAATCAATGAGAATTATCGAATTTCTTTCTGGATTAAGGATAAATGTGGGGGCCAATTAATCAGGAGGTACTATTAAGGTCATGCTAACTGGGCTTATGGCCCGATCCAAGGACATTAAACCATCCGAGGAGAATCAAATAAGATTATAAGGAGAACGGAGTAAAGAGAAGGGTAGAGATAATATGAGGTAAATCCAACAAGTGACCGAGGATAAAATACATCTCGGCAACGAGTGGCCGAGGTCAGTAAGAGTGCCATATCATCATGGACCCTCTTCAAAGTCACATCAACGCTGAGAGTTAGACGTTGGACAAGGGATAAGAAAGGAGAAGGACAACAAATATCTTCAAAAAGCTGCTACCTCCGCATTAAATGGCTCCCAACCAACTCCCTGGCCGCATTAATGTGGAAGTGATGCCTGAACAGTGATCAAACAGCCTTACAGCTATTAGTTGATGGTTCTGGGAGGTGCTGGATGGGACAGGAGGGAGTGCCCTGAATCTAATCTACACGTATGGGGTAGGAATGATACCAAGATTGTAGTATATAACATGGGAAGATGCGCCAAAAAAGGGGGGCAATTGATGGAAGATTATGAACTCTTGTAACTGAAGAAAGGGAGAAGAATATATGATAGAAGCTCATCAAGCCACTCCGAGGACAAATTTTATCATCTTACCTGTGTTTAATAGTCTTAAATTAGCAAATTTTATCGTCTTTCTTTTGGAACAGATCTAGTTCTTTCATCCACGCTCTATAAATTTATTATTTGGGCTTTTTTGGCCAAAACCCGACTCTATATTGGGTCCAATCCAATTTCAGTCCTTACAATTGGCGCCGTCTGTGGGAAGAGCTTGATATTTCTGAAGGAAATTCGGTTACAACGTTCACGATGGAGGAAGCAGGTCCACACCATGTAGCAGCCGAGCCACATCAGGTAGACGCAAATCTACACCAAGCAGAGTCAAGGGGATCTCAACATGACAATCCGCTCATGAATCTCGAATGGAAGAGGGATCATGAGGGAAGTATGCACACAACCCATACCAGTAAGAGCCAGTCTCGAGGGAAGAATCATGTTCCCCATGCATAGAATGATAGGGACATGCAACGTGAAATCGATGAGTTGAAGAGAGAGTTACGTCACGCTCGGCGAAGACGTTCACCGCCCATTTTCGAACCGTCTTCTGAAGAGACAGATGGTGCTAGTTATAGACGGAGATCTAGAACTCCGCCTAGCGAGACTTTTTCCTATGAAGAAGAGCACCACCATAGACGAAGGTACAAAATTTCGCCTTGCAAGGGCTTGGGGAACGACGCCATGAACAAGGCACTGAGTCAAGTTTCTAAATCACCCTTCACGCGAAACATTGAGGACGCGAGTCTTCCTTGGCGATTCCATCAACCCACATTCACCATTTATAATGGTCGGACAGACCCAGTTGAACACGTTAGCCATTTCAGTCAAAGGATGACTGTTCACTCCAAAGATGAGGCCTTGATGTGTAAGGTCTTTCCATCTAGCTTGGGCCCGGTGGCGATGAGGTGGTTCAATGGTTTGAGGGCGAACTCTATCGACTCCTTTAGGAAACTCATCCGGGCTTTTGCTGCTCGCTTTATCACTTGCAGCAGGGTTCCTCGGCCTCTGGGATCTTTATTGTCTATGTCCATGCGGGAGGGTGAGACTCTGAAGGCTTATTCGGATAGATATTAGGAGATGTTTAATGAAATAGAAGGAGAATACGATGATGTGGCCATTAGCACATTCAAGGGTGGTCTTCCAGCCGAGCATGATTTGAGGAAATCTCTAACTGGTAAGCCTGTTACTAGTGTACGCCAATTGATGGATCGGATTGACAAGTACAGAAGAGTAGAAGAAGACCAACTGCAAGGGAAAGGGAAGGCTAAGGTGATCCTTCAGGAGAGGAGGGATTTCAAGTTAGACTGGTACAATAATAACTGACCTCGGAAAGACCATGTTGGGCAGTCAGGATCTACCAACACCCAGGCGGTTAACGCTGTGTTTCGAGAGCCAGTGCAGCAAGTACTAGAGAAGATTAAGAATGAGCCGTTCTTCAAATGGCCAAACAAGATGGCAGGTGATCCCATGAGACGCAACCAGAACCTTTATTGCCACTATCATCAGGATCATGGACATACGACTGAGGATTGCAGAAATTTATGGGACCATTTGGACCAGTTAGTCCGAGAAGGGAAGTTGAAGCAACTCTTGCATTATTCCAGTGGTCGGGTGAGCCAAGCGGGCTCAGAGCTTCGAGGAGATGCTTCTTCAAGACTCCCCCTTGGCACAATAAACGTTATTTTTGCTGCCCCAGGAAGGACTGGATCTTGTCCATCCAAGGTAATGTCGGTATCCCGTTCTTAGGCCGAGGAGTCTAGCTCAATACCTACGAGAGCCAGGCTGGGCATCCTATTAGTGTTGGGTTTTTCGGATGAGGACAAGATTGGAACCATACAGCTCCATGATGATGCTCTTGTGGTTACTCTAAGAATTGGTGGGTACGATGTGAAAAGGGTAATGATTGACTAGGGTAGTGCTGCTGACATAATGTACCTTGACTTGTATAGGGGGTTAAAGTTGAAACCTGAGAACTTGACGGCCTACAACTCTCCTCTGATGAGCTTTGAGGGAAGGATGGTCGTCCCAAAAGGTTAGATCAGATTACCTGTGCAGGCCGGTACGGATGTGGTGGAAGTAGACTTCATCGTTGTAGATGTTTTCTCTCCCTACACGACTATTATGGGCAGACCTTGGCTTCATACCCTGGGGGCCGTTTCCTCTACTCTTCACCAGAAGGTGAAATACCCATCCAGTGACCAGGTTTTGGAGATAGTAGGAAATCAGACTGAGGCCAGACAATGCCTGGTAGCGGTTATCCAGCATCGGCCTGAGGCGGAGACCTCGGCCGCAGCCGATAATGGTTTATAGCAATCAAAAACCCCGGCATTGCCCTCAAATAGACCAGCCAATGAGGCAAGATGCGAAGATCTGGAGAGGGTAACTGTTGGCGATGATCCGGAGAAATTCTTTCAGGTTAGGGCTAAACTGTCTTCGTAGGAGAGGGAGCAATTGGTTGAATTCCTCAGAGAAAATGTTGATGTGTTCGCATGGAGCACGTATGAAGCCCTGGGTATAGATCCAAGTTTCATTTGTCACCATCTTAATGTTAATCCTTCCGTCACTCCGAAGAGACAGCCACCTCAACGTCCGTCGAAAGAGCACGCCGAGGCCGTTAGAAATGAGGTGGCCAAACTTAAGCAGGCATGGGCTATCAAGGAAGTTTTTTATCCTCAATGGTTAGCCAACACGGTGGTGGTGAAGAAAAAGACTGGGAAATGGCGAGTGTGCGTAGATTTCACGGATCTCAATAGGGCTTGTCCCAAGGACCCATTTCCTATGCCTAGGATAGACCAGTTGGTGGATGCAACAGTAGGTCATCCTCGAATGAGCTTTTTGGATGCCTTCCAAGGATATCACCAAATACCGTTAGCGTTGGATGATCAAGAAAGGACAGCTTTTGTTACTCCCATTGGAAACTATCATTACAAAGTGATGCCCTTTGGTTTGAAAAACGCAAGGTCTACTTATCAACAGATGATGACTAAGATGTTCGAACCACAATTGGGCAGGAACATTGAAATCTATATCGATGATATGGTTGTCAAGAGCAAAGTGGTGTCCGGACACGTGGGAGATCTTACAAGTATCTTTGAAATTCTGAGAAAGCACAAGCTACGTTTGAATGCTTCAAAGTGTTCATTCGGTGTAAGCTCTGGAAAGTTCTTGGGATACATGGTGACTCACCGAGGAATTGAGGTGAACCTAGACCAAATTAAGGCCATTAATGGCTTACAGGCACCTCGGAATCCCAAGGAGGTGCAGAGACTAACAGGGATGATTGCTGCTTTGAACCGGTTCATATCTAGGTTAGCCGATAGGTGCAGATTCTTTTTCCTTTTACTGCATAAGTGGAAAGGGTTTGAGTGGACAGAAGAATGTGCTGTGGCCTTTCAGCAATTGAAAGAATACTTGTCTCGGCCACCTATCATGTCCAGTCCTAGGGTAGATGAGGTCCTTTTTGCCTACTTGGCCGTGGCCTCTCATGCTGTAAGTTTTGTTTTGATACGAGAAGACAGTGGCGTCCAAAGACCCATCTGTTACGTAAGTAAGTCACTTCATGAAGCCGAGGTGCGGTATTTATCACTGGAAAAGGCCATCTTGGCAGTAGTACATGCAACATGAAAACTCCCCCATTATTTCCAAGCGCACACCGTGGTTGTTTTAACTCAATTACCGCTCAAGTCGATACTTCGAAGCGCGGATTATACTAGGAGGATTGCTAAATGAGGCACGATTCTAGGTGCTTTTGACATTAAATATATGCCTCGTACCTCTGTGAAAGGCCAAGTCATCGCCGATCTAGTAGTCGAGTTTGCTGAGCTTCTAGAAGAAGCAGAGGTGAAGCAACATGACACGGATGAAAAATCGGTTGGCCTGATCTCCACGCAAAACACCTTATCCTGGAAGGTATATGTGGACGGAGCAACAAACCAACGGGGAGCAGGAGTAGGGCTAGTTCTGATATCCCCTGAGAAGATCGTCATTGAAAAGTCCTTGCGGTTGGGATTCTCAGCCACAAACAACGAAGCGGAATATGAAGCTTTGTTGATGAGAATGACTATGGTCCAGAAAATGGGTGGAAAGGTAGTGGAAATGTATTCAGACTCAAGGCTGATCGTTGGCTAGGTAAAAGGGGAACTGGAAGCTCGAGATACAAGAATGCAAGAGTATTTGGGTCAAGTTAAGCAGGCACAAACGAAATTTGAATCCTTTGACTTATCACATATCCCCAGAGGTGAAAATACCCATGCAGATTCCTTGGCTACCCTTGCCACCTCCTCGGCACGGAATTTGCCCCGAGTGATAATTGTCGAGGATTTATGCACCTCCACCCCAACAAGGACTTGCTCCAGATCCATCAAGTCAACTTGGGGCCGAGCTGGATGGACCCCCTACTCCTATTCCTCGAAAGCGATATATTACCTGAGGAGAAAACAGAAGCTGAGAAAATACGAAGGAAAGCTCCTCGGTTTTGGTTGTCCGAGGACAGGAAGTTGTATAAGTGTTCTTTTTCTGGGCCATATTTGCTTTGTGTCCATCCCGAGATATCAGATTCACTCCTAGAAGAACTGCATGAAGGAATTTGCGGAAGTCACACGAGGGGAAGATCCCTATCTCACCGGGCCATTACTCAAGGATACTGGTGGCCAAATATGCAAAAGGAAGCGTAAGAGTATGTCAGAAAATGTGATCAGTGTCAGAGATTCGCTCCAAACATCCACCAGCCTGGAGGAATTCTTAATCCTCTTTCCAGCCCTTCGCCTTTTGCTCAGTGGGGTTTAGACATTGTAGGTCATTTTCCTAAAGCATTAGGAAACAAAAAGTATCTGCTGGTCGGCACGGATTATTTCACTAAATGGGTCGAAGCTGAACCTTTGGCTAATATCAGAGACGTAGTCGTTAAAAGGTTTATCTGGAAGAATATTGTTACCCGATTCGGGACTCCCCATACCCTTATCTCGGATAATGGCCTTCAGTTCGACAGTAAAGCCTTCAGGCAATACTGTTCTGACTTAGGGATAAAGAATAGATATTCCACTCCGGCCTATCCCTAAGAGAATGGGCAAGCTGAAGCTGTCAACAAGGTTATAGTGAATGGACTTAAAAAGAGGTTGGACGACGTAAAGGGGAAATGGGTGGAGGAATTACCACATGTCCTTTGGACATATCGAACAACGCCTTTACGGTCAACAGGGGAGACCCCATTCTCAATGACATATGGAGCCGAGGCCGTAATCCCTCTGGAAACTGGTTTCCCAACGATGAAAACTAGTGCATTTACCCCAAGTAGCATTGATGGGCTGTTGGAAAAGAGTCTGGACTTGATCGAAGAGCGAAGGGAGAATGCAATGGTCCAACTGGCTTACTACCAGCATAAACTCAAGCAGGGTTACGATGCCAATGTAAAGCTGAGGCCGTTGGCTGTAGGAGATCTGGTGCTGAAGAAAGTTCTAGGAAATCTAGCCTGGGGAAAGTTGGGGCCTAATTGGGAAGGACCATATCGGATCACTTCAGTGGCAGGAATAGGTACCTACTATTTGGAAGATCTAGATGAAAAAGTTGTACTCCATCCTTGGAATGTAAACAATCTAAGGAGGTATTATTATTAATAAAAAGTAGCCCTGTTCAGTTTCCCTTTAATTTGCCCTGATCATGCATTACGTGTCTCTTTATCTATTGAAGTATTAAACAGAAACTAAGTTATGTCAGGTTTCTCGGACCACAAACTTAGTGGAAATTAATACCGTATGACATCTATTAAAGTATTAAACAGAAACTAAGTTATGTTAGGTTCCTCGGACCACAAACTTAGTGGAAATTAATACCCTATGACATCTATTGAAATATTAAACAGAAACTAAGTTATATCAGGTTTCTCGGACCACAAACTTAGTGGAAATTAATACCGTATGGCATCTATTGAAGTATTAAACAGAAACTAAGTTAAGTCAGGTTCCTCGGACCACAAACTTAGTGGAAATTAATACCCTATGACATCTATTGAAGTATTAAACAGAAACTAAGTTATGTCAGGTTCCTCGGACCACAAACTTAGTGGAAATTAATACCGTATGGCATCTATTGAAGTATTAAACAGAAACTAAGTTTTGCCAGGTTCCTCGGACCACAAACTTAGTGGAAATTAATACCCTATGACATCTATTGAAGTATTAAATAGAAACTAAGTTTTGTCAGGTTCCTCGGACCACAAATTTAGTGAAAATTAATACCCTATGACATCTATTGAAGTATTAAACAGAAACTAAGTTATGTCAGGTTCCTCGGACCACAAACTTAGTGGAAATTAATACCCTATGACATCTAGTGAAGTATTAAACAGAAACTAAGTTATGTCAGGTTCCTCGGACCACAAACTTAGTGGAAATTAATATCGTATGGCGTCTATTGAAGTATTAAACAGAAACTAAGTTTTGTCAGGTTCCTCGGACCACAAACTTAGTAGAAATTAATACCGTATGGCATCTATTGAAGTGTTAAACAGAAACTAAGTTTTGTCAGGTTCTTCGGACCACAAACTTAGTGGAAATTAATACCCTATGACATCTATTGAAGTATTAAACAGAAACTAAGTTTTGTCAGGTTCCTCAGACCACAAACTTAGTGGAAATTAATACCCTATGACATCTACTGAAGTATTAAACAGAAACTAAGTTTTGTCAGGTTCCTCGGATCACAAACTTAGTGGAAATTAATATCCTAGGACGTCTATTGAAGCAATAAACAGGTTCAATAGAAATTAATATAGCCTCTTGTTATTAAAATGCTAGTGCAACACAAATTTGAGCATTTAAAGGGAGTAAAACCTTAACTCCCATTCTCGGATCGCAAGATTTGTGATTACCAAGTAAAGATATAAACCCCAATAAGCCTATAAATATCACTAAAAGCATACTGAAGTGCTAGGGGCTTAACCTTGTTTAATCAAACTTTTGGATGTTTTCTTAAGGTTAAACTTATTTAGAATGAATATATATGTGTCCAAAATATATCTATGTGATGCCACAGACTCAATGGTTTTCATCCATTTTAACTGTCCATTAAAAGTATGTGTGAACAATGTTTTCTCCATTTTCTCTTGTATAAACAAAAGGCAGTCAAAATGAAAACTCCTCAAAACCATAGTAATAAAACAGATAAGACAAAGATGAGATAAACAATAACTTAAACGAATTCAAGAAGGTAAAAGTACGCATTTCATTAAAATATGCCTAAGAAAAAAAGGGGAGCAAAATCCCTTACAAAAGTCTTAGTTGTATTACAAAAGAAAGTTTATTTTTTCAGCTTAATTTGAAGCTTGGAAGCTTTGTTGGCCGGGTTATTTGCTTCCGAGGCAGTTGTTCCCTCCTTGTCTTAAGAGGCTCCCTCAGCGGGCATGACCGTTGAAGCCAAGTCTTGCTGAAAGCCCTGAGAAGCTGCTCTTACCTCTGGAACAGCAGCAGCCTTATTCGAGGACACTTCCTGAGAAGCACTGATTTCTTTTGTTGGCCCTTGCTGGCTGGGAGGAGGAAGGTCCTGAGGCAATACTTCTAGATTTGGATTAACAGTTGTAGAAGCCACATCATCTTGAGCGGAAGGAGGATCCGAGGTTCGAATTGCAGAAGGGTAAAACGCATTCTCTGCTTTCCTCAACTCAGATGAAGCCTCAACCCCAGCTCGGTTAAGGGCTTCATCCCAAGTCTGGGGACAGTAAACGCGACACACCGCTGGGACCTCTGCCCTAAGGGTTTCCTCGGTCTCAGCTACTCCGTGGTCATAACCCTTTTGCTCGGCCTCATCCCTTTCCTTTTCGGCCTCAATCCTTGCCTTCTCAGCCTCAGCCTTGGACTTCTCAACCTGGTCCTTTAGCCTTTGGGTTTCCTCTAGTTGTTTTTTAAGAGCTGCCATTTGCTCCCTGGCAGCAGTTAATTCATCAGTTGCCTCGCGCAGGCGCCTCCTTTAGTCCTCGGCTTGCCTTTCTGCGCCTTCCAAGGCCGAGTTGGCACTACGGCGAGCTTGCTCCTCCTCGACCAGCTTTTTCTTTAGCTCTGCATTTTTATTCTCAGAGATGGTCAGTGTTTGCACCGCTGCCGTCCGTCTTTTTCTTTCGTCTTCCAGTTGCTGATAGCCGGAATTAGTCATCTGTTCGAGCCTGAAAGTGTTTTAAATGGCCTAAAAAGAGAAGGGTCAATATCACGCCAAAGAAAAAAAAACGAATATACATATTGGGACTATAAGTTAACAGTAATTTCATACCATGGCCAAATATCTTTTGCAGTTGAGGAAGATCTCATTCTTCCTCATACCCCGCAACTCGATTATGTCTTTAGGGAGCAACAAGGCCTCCTCCAGGGCCGAAGCAACGTGGCCCCCAATGCCCCCGTTGTAATCCCTAATTGACGCATTGTCTCTCATGGGCTCACCATCGAGCATGGGTGCTAGGAGCCAGGCTTGTGGCTCTAGAGGCTGAGTGTCAACTCTCTCCATGCCCCGTTGTGGTAAGTGGCTAACTTTTTGCTGCTTTGCAGCTCGCTGGGCCTCTTCTTCCGGGGTCGGACGGGATTTTCCAGCATCAACCACGTCTTTCCCTTTCTACTCCCTTTTCCTTTTTGGATCAGCAGGTTCAGGTCTGACTGGTTGAGGTTGGTGAGGAGCAGGAGGAGGAGATTTGGGAAGAGGAGGGGGAATCTGAGACTGTGCAGATTTCCCCGGTGCACTTTTTCCAGGCTGATTTTCTATCAGCTCCTGTAGGCTCCTCTGGGGCTTCCTTTGGATACCCATTTCGTCAAAAGCGTCCTTGGAGTGTAGAGTCTGATTAAAAACCTCGAATTCTTCCGAGGAATCTGACAAATCTACAACTTCCTCTGGATTTATTTCTTCTTCTTCTTCTTCTTCTTCTTCTTCTTCTTCTTCTTTTCTTTCTTCCCTTTCCTCAAGAGCGGGTTGGGATGAAGACGCTCCTATTGAATGAGCTGCCACAAAAAGTGGTTGAGCACGAGGAGTACCTTCAAGAATTAGGACACCCTCTGGAACAACGAACCCCTGGTAGGCAACATTGATACGGTGGAGCCGAGTGTCGCGAGCTTTGATTGCATACTTAGGGGCTTGGAAGGCGAGCGAGAGGGGTGTGTATCCAAGGATCAAATGAGCTGCTCGGAGTTGACCGTCAACTTCGTTCACATACACCTCGGCTTGCAGGATCCTGTCTAAGCTCGCTCGGTTAACTAAGCTAAGCTTGGGTTTGGTGGCACGCTTATTTGCAAAACCATTGACTTAGAATAAGATTTCGTAGGCAAGGATGTTGGAAAACATGAGAGAAATGCCAACCAAAATTCAAAGAAAAAAACTACGGCTGTACCCCCACCTGGTGCCCCTTCCTTAGTCGGACAGGGTAGGCCATCGTGCCATTCCCCAGAAAAGATTAGGAAATCCTCCTTTAAATTTTTGTTTGAAGTGGGGAGGCATTGGATCAGCCTTACTGCAGGATGCCTCGACTTGAGGTAGTATCCCTGCCCCTTCAAATTGTGAAGGTTGTACACCCAATTCACATCGTGATGGGTCAGGTTCAGGTTCATTCTATCGTTTAAAGCTTCTATACTCCCCAAGACCCTGAACATATTTGGGGCGCATTGTGTGGGGGATAACCTAAAAAACCTAAGATAACTCCTAGTGATGGAACCCATGGGAATGGTCATCCCTCCCTCTATGAAGGCAATCATGGGAATGACCACCTTTCCAATTTTCCTATCATCAAACCACTCCCCTTGGGCAGCGTACCTCATGCCTACTGTGGACGGGATCTTATACTTAGCCCTGAAACTTCTCATACCCTCCTCGAACTCAACCAAACATTTGAACTTACCCATTTTCCTAAGAGGTTTCGAAGGAAAATTAACAAGTTTAAAATGAAAGCCAAAGGGGTCTAAAGAGACTTACAAGTTTAAAAAGTGTCCTCGGACAAATTTCTACTATTTGTAGACGCACTGAGAAACGAAAGAGAGAGAGAGAGAGGCAGGTTCAATGTATGAGCTCTAGGAATGTGTGATTACTGAAAGTAAGAAAAAGGATTGATTTGAAAAGCTATTTATAGTGGCGTAGAAGTTACAAGCGGGAAAGTTCCCGCTCGTAAAACAAGAAAAATCCTCCATCGTTGGATTTGCATCTTACCGTTGAACGTGGGGGACAGGGGCGTCGCCAAAATTTAATGCTGGCGTGCTCTGGACGCTGAAGCGTCAGGAACGTGCCTTGAGCAGGTGAAAAGACATATGGGAGGCCAGGAATACAGAGTAGGATCACAAGCAAGATGAGCTGGGGACATCAAAATCATCCTTTCCTCCCGAGGAGTCGAAAAGCAAGATTTTGAGGGGCTATTGTGGGGGCCAATTAATCAGGAGGTACTATTAAGGCCATGCTAACTGGGCCTATGGCCCGATCCAAGGATATTAGACCATCCAAGGAGAATCAGATAAGATTATAAGGAGAACGGAGTAAAGAGAAGGGTAGAGATAATATAAGGTAAATCCAACAAATGTCCGAGGATAAAATACATCTCAGCAACGAGTGGCTGATGACTTGCATAATTGATTGTAATTTATCACTTCTCAACTTTAAACTTTAGTCTAATTTTATTTATTTTGTTGATTTTAGACTTGAATTTTGTTATTTAAATTTTATTCCAGATTTGAAGAAAATAAAGATTTACTCAAATAAAAGAGATGTGAAGCAGCTAGAGAGAATATTGGGTCTTGGATAAACGGAACCAAAGGAAGATTTCTTTATGGCCTTAGAAGTTGGCAAGGAACAGAGAAGGAAGCACGCACAAAAGAAAAGAGGGGCTGAACTAAAAGGAGCAACACGTTAGGGCCTTTGAAGCAAAACGTTTTGAGTTTTGGGCTCAACACGGTTTTGGGTTGAAAAATAGAAGTCTGAACAAGAGAAGGAGAAAAGGGCAACACGTTAAAAGAAGAAAAGGAGGCCCTGAAAAGGAAGAAAAGAAGGAGGCGCTGAACCACAAACAGGGAGAGATTTTTGGGCTGAAAAACGTTTTGGGCTGAAAAAGTATTTTGGGCTGAAAAAAGGGCAACACGTCTAAAGAAAAGAAGAAAGAGGCGCTGAACAAAAAGGGAAGAAAAGGGAGGCATTGAAAAGAAAAGAAGAAAGAAGCGCTGAAGCAAAAAAGAAGAAAGGAGCGCTGAAGCAGAAAAGAAGACTGAAGCAGAAAGGACACTGAAAGAGATTCTTTTGCGTTCATTTTTTCCTTCAAATCTTCTCAGAAAAATTATGGTGAATTCGTTTATGTTGAATTTAATTTTTAGCATGAACTAAATTTTCTTTATTCTAGGAAAACGATGTAATCTAGTTCCGAACTATGCTTGCTTTTCTATGTTAATTTGAACAAATTATCTTCATGTCTGTCTGATTTATTCTAAGCTTATTGCTTCTCATTAACTGGCCATTAATTAGATGATTTTAATCTTGTGATTTGCTGTCGAAAGAAGGAATTATAGGATAGATCTTGAATATTTCAGCATAGGTAAATATAGAGATCGAAAGACTTATATGAACCTATGTAGTATTAAAATTGTTGGTCTTAATGCTTTCTTGCTTTATTAAATTGCATACTCTTGTGTAAAATGATGAACAAGAATGTTTCCAATTGATTGTCGAAAAAGGCTTTTGGATGAGTTTGGAGATTGCTAACAAACAGAGAGGGTTAGATTAAATTAGCTAGATGAGTAAAGCATGGTGAGGAATTAGGTGAAATCGATTTCCTAGAATTTTTCTTCCCATTAAATTGATTTTTGAGCAACATCTCCTTTTTCCTTTGCGTATTTTCTTTAATTTGATTTTATTTTGAATTCCAATTACAAAAACCTTAGTGACTTCTCTAGATAAAATCGGGATTAGCATAATTTTGGTATTTGTCAAAAGTAAGTTACTAATCCCTGAGGATGATACTCTTCTCATCACTTTACTATAAAACTACGATACTGTGCACTTGTAGTTTTGCACCGATCAGTGGCCGAGGTCAGTAAGAGTGCCATATCATCATGGATCCTCTTCGAAGTCACATCAACGCTGAGAGTTAGACGTTGGACAAGGGATAAGAAAGGAGAAGGGCAACAAATATCTTCAAAAAGCTACTACCTCCGCATTAAATGACTCCCAACCAACTCCCTGGCCGCATTAATGTGGAAGTGATGCCTGGACAGTAATCAAACAGCCTTATAGCTATTAGTTGATGGTTCTGGGAGGTGCTGGATGGGACAGGAGGGAGTGCCCCGAATCTAATCTACACGTGTGGGGTAGGGATGATACCAAGATTGTAGTATATAACATGGGAAGATGCGCCAAAAAAGGAGGGCAGTTGATGGAAGATTATGAACTCTTGTAACTGAAGAAAGGGAGAAGAATATATGATAGAAGCTCATCAAGCCACTCCGAGGACAAATTTTATCATCTTACCTGTGTTTAATAGTCTTAAATTAGCAAATTTTATCGTCTTTCTTTTGGAACAGATCTAGTTCTTTCATCCACGCTCTATAAATTTATTGTTTGGACTTTTTGGGCCAAAACCCGACTCTATATTGGGTCCAATCCAATTTCAGTCCTTACAATAAAGTTTACCCACAAACTCTTACTAAAATATTAACATGACTACATATTTTGAAAATCTAACAATTGAATTTCATTTCTTTTATATATTTAAAATGTACTTCGAATTTCATTCAAATCAGATATTATTTACTATTCAATTCATAAACTTAATTTTTATGCATAATTTAAGACTATAAAAACTTTAAATATAAACATTTGATTGATAACATAATTGTTGAGTTTTGAATAAAGTTTGGCTATAAACTTAGTTGTAGCTAATGGTTACAACTTCCACTAAAAAAATTAACATGATTACATAATTTGAAAATTTAACTATTGAGTTGCATGTTCTTTATAACACGCATATCAAATTTTGTATCAATCGTATGTTATTTACTATTCGATCCATAATTTTTTATACATAATTTTAGATTATGAAAACTTGAAATTTAAATATTTAATAGATGACATAGTTATTAATTTTTTAATTTCTAGAAATTTTATAAGCATAGAGAATATAGAAAGAAAATATAATCCAATAGTAAATTTGTTAAAATTTACATATAATAATAAAACAATATTGAGTATAGTTATAGTCATTTGCTACAATCAAGTTGGTAGCTGAATTTTGTTTTTATTTTTAATCTTCTTAAAATTTTGTAAATATAGAGGATATAATTAGAAGATGCAATCTAATGTTTGATTTATTAAAATATATATTTATTAAAAAGATATAGAGAGAAAAATGTGAGGGAAAAAAGAAAAAAAAAAGTGAGAGCATCGATTGGAATGAAATCAATATATAATGTATATATATATGTGTGTGTGTGTGTGAGTTGGGTTTAAGTTACACTTGTTGTAACTCTAAATAATGTTACACCACCCAATAACTTATTAATGAATTTATATTTCGAAAATTCTACCGTTGGATTACATGTTCTATATGTTCTAAACATACATGCCAATTTTCATATCAATCGGATGTTATTTACCATTCGATTCATAAACTCATCTTTTATACATTATTTTAAACTACAAAAATTCGAATTTATACAATTGATAGATGACATGACTATTGATCTTTGATTATCTTGAAATTTTGCAAGCATGGAGAATATACAAAGATAATATAATCCAACGGTCGATTTGTCAAAATTCGCATCCAATTAAAAAATATTGAATAGTGTAATATTACTTAGAATTACACCAGGTATAACTTGAATCTAACTCTCTCTCTCTCTCTCTCTCTCTCTCTCTCTCTCTCTCTCTCTCTCTCTCTCTCTCTCTATATATATATATATATATAAGCAGAGACCTCATGTGAGAGAGTATAAAGTTCTGCCAAGTGGCACATTTCTTGAGTTTCTCTTATTTAAGATTCCACCTCATCAAAGTTTGCATTTATGTCAAATTTTTAGTTAATTGAATGTGTCAATGGAATAAATACACATATTAATTATTTATAGGTGTGCACTAATATTATACTAATATAAAAGTGTTTTATGTTTTTTTTTATTATTTAAATTCTATGTAAGAAAGTAAAATTTTCATATGGGAGAATATGCACTTCTGCCTTATGGCTCTTTGTTAGGTTAATTTTTCATTTAACTTTCCACCTCGCAGTTTTTACATATTTTAGATTATAATAAAATTATATTAGTAGGATATTACTATTTTCACTGAGTGCTTAACCTACCACCAACATAAAATTTCTACAATATTTCCATAAGCCAATTAAGCATTAACATTATATTAAAAAAAATTTATGCTAACTCAAATGCATTGAAAAAACAAAAATTATAATGAAACATACAGTCAACTTATTACACCACATAATAACTAATTTATAATTTTATAACAATTACTCTATAATCTAAGTTCTTCATGCCCTTACTTTTATAGTACATCATTAATTTAACAAAAATATCTTCATGTTGTCACAACATTATTTCATTTTATTACTTTAAAATATTTTGAACATTTTATTAAAACCGTCTGATATGGCAGATTAGCCATTGCTCGTTAAGATGAATTGATATATTCTACCTGCTACTCTTATTGGGTTTGGGTGCACGTGGGACTACCAACCAAACCAGCGGTGGTAGTTCGGCGTCTTAAATTTTGTAGTAGGTAGGATTAAGAATGAGCTTCCCCTTAGAAAAAGCCAGATAGGACACTCTTTGCTCTCCATTGTTGCCAGGTTGAGAGAGAGAGAGAGAGAGAGAAACATGGAAGGCACAAAAGAGAAGAAGATGAAGATACTATGCCTCCATGGATTTAGGACCAGTGGGAGTTTTCTGAAAAAGCAAATTAGCAAATGGGATCCTTCTATATTTGCTCAATTTGACATGGTACCTGATCAAACTCACTCTCTCTTTTATATTACATGATTGTGTTGACAGGAAAATAGATAACGGTCAAAATGATCATGATTTCCATGCTTTTTTTCACTTGCACCTATGTGAATTATTACTATTTATTTGATTAAAAAAATTTTTTCTTTTGCCACATGTGCAAGTTGTCTTGTTCCTTAAACATGTGATATGGGATGAACAAGTATTATGTTTATCGGGTGTATGTATACAGCCTCTCACAATCTAATATAGGCTATCTCAAAAAAGACTTTGTACCATTAATCACTACTATGAAGTATGAAGTATCAGCATCAGTGCTAATTCATTTGGTGAACCAGACCTGTGCTACTTACATTTCACACATTTTCTTAGGCGGCATCTACCTTTCAAGTGCAAAGTGCAAACTACTGGTTAAAATCATAGGACACCTACCTACCCAGTCATGGTGGAAGGATATATATTGTAGATTCATCCTCATGCAAATCAAATGTATGAATTATTTATGGGTCACATCAAGTTACACTATTTTTCTATTTAATTAAAGGGGAAAAAAAAGGGAAGTGTTTGTCAAATCACATAATTAGTATATGAATTATGGGTCACATGAAGTTATAATATTTATTTATTTAAAGGAAAAAAAAAAGTGTTTGGCAAATCACATAATTAGTTTAATTATGGTATAAGCTTAATCAAATATAAAACCGGTCAAACTAAATTAAACTGGTTTTATTTTATTTCTAGTTTTTTTTTTTTTAATTGATTCAGGAACTAATTTTTGGTAGCTAGGTCTATATATGTGAAAATGCCAAATTTAAAACTAATTTTGAGGCATGTGAAAACACTAGAACTTTAAATTTTAACTTTATATGAAAAATGCATTTGAAATAATCAAACTAGAAACTAGTTTTTTTTTTTTTTTTTTTAATTATTATTAGAATATATATGGCCTTATTTTTATTTATTTTCTAAAACAAAAAATAGATTCAAATACTATATATATATATATATATAAACAATTAATATAGGTTGCATTGTTCGGTTGTTCCTAGTAGTCCACATTCTATGATATGCCTAACAGGCTAACACATCCCAATAATAAAGTCCACGTTTCCTATATGGAAGTTCTAATTGTTAATTTGTGATTTAAAAGTTCTAATTTTTACCGTCTAATTGTATTATATATATTACATATTTGAATTTTACAAAAATATCGATGGGCCCTTTCCATCAACATCTATTAAAATTTTGTCATTAATCCACATGACTCTTTTAGGCAAGTTAACAATAAAAATACTACGGATTATAATGGAAGGTGCACATTTACATCATTGTAATAGTCGTTATGAATTTTAATTTATAAGTTTTGAAAATCAAGAGATCAATTTAGAATCTTCTCAAAAAAAAAAAAAAAGAGATCAATTTAGAAACAATCCCAAACTTAGAAGTCAGAAGGGTGTGTTAAAGCACATTTTAACATTTGTCTTGTGCTAAAAATGAAACCATGCCCTAAATCATCAAAGTTGAGGAGCGGTACCATTAATAGGAGTAATTCTAGGTTTTTGGGGAAACAGTACTTATAGGACGTTTTAAACATTAATTTGCCTATTAATATAAAATGAAATTAACATTAAGGAATTTTATTTACCACTACAGGATTTCCCAGATGGTATTTTTCGTGCAGGAGGAAAATCAGACATTGAAGGCATCTTCCCACCACCTTATTTTGAGTGGTTCCAGTATGACAAGGTAAAATCTCTCTGCTTTTTTCTAATCAGAGGAAATAAGAATGGTATATTTGCAAGATAAAAAGATTAGATTTGATTCATAAGAAACATGTTGAAACTGTGTTAACCAGGACTTCACAGAGTACACAAACTTGGAAGAATGCATTTCTTACTTGTGTGAATACATAACAACCAAAGGTCCTTTTGATGGATTTCTTGGCTTCTCTCAGGTATGTATCCAACCCTGTAATGACAATATAAAGCAGAAGATCACAAATTTATAAGCCTTTAAAAAAATTATGGTCCAAAATAACACAGTCCAGTCAAATATGACTCATATTTGTTCCTTTACTCAGGGTGCAACACTGTCAGCCCTTCTGCTGGGCTACCAGGCACAAGTAAGTCTACTTGAGTCTCTCTTTCTGTGTCATTAATCTGATCACTCATATTCAAGATAGCATATTGAAAACATAAGTGGGAAATCAGGGAAAGGTGTTGAAAGATCATCCACCCATGAAACTATTCGTATCAATATCTGGGGCAAAGTTCAGAGACCCAAGCATATGTGAGGTTGCCTACAAAGACCCCATCAAGGTCAAATCTGTCCACTTCATAGGAGCCAAGGATTGGTTGAAACTGCCTTCTGAGGATCTTGCTACCGCTTTCGACAACCCTCTCATCATAAGGCATCCTCAAGGCCATACAGTCCCAAGATTAGGTGGTTTATTCTGATCCCTCTCCCTCTCGTTTTATACACATGTATTCTCACAGACTAAAACCTATAGTAAATGAACTTTGGCTCCCTGGCTGATTTTGGGTGTTAATAACAGATGAGGTTGCTATCGAGCAGTTGCAAGGTTGGACAGCAGAAATCCTCCAATGTAATAATAATTGTGCTGTGGAAAACAAGCATGAAATGGAAAATGGGGAAGCAAAAGTGGAATTTGAGGAGAAAAATGCAGAAGAAGCGTGTAAGATCCACAACCATGAAAAGAGTGCAATTAACACAAACAATAGGGAACTTGAAGTTGTCGATGCAGCCTCAGCCTGATAATTTCGGATATGAAGACATTGGTCTCTTTCCACCAGTTCGGTTCAAATGAATGATCCAGATTGGTTTATGTATTAGAAAATATCCTTGTCATTGGTATGGATTTGCCCTCTTGACATGTATCTTTCATTCATATAAACATATTAAGGATAAAATGTAATATTTTATTGAAAATTGTATTTTCCTAGACTGCCTTACACTGGTGGAGAATATCTTTGATCTCAACTTAAAATGACAAAAACACCAAATAAGGGTATAAATACAAATCCTAAGAAACTCTATTGTTGATAGTTTGATAGAGAGACTTAAGCTGTGTGTTCCATTTGTCCACAGCGGTATACTTCTTTGTTCCCTTTGACCTGTCCCAGCGCTCTAGCAGCCGGTTCACTTGATCAATGTGCCCATGGATTCGGTTATCCAATATTAGTGACACCAACAGCTGCTCAACATCTTGCTCGGGCACATTTAGCTCCTGAATTTAACAATACATAATCATCTCAAAATCCGCATTAATGACCAAAAAGAAAGAACAGGAAAAGATAAACAGAAGCAGATTATGGTGAGATAGATGTATGTCAATATTGATCATGTAACACACACACACAGGGTGAAGAGGAAAATAAAGAGGAGAGAGAGAGACATCACTCATTCCACTGTAATAAACAATACAAGTTAGCATCAAGCAAAGACTAAGCAGCATCCAGTATTACACAATTATCAGTGGCATGCATATCAGCATTTCCCCTTTCAATCTCTTATTGATAAGATACTTTGCTTTCAGTTTCTTATGAGCTCATATCTAATTTGACCTAATAATCAATTTACCAAGGGAGTTCATAAATGGTTTTGTTTGGGTCAAAACAGTCCTGCTGCATTGGCACCTTTAGAAAGATGCCAATTTCATTAAATTATAACTGCCTGCATCACCTTTCTACTGAGTCAGAAATACTTCAAAGCTTATTGGTACAACCTACTTAGAGCAGTAATCCAAATGATATGGGAAACAAGATTTTATCTATAAAAAAAAGAAGCAAAGAACAAACAAAAACAAACAAACTGAAAAACAAAAAATAGAACGCCATGAAGTGAATAGCTACCTTGGATATGAATGGGATTCTGATTCTTGTATAAGGCTTGATGAGCTTGAGCAAGACTTGAGTTCTAATATTTTTTAAGAGATCCTCAATATAATTTCGGATAAATGGATCGTCCATAATTGTTCTTCTGTTACTCTGGACATCAACATTTGCCACACATCCACTTAGGTGAGAACAAGTATAAAAGGAATATTATAAATTTAAGCATATGTGCTTGCAAAATATGATGAGCATATTAAAACTTACCTTCAGGATTTTCTCAAACTCGAATATTTCATTCCGTTGATAGGCTGCTATTAAATTTGTCATAGCTAAAATTTCAGGGTCATTTTTGTATCTGTAAAGCAGCAATTATAAGTGGCCAAATGGAGAGAAGAATAGAAACAAGCCCAACCCACCCAACCCCCAACCAAGATTACATGAGAAAAGAAGATTAAGTAGATTGAATATAGAAGTCACATAGAGGACTTACGGCTTAGCCTCCTGCCCATCAAAGGGATTAACTTCAGACTCCATCAGCATATTGGCAAGAACCAGATATCTGACAAATTAAACAGGAATAATGTAAGAATGTGAAATATAAAGGATAAAGATGACTAGACCATTTTATTTCTAAGTAGGTTTATAGAGAGAAAGATGTACATATCTAATTCCCCAAAAAGTATTCTCTCAAACAGTCTACCACTTGGGCAGTACATCAGTTTTTCAAGACAAACAATTATCTTCAAGACATAAAAGCATTAGATATCTATATAAAAGCATGACTGAATATATTAAAATGCATAATTATTTCTCATGAAAAAAAGAACAATGTTTGGAATCAATGACGAAAGTCTGTTACGCACTTCAAGCATTGGATACGCCGCTGATTTCCAGCTTCATCATAATTTTTGAAAGCTTCAAAAAAATCTGTAGCTGCTTCTGCCCACTGGCGCTCTGCCATGTGCATTTTCCCCCCACATTCATGAATTATTCCCATTATCCTTGGATGAGGTATTGCTGATTTGATCATCAGTGCTTGCTGGTATAGTTGCTGCAATTAGTTCATGACCAATGAAGCTCCAGTCAACAAAACATAAACAAAGCATTACAAAAAAAGAAACATCAACTTCAAAGGGGACTCAAAACCGTGTTTATATATATATAGTTTGGCCCAAGGAGGAGGGGGGAGGGGAGATTCAAGCTAGTGACCTCTGCTTCATGAGGCATGGTGCCAAGCCAATTGTGCTACCCTTGGGATGTTGTTTTACAGTTAATAGTATGAAAAAGTTACTAATAAGATGAAAACTTAAGTATACAGAAAGTACAGAAAAGTGTCCCCTAAAGAATTAGAATCGAAAAATAGTAAGTGAAATCTACAAAAGGAAAAGAAAAAAAAAATCATAAAATTGGCATAAGGTCTATGCTCCAACATTCATCACATTACTTTTTCTTTTCTTTTGCTGAATCATCATGTTACATGTTAAATACCCAAACAGCATAAACCTTCTACTCTAACTACCACTTTCATTACAGTTACTGAATAAAAAAGATAAACAATAGTGCAAATACATGTGAAATATAGGGCAGCTAATGCCAATTATGAGCAGCAATCAATTCTAGCTCTCCTCATTTGAGTCCAAAATATAAAGGTAAGTTTGCTATATAAAATTCCAAAATCAAAACCAACCTCTACAAATCTTATCTATTTAACATATTTCAGATTTTCCCTATGTTTGGATAGAGAGATTGTTTTGGGGGGGGGGGGGGGGGGGGGAGAAGGAGAGTGGAGGTGAATGGAAGATGACTAGAATGTACTAAATTTTAGTATATTCCATCCACCTTCCCCTTTACTCTCTTCTCCTCTCCTCCCTCCATCTCCCTTTGTTCCAAACATACCCTTCAAAAGCAGTTAAACCTTGCAAATAGCTAGCACTTCTAATTTTAGATTTGATTTAACTATGCTATGGTTAAAGTTACGCTACATGAAAACAGCAAATGGTTGACTATACATGAAGAAAGTCCAGCAGAAATTCGACTGGCAAATTCATAAAGATGGTTGAAAGGCATGGTCAAGAAAATGACTGAAGAAAAGGTAGACAATCTTGATGAATAAAAGCAAAAGGTCTAGTATAACTTCAGAACCCTGACCTTGAGTTTTTTGTTATTCTTGGTCTCGGTGTACATTTGGATCTCTATCGCATATACCTCCAAAAGCTGGGTTCCTTTCTTGTGGTCATCTGTGCCATCTTCTTTTCGACAAGATTTGTGAAGCTCCTTCAAAATCTGTGTCCAAGATATTATAAGTTGCATCTTGGTATATATTAAGAGGAAGTTGAAGTATAAACCCAGAACCAGCCCAATACCTTATTCATTCGCCCATATTCACCCATGTCAAACCAAATCTTACAAAGCTTGAGATTTGTTTTAAACCAGAGTCTCTGCACAGCATAAGAATAAGTTTTTTACAAAGTACTATCGAATTTCATTGATAAAGGGAAGCTCTACAAGAAGCACTTCCTCAAAATTAAGCACAGCATGTGAGTAATATATTCAAAACTTGAACTTCTTAACAAGAAAGTCACTGTGGAAGAGGATAAGATGACCTCTAACCTCATTTTTTGCCTCTTCAAGGGCCTTCAGAGTGGTTTGATAGAACTCTTGCAGAAGCCCAGAATTTTGACTAGCTGACCCAGAAATGAAGTCCATGATGTTATTTATACATTTTTCACTATAATTTCGTGTCACTGCTGATTTAATGTAAGTCAACATTTCCCGATAGGCTTGCATCATTTCTGCATACTTCCCTAGCCGATAATAAAGCTTGACGGTTTGTTTTAAAGCTTTAAATCCCCTGAAAAAACAGACATGGAAATTGTTAAAAACAGGTAATGATTGCCTAATTCAGAAATAATTATCAAATTTTTCAGGTAAAGTTAATTATAGGGGCAAGTGAGCTGCAAACAATATAGACAAAGGGTTTACAAGTATAGAAAGCAGCTTCTTAAGGAAAGCAAAATGCAGAAATTTATATCAGAAAAGTAACTTAAGTTTAGTTATGTGAATATTGCAAGTTTGCAACAAAGGGTATCAGGAAAAAAGATAAAATGTATACCTACAAGCCACCAAAAGAAAACGATAATATTGACTCTAAGCTCTGGCTACTTTAGCCTAAAGTAAAAAGTTTATGGAAATATATTAACCAAAATAAACAAGGTTTTTAAGCACATCTTAATGTAATTTCAGTCACTCTGAAGTGCAATCCATTCTCTCTTCTTTTTTTGGGATAGGTATCCATTCAAATATATGGAATCACCCCCATCCCCCCCCCCCCCCCCCCCTCCAATAAAAAAAAGAAGAAGAGAAAACCACATCTGTATCAAATAAAACCATGTAAGTATACCATATTTCTTAAAGCATCTTGAATCACACATAATTAGAGAAAAACAGGTAACATTTTGTTAAATGAAGAAATTTTTTCTGATTATATACAATGGAATAAATTTTCAATTCTTTTGTGACCATCGACACCAGAACTGAAATTACAGAAAAGGTAACACAAGGGAGACCAAAAGAAATTGTGGTATTCTTCTATCCCTGAGTCATATTTCTGTTCATTAAGCACCAGAAATTTCAAATTTAAGATGCTAACCACTCTGCCTTCTCCGCTTCCATGCCTACTACCTCAGCAAAACCAGCCAATGCACCTTCTGGATCAGTTTCAACCAATCCTACAGAAAAATACAGAACAAAAAAAAAAGATGAAAAATATTTATACAGAAACAAACAGTGACAATATGAGACAATGATTGATCCATCTCATCACCCTAAGATGATATTATGAAATTAATCTTTAAAAAAAGGAAAGATACAAATAACATCTAATTTTCCCTAAAGGGTACCAGTAAAGCCTAAAATACGTATTTCAGTCCAACAAGGCCTGTGTATTAATTGTAAGCAAATTCCTAAAAGTCAATTACTTTCAATTTTTTAATTGATTATTACCAATGGTAACGACCTATGGAAACGCGCTAGCCACATTTACCCTATACCTCAAATGGACTAGTCTAGTCACAATTGAGACTTCTTGTAATTGTTAATAAAGTCCAGATCAACCCAGTATATGCCCGATGTGGACTTAGAACACACCCACACAATACACACTCAATCAATTTCCAATTAAATCTAAGGCATTACAATTTTCATAATTGATACATTATAGCGGTGATTTTTTTTTGATATTTATACATTGCCCCTTCAAGACCAACCTTGACCCCTCCCCCCACCCCATTTCTTCTTTTCCTTAAAAGGGTAAAAAAAAAAAACGGAAAGTGGTCCAAGGAAAAAAAAAGTTGGCCTTGTTCTTCATATAAATCATCAAACACAGTCCAATTTGTCTATTTATATAACCCCTCCCAACAAGGGGAGAAAAAGAAGCTTCCAATTTTATTTTCCTGCAATTAAATAAGTGGCTTTGGACTTTCCCATTCCATAGATCATGCGAATCTTTATCCCACTGCATATGATGTCTTTTGAAACAAAGTAACTTAACAAAATAAAATGTTAAATGAGAAACTTCTAAGATGCAAGCCAAGGAGTACTTTATTGAAAAGCTTCTAGGTAGTTCTACATTCCATAATGTCATATCGCATATGGCAGTCCTATCCCAGCCCTCAATAGTTCTTAAACCCATTCCACCTTCATTCTTCGGTCTACATTGGACTAGCTGATTGTATAGATCTTATAGATGGGTTTAAGGTTTGACCAAAAGAAATCCCAAATGCTCATTACTATCAGTATCTCTTTTCTTCTTAAAATCCTAATGGCTGCTATCTTTTGCCATGATGTTCATCAGTGCCACCAAAAGAAAAAATTAAGATGTAAAATGTTGTCAAACCAGAAACATATCTAAGGGGTTCGGGTTCCCAAATACAGGCTGATCATGGAAAACAAACTAATTTTTAGAACGCAGGAAGTTAAAATGGCAACAATTTGCAAAGGAGTTTTCCATGGCCTTATTTTTCAAACAATTTCTCACAATCAACATGTGGAAAAAGATTTCTGATATTCCAAAAAGAAAACCCTTTTTGGAATTTTTTAAGGAAACATATTGAGATGCACATTCTAATTCTAATGCGTCTCTCAAAGCATTTTTCATATTCTTAGTAATAGCCTCATGAATTCAACAACTATCACGTATCAATAATCCATGAGAGACATTATGGTAAAATAATATTGATCAGCCCCATGAATTGTCCCATGTTTTACAAATAAGTATTTGATACTCGGTTTTTGTAGACCTTTCCCTCTATTTAGTTATTTATTTATTTATTTATTTTGATAGGTAGATAGTGGGGGAGGGGGAGGGGGGATTTGAGACAGAGACATGCGGCACCACAAAGGATGCCATTACCACTGGGCTAACACTTGAACCCCACCTTGACCTCTAATTTTTGAAAGAATTAAACTGGTAAACCTACAGCTTTTATAAAACTTGTTTAACATGACATTAGTGTAAACATGCTATGCAGATCAGGCTTCTATACATTGATTACAAACATTAAACAGCTCCTAGCAAGACATAATTAATATCTTACAACTGCATGTAAAATTCCAAAAACTCACCAGCTTTTCCAAATATCTAAAAGTTCGTCAGAACAAAAAAAAAAGTAGAAAATTTCAATCAGAAGTACCTTTGGCATTGTAATATTGATTCTCAATGTCAACATCTTGCTCCTCTTGCTCCTCCTCCGAGTACTCAAATCCGTAATCCTCCATGTCTGCATCTACACAGTTGATGAACAATAAATCCATCATAAAAGTTTCTCTAAATTGGAATTCTTCTTTCCAATTGAGAATAATAAAATAATTTTTTTTTTTTAAAAGCAACAAATGAAGAGAGAGAGAGAGAGAGAGAGATACAAGTGACTGCAAATTTTGCAAATCAAGAGTATATGTATATATATATATATATCTATATATGGCTTAAAACAACAACAAATATAATATCAAACCTTTAAGATGTTATCTAGTCTAGGTGTAGGTGGTACTAATAAAGCATTGAAACCCTTTTTTCATTCTAACCCACCCGTGGACACTAACCATTGTACACCTAAAAACAAAACAATCTGAAAGTTGCACTCACTGAGCCCCTCCTCCTTATAGGTTCAAAATCCAAACCCCACAACCCAACAAAAAAAAATGTGACATAGACTTAAAATTAGCCCAACTCTACAATCTCAATAGGATTATAGTACACTTATTTTACATGATATAGAAATCATAATGAGTTTTCAGTTTCAAAATTTTAAAATCTCCTCCAATTATATAACAAAAAAATAAATAAATAAAAGTGCAAACTCTCATTAGAATTAAAATTTTCAATTTTTTTCATCACTAAATTGAGGTTTTACAAAATCAAACAATATCCATAAACACACAGACACATTGAAATATAATTTTTTTTTTCTCTCAAAAATAAAATTTTCCTACTAGAAAGCATGACACACAGAAACCCATGATAACTTTGTTCTCCGTTTGGTTTGTTTGTTTAAGTACCAAAAAAAAAAATTAAAAAAAAAAAAAAAAACCTAAAAAATGTTAATTGGTGAACTAAACAGAGCAATGGAATATGAAAAGGAACTCACCGGAAGCCATTGTTGGATGGATGGTAATAATTAGTAATTTAGGGCTTAGTTGGTTCTTTCTTGGTGAAGGAGAAAAACCTGAAACAAAACTCCTTCAGAAATCACAAGGCGTGGAAGGGAGAGAATGAGACTCTTAACAATCCGGTGGTGACGATGCCATTGCCGGCTTTCATTCCTTTATAAATGCACGGGTTTCGGGTTTGGGCCGGGGGGTTATTATACTTGTTGCTATGTTTAAAAAAGAAAAGCGAAAGTACAAAAACAACCCTCTAGTTTAATGATTTTAATCTTGGGACACGTTAATGGGATCTCATTCCATTATTATTATTATTATTATTTTTTAGAAAATTTTAGTTTACCGTGTCTATTCTTGATAATAGTTCTTTATCATCAGATCAAGATACCAATCAGTTTTTGGTGTAGGTGGAGATTAAATCTCAAATCTCTTATTAAACCATCAAAGACTTTATCAGTTAAATTAACTAAAACCCACATCTCATAGTTGGTTCTTTAATGGGATCTCATTCCAAATCTCATACTTCTTTAATACCGATTTTTTCTTAGTCTAATTGAAAAAAATCAATGCACTCACAAATTAAATACAATAACTAAAATAAAAAATCGAAACATGCACAAAAGATTTCAAAAATTGAGAATATAAAAAAATAAAAACTTACATAAGAGAACCAAGAACTTAAATGGGTGTCTATTGTTTTCTTTTTTTATAGTAAACTTCCTTTGACATGATATCTTGCACGCAAATTCAAAAGTAAAGAACAATAAATAAGATAAATTTATTAAATTAAAACATAAGTGTAAGTTGCATTTTGAAAAAAAAAAAAAAAAAAAAAACAGGGTGTATTGTGTGAGATTTAATTACAGGGATGACTTATTGGTTAAGAGAGATTGTATTGAAAAGTTATGGTTGAATATATATAAGTTCTAAAAATTTTGATAATAGAATTTTAGTTGGAGTATAATTTAAATTTCTAAAACTTAGATGGTAATGCTTTATCTAAATTAAATTATTGTTAAATCTTATCCCTTAGTCAAGAGTTTTGTAACTTAATATCCTAATAAAATATTAATTTAATAAGATGCAGCCTGAGGAAAAGAAAAAACAAAAACGTAAGTTGTATGAGATTTAGATTTAGAAATTTTTTATAATAGACTTTTAGTTTGAATAAATTTAAATTTGTTTTAAATTATTGTTAAATCATGCAACTTGAGGAAAAATCAAAAAATAAAAACGTGGGTTGTTCGAGATTTAAGTTTAAAAAATTTTGATAATAGACTTTTAGTTTGAATAGAATTTAAATTTGTTTTAAATTATTGTTAAATCTTACGTGGTTTTTTTTTTTTTTTTTTTTTTAAGAAAGGAAACATGAGTTGTTGTGTGAGATTTAAGTTTATAAATTTTTTATAATAAACTTTTAGTTTGAATAGAATTTAAATTTTTTATAATTTTAATGATAAAATTTTACCTAAATTAGAAAATTGTTAAATATTATCGCTTAATTGAGGAAATATATCCTAACAAAAAATATATAATTAATTTACTAATTAGTAAGAGTAGCCACTTAGTGCAACTACAGCTTCTAAGCTTAAATTTTATTATATAGTGTATGATATAATATAATACGATATGATGATAAATCATGCAACTTAAGGAAAAAAACAAAAAACAAAATGGTGGCTTGTGTGGAATTTAAGTTTTTTTTTTTTTTTTTTTTTTTTGAACTAAAAACAATAGAATCGATATATTAAAATAAAAAATAATTACAAAAGTATAAAAGGGGTCTTGACACCACAACAGGCTAAAACTAGGGCCTGAGTGACAAGACAAGGACAACACAACTTATGTCTAGAAAAATTAAGTGCCATGACAAAGAAAATAGCTATGTCACCACGTAACCCCAAGGGACAGACTAATGAGTCTGCTGGTTTGCTACCTAGTTTTGATATTCTTCAAGAAGAGTATCATAGCAACGCTCCATCTCACTCCGAGAAAGTTTCTCAAGCATACTTTGGGTTAGCTGAAAGAAATCTGATGCATGTGTATTGCTTTTCTGGATTTTCCCACGAACCATGGCCTACACATTCCTAGCGAAAGGACATTCCCAGAGGATATGGCAAACTGTTTTCTCCATGATGATGACACACGACATAGTGAGGATCCAGTGACACTTCATCTGTAGATTAACTCGGGTAGGTAGGATGTTCGAACGGGCTCTCCAGAGAAAATTCCTAACTTTGGGGTGTGGGGGGGGGGGGGGGGGGGAGGGGTGTTAAGGACCACACCGATTTCCATAACCTGCTATCTACATCAGCCCTAGAGTGATCATCGGTCGAAGGATTATATAATCTCAAGGCCACCAAATATGCAGACTTGACCGAGAACGAAAGAGATTTGTTCTCCTTCCATACTAGGATGTCGTTTACATGTAGGTTGGTCAAGGGTATATGTAGAATGTTAGCACAAGTGTGAGGCTCAAAACACTAGGCTATCTTAGCCCTATCCCACTGTCAGGTATCTTCGTCCACCAATTCTCTCACTTTCGCTGACGGGGATCCCTTAGTACGCAAAGAGGGAGGTCAAGGCAGCCACTGATGGCCTACAATATCAATAGTGGTTCCACTCCCAACCCTCCATCTAGACCTTTCCAAGATATCAAGGACGAAAAAGTTTTCCTTCCGACAAATAAGATTTATATTGGGTTAGAGGTCTAAACCGAAACTCGACGATAGGCTTGATGTACGGCCCAAAGGTTATCGGTGAAAATCCAAGAAATCCACTATATTTTATGCCTTGGGCTTAGATTGGAACTGACAAGAGTGGCCCATGAACAATCCCTACAGCGAACACGTCAACACGGTTAAAAAACATATTGTAAGAAATAACCCAGCAGTAAAGCGTTTCTGCAGAAATACCAGCGGTAAGGTGTTTCTGTAGAAAATAGTCCAGCGGTAAAGTGTTTCTGCAGGAAATGGCCCAGCGGTAAAGTAAGACAAAACAGGATAAATCTCCAGCTATTAGCTACTTCACAAACTAAGGAAAATATCTACATTTTCAGACTCATCATCCGTTAGCTTTGGAGAGAAGTCTTCTAATACGACAATATGAGGGAAAAATTCAATAGTAATAGTTACATCATAACCGTTGATAGTAAAAGAGTAAGTAAATATCATGGGTTCCATTATGACAAATAATGAGGAAAGCTTAGTGTGAGATGAAGGGAGACAGAGAGATCCCAGCTAGCGCAGTAAGATCATTATGGTGCCAAGACATGCTCAAATATATAAAGAGTAATGAGTAGAGAGAGTCATTTGTGAGTAGTATGAGTAATGAGTGAGAGTGTATAGTAGTATGAGTAATGAGAGAGAGTGTATAGTAAGGCTGCTGGAGCTTTCTGTTGGGAGTAGATAAGGGTTTATGAGTAGAGTTATGAGAAGTGTTTTTGAGCTAGGAGCTGGGGACTTAGTTTCTAGGCTTGAAACTAAGAATTTAGTGACTTTTTCAAAGCTTAGAGAAAGCTTAAGCAGAGAGATTAAGGAAGAATCTTTTCTGGTGTATGTCCGAGTGTATCTTGGTGTGTTAGTGTCCTTGAAGCATTAATGGAGAGTTCCATTTATAGATGGGTTTTTAGGGGGTGATTAGCAAATAATCTTTGCTAAATCTTTCTCAATCTTCAAAAAATCCTTAGAAAATCGTTCTTAGGATTTTAGCTAAGAGTAGTAAGCTCAACTTTAGAAGATTCTTGCTGTTTTGGGTAATAACAGCTGGGTTTCTGGCTTAGCATTGAATACTGATTAGCCTTGGCTGATGTTATTAGAGCATACTTTTATTCTAATGATCTTGGTTATACTGCTGCTAGAATCAAAGCTCCCTAAGGCAGATTGGACCACCCCAAGCTAGGTGTCAACCTTGGAGCTCTTGCTGGGAACTCTGTTGAGATCTCCTTGGTGCCCTCCAAACCACATTTCCCTAAGTTTCCCCATTTGGGGTTCATGTGCTTGGTCCATGAACCAGAGAATACATATTTTTAGTATGAAAATGAGTTGATTCCATGTTGTTTCAAGAGCTTTAATGGCTTGATAATGGCTGCTCTTGATTTTTGACCGGCTGGGTTGAAGAAGAAAGAAGGGACAGCTGGCTGAAGCTTTTCAGCTTTTTATCACATCCATCTCAGCTTTATGTCACATGAGAAATGATGGGATTTCAGCTTGTGAAGGAAGGATTCAACCCTTGAGGGACACGTGTCCTCTTCTGATTTGATTTAAACAAGTTGGGACTTGATAGGAAAGGCTCCAGCTGTTTGTGCTGAGATTTGGCTAGTTACTTTATGTAAACTTTCAGCTGCTGGATTCTGTGTGTGGGCTGGGCTGGTCCAGCTGGGCTTTGTAGTCAAGCTTCCTTGGGCTTGGTCATCCCTACAAAAATGAATGGTTTTGCCATGGGTAACATACATGGGCTTTTGTAGTTAGTTGATTATGGAAAAATAGGCATACTTCCCATAAAATTTTGTGAAAGAAATATTTTTTGAGAGATGAGTAATTTGTATTTCCCATGAGTGTGGGATTTGGTATATGTAGAAACAAGTGTCAAAATAATACTTGCATTTTGTAAATATGTGCCAAAATAGCATTTGGGTTTTGAGTGTAAAGTAATTGTTTTTGTCAAAATATTATTTTGGGCTTTGTAAAATAATTGCCAAAGTATATTTGGGCTTTGTAAAATAGATGCCAGATTAGCATTTGGGCTTTATGAAAATAGTGCGAAATTATCATTTGGGCTTTGTAAAAATAGTGCCAAATTAGCATTTGGGTTTTGTAAAAATAGTGCCAAATTAGCATTTGGGCTTTATGAAAATAGTGTCAAATTATCATTTGGGCTTTGTAAAAATGGTGCCAAATTAGCATTTGGGCTTTGTAAGATTTTGCAAAAACATTGCCGTGTAGCAACGGGCTTAGTAGAGATGCCGCATCGTAACGGGCTTTGCAAATGGTGCCGGATCGTACCGGGCTTTAGAGGTGCCGGATCGTACCGGGCTTTAGAGAATGGTATTGTTGGGCCCTTTTGGACTTCGCCCACAAGTGAAATGATTTTGGGCTTTTTGTGGAGATAGTGTAATTTTGTGTCCTGATTTTGGTAGTAATGTGATAAGTATTATTTGTGGAAAATCTAAGTTTGGATAATATGGGTAATATCTATGAGAGGGCTCAAGGTAATTTATGGGGCTTTATATAGGAAATATTTGTGGGAGTCCAATATCATGGAAAATATTTGGGTAATGTGTGGGAAATATTTATGTGGGCTTAGAATAATTTATGGGTTTGTGTGGGTATCTTTTGTGAGTGGGCTAAAGAATTTAAGGCCCGAAAATTTGTACCTCAACACAAGATAACCTCTCGCACTTGGAGAAGGCTTCTCCACACATAGAATGGGTTACTTCCCAGTTTCGCTTCCAAGAAAGAACACATAGGAAAGTACCTAGCTTTGTACACTCTATAAAACAGAGAGGTTTGGTCATTGATTAGCCCCCATGCCTGCTTAGCTAACAGAAATTGAAGGCGTTAATATCCCGAAAGCCAATCCCACCTTTGTTCTTCGGATCATAGAGACGCTTCCAATTTATCCAATATATCTTTTTTTCGTTACTTGTTTGTCCCCACTAGTACTTGGCTAGGATGGAGTTTATGTCATTACAGAGCACTCTTGGTAATTTGAATAGGCTCATTGAGTACGTTGGTATTGCTTGTGCCACTAATTTGATGAGGACCTCTCTCCCCACTTTTGAAATAAACTTCTCTTTCCAACCTGTGATTCTTTTGGCTATTTGCTCTTGGAGGTCTTTGAAAGTGTTCACCTTGTTCTTACCTCCCACCATCGACAAACCCAAGTACTTTTCAAAGTCTATCATTATCTAGGCATTAAACATGTATTTGATATCCTCCCTCACATCCAGACTAGTGTTGGGGCTAAAGAATAAGGTTGTTTTCTACCTGTTAATAGCTTGGCTAGAAGCTTGCTCGTAGTTCTCAAGGATGCGTAGAAGTTGAGGGCACTTAGAAGGTAAAGCCTAACAAAAACAACAAGCTATCGTCTGCGAAAAGTAAGTGAGAAATACTAACTCCATTCAGGCAAGACATAAGTGGCTGAATGTGTTGTGTCTTAATAGCTTTACGGATCAAAGCAAACATGCCCTCCACATAGAACAGGAAGAGGTATGGTGACGAAGGGTCCCCTTGTTTAATACTATGGGAGGGAGAGATAAAACTGCGGGGCTCCCCATTTATTAAAACCATGTAGCTTGCCGAAGTAACACATTGCATAGCTAAGTTGACCCATCCATTTGTAAACCCTAATTTTTACATTATCTTCCTTAGAAACTCCCACTCCACACAACTATAAGTCTTACTAATGTCCAACTTGACAACCATGTGACCTATCTTGCCTTGTCTTCTATTTCTTAGTTTGTATAACATCTCATATGCTACAAAAGTATTGTCAAAGATAAGTCTATTTGGGACGAGTGCATTTTGGGAGTCGAAAATAACATTTGGTAGAATAGTTTTAATTATGTTTGCCAAAACCTTTGAGACTATTCTACTCACCACATTACTCAAGCTAATTGGGCGGTAATTTAACATAGATTGGGGTTCCTTCTTCTTAGGAATGAGCAAGATATGGGTGAAGTTCATTTTATTTAGGACATAACCTGAGTTTAACACAGATAACACTGACTCTATGACACCTCCACCAACTATATGCCAATATTTTTGGAAAAAAAAAAAAGAAGAAGAAGGGAGACATACCATCCGGGCCTGGCGACTTCGACAGGTGCATCTGAAAAAGGGCTCTTCGAACCTCCTCACCCACAAAAGGCCGCAGTAAAGACTGGTTCATTTCCTCTGTAACCACCCTGTCCACTGAATTTAAAACCTCATCCATTCTATTTAGGTGGGATGTGGAGAAAAAGTTTTTAAAGTATCCATTAACTATCCCCGCTATTCGATACTTGTCCGTACACCACACACCCTCCTTATCCCTTAAGCCATCAATCTGGTTTTGCGATGCCTTTGACTTGCTCATTTATGAAAAAACTTGGTATTCTTATCCCCCACTAGGAGCCATATAGTCCGAGATCTTTGCCTCCAAAAAACTTCCTCATGGTGTAGCAGGTCATTAATTTCCCCCCTCACTTTGTTAATCTGTTGCATGTTGTTTCCGTACCCAGTTTTGATCAATTCCTCTAAAACAACTTGCTTCTCATCTAGTCTATGTTTTGTGTTACCAAAGACTTCATGGCTCCATGCAACCAACCTCCACCGACACTATTTTATTTTCTTGAACAATTTGAACATCGGGCTATCATTGGGAGGATTTAAGTTCCAAGCTTCCCTAATCATGTCTTCACAACCCTGATAATAGACTTTTAAAAGTGTTTGATAATAGACTTTTAGTTTGAATAGAATTTAAATTTGTTTTAAATTATTGTTAAATTTTATTCCTTAGTCAAAACGTAGGTTTTTTAAAAAAAAAAAAAAAAGAACGAAAATGTGGGTTGTTGTGTGAGATTTAAGCACACTTTTTAACTAAAAAAAAGAGTCTTTAAGCACACTTTTTAAATAGGGAAAAAAAAAAAAAAAAAAACAACAACAACAACAACTAGAAACATCCTTCCTCAACTCCTTCAAAACCATAGGGAGGACAAAAGGCAAAAGACCTATTTGCAAACACTTTTTGTCTCTCTTCTAACCCAACAAAATGCACAGGAGTCAATGCAACAGCTAATTTCAACGATCCGGATCCTCTCCATTTCAAGGGAAATGGAGAGGATCCAGTTAACGGATAGGATTTGTTTGAAAACTATCAAGGGTCTAAAATGTGCCACATCATTTAAAATGTTAAAAACTTAACTCAACAAATTCAAACTCTAGTTAAACCAAGGTTAACTCAGCATATTCTTTTCTCTCACCAACCCATCTACTTCTGTTCCGCTAAACAATGTTGTTGAAATTGGATCCGGATCCTCTCCATTTCCCTTTGAAATGGAGAGTGTCCAGTTCACGGTAGGAATGATTTTGAAAAATATCAATGGTAAAAAACGTGCCACGTCAATTAAAATGTTAAAACACACTTAACTGGGGTTCAACACTTAAACTAGAGGGTTGTTTAACTCAACCGGACAAATTGTACTGAAAACAAAAAAAAAAAACCTTTTAGAGGGCAAAGTGAAACAGAGGCTATCTGTGCAAGTTCTACTGGAAAACAAAAAAGACCTTTTAGGAGGGAAAAGTGAGACAGAGGTTGCACGTTCAAAGCTTCATAGATTTTAACCCCAAAAAAAAAAAAAAAAAAGCTTCACAGAAGGTTCAGAGAACAAGTTCAGCTTCAGAGCATCTCTGTTTCTATCTCGCCAAAACAGAGGTATATCCATGAACTTGTTTATGCTTATCTTATTTGATGTTTGATCATTTTTCTGCATTTATATTGTTGTCTTGGTGAGTCTATATTGTTGTTTTGGTGGCTGGATGCAAGTTAAAGTCTATCTGAATTTTTATTTTTTATTTTTTGAGATAAAGATTGAATCTTTATAATGGCTGGATGATTCTTGGAGTCCATCTCATTTTTCTGCATTTATATTGTTGTCTTGGTGAGTTTATATTGTTGTTTTGATGGCTGGATGCAAGTTAGAGTCTATCTGAACTTTTATTTTTAATTTTTTGAGATAAAGATTGAATCTTTTTTTTTTTTTTTTTTGAGATAAAGATTGAATCTTTTTTTTTTTTTTTGAGATAAAGATTGAATCTTTATTAGTATATGGCATATTTGATTGCCTGGTCTATCCACACCAATGGTCCCTGTTCTGCCTGGTCTATTTCCCATTTGATTGCTAACATTCAAGACTTGGTTATGTCTTTTGTTTCTTGCAATTTTAGTTGGATTAGTAGTTGTCGTAACTCTACTGCTCTTTCATTTTGCAATGGTCCCTATTCTGCCTGGTTGTCTGTTTCTTGCAATTTACTCTGGCTACTCTTTCATTTTTACTCTGTCTCCTTTTTTTTACATCATCTCTGTTTTGAAAACAAATGATAGGTGAAAGTTATAATAAATTTATGGTCAATTTTTTCCAGGGATAATGATGGGAATACATGTTCCTTCTAATGTGCCCATGGAATCTACCCCATTTAAAGGGATGGAGTTTGAAGCGGATGAGATTGCATATGATTGTTATAATGAATATGGCAGAAAGGCTGGTTTTAGTATTAGAAAAGAGTATGTAAATAAATGTAAAAAGACTGGAGTGGTTACTTCAAGGAGATTTGTGTGCGTGAAGGAGGGAGTTCGAGGCAAAGACAAGAGAGATCAGAATATAAAGAATCCACAAGCAGAAACAAGATGTGGTTGTGAAGCACGTTTGATTATTGTACTTAATCAAGATAGTAAAAAATATGTGGTGAGTGAATTTATTACTGAGTATAACCATTATCTCCACCTCCCATCAACTGTGCACATGATGCCATCACAACGGAAAGTGGTTGCAACTCATGCTATTGAAATTGATTTGATACATGAATCGAGATTAAGATTAAAACAATCTTATGAGCTTCTTAGTAAGCAAGTTGGTGGATATGATAATCTTGGTTTTACCAAGCAAGATTATAAAAACTATTTACGCACTAAGCAACAGAGAGACATGGAGCATGGGGAAGCTGCTAGCTTGGGAAGATATTTCAGTCGTCAACTTAAGGAAAATCCTTCATATTATTTCGCTACTCAATTGGACTGTGAAGAGTTGATTACTAATATCTTTTGGGCCGATGCAAGAATGATCATTGACTATAGCCACTTCGGTGATGTAATAACGTTTGATACAACGTATAGTACAAATAGAGATGCAAGGCCACTTGGAGTATTTTTGGGTCTCAATCACCATAGAGAAACTGTTGTATTTGGAGGTGCACTTTTATATGATGAAACGATTGAATATTTTGTATGGTTATTTGAGACTTTCTTAGAAGCAATGTCTGAAAAGAAGCCAATCATTATTTTCACAGATCAAGATGCAGCAATGTCAGCTGCAATAAAAGTAGTCATGCCTAAGATATATCATGCATTGTGTAGTTGGCATATGTGGCAGAATGCTGAGAAACACTTGGGTCATTTTCTCAAAAATGAGTCTCAATTTAACTCTGATTTCTTAGCATGTATCTATGAGTATGATGGTGAAGATGAGTTTTTTACAGCTTGGAATGAAATGCTAGATAAGTATGATGTTCGTGAAAATAAATGGCTAATTGATCTATTTAAATTAAAGGAAAAATGGGCCCAAGCATATGTTAAGAGAACTTTCACTGCAGGAATGAAGATAACCCAGCTTAGTGAGAGTTTCAATGCTGACTTGAAGGATTGCTTGCGTACTGATCTCAATATAGTAGAGTTTTTTACTCATTTTGAAAAAGTTGTCATTCAAAAGCGAGATAAGGAGTTAGAAGCAGAATACAACTCTAGACATAAATTTCCAAGATTGAAGCTCAAAAGCTCTCCTATGCTTAACCAAGTAACAACAGTGTCCACGCCTACGTTGTTTGATTTATTTCAGACAGAAGTTGAAGAGGTAATTGCACTTTCCATCCTAGAACGCAATGTGAGTCAAACACATAGTTATGTGGTTGGAGTTTTCAATCAATATGGAAAATATGAAGTCATGTGGAATCCATTAGATGAGACTCTATCTTGTAGTTGTAGAAAGTTTGAGTCATTTGGTATTTTATGTAGGCATGGTTTGAAAGTTCTTGATGTATTGGATATCAAGTTGATTCCTAATAGATATATCATAAAGAGGTGGAGAAGAGATGCAAAAGATGGAAGCGGAAAAAATTGCACAACACATAACATTAAGTCGGATACTCGACTGGAACATGTAGATCGGTATTGAGATTTATGTCCAAAATATATTCAATTGGTGAGTGAGGCATGTGAAACTAAAGAAGGCCATAATATTCTAAGCTTAGCAATTGCAGATTTGAAAAAAAAAAACTTTGTGACCTTAGGAATTGCAAAGCTAATGTAGAAGAAGACATCATTAGGTCTTCCACCAATTTTGCAGACAAAAAAGATCAATTATGTGCTTCAATTACGATTGTACCAAAAGGGATAAAGAAAAGGGAAATTTATTGTAATAAAAAGCGTAGGACGAAATCATGGATAGAAAAGATGCTGAAATCAAAGGAAGGCACATCAAAGAAGCAAACAAAGAAAAGAAAAGTGCAGGAGGTAATCTTCTAAATTATCTTTATTTTCACCATTCTATTTTATTTTTACACATTAATATAGTATACTATTATTGTTGCTAAACTAGTACAATTTTTACAGGAAATATATGCACATGACGTCATGGCACAAAAGAAAACTGAGGATATCTCTTCTGGAAATATTACTAGTTTTACACAACTTTTAATGATAAAGATATTTACAATTATATATTTTACTTTGATAGTTTAGATGCATGATTTGATCATTTTAATGCTAAGCTTGTGATATGTGTAATGTGTAATTGGTTTTTTTGTAGTCGGCTTCTACAAGTTCTGCATCACATCAGGGAGGCTCATTAGCAAGTATTGCATTAGCATCACATTTAGAGAGTATATCAAATGTTGTAGGTTCCAACGACAAAATTAATGGTGCAGGAGGCCTCTTGACTTAAGGAAGTGTTGCAAGTGGAGGTCCCTTGACTCAAGGAAGTGTTACAAGTGGATGGAATGAGATGGTTCATAAAGTCAAGCCATTTTTCTAGTTTAGGATCATATTTTATAATCTATGACACATGTTGAAATTAAGTGCTCTTGTTTTGTAATTTTCCTAGTTTAGAACTGGAGTTTTGATGGTCCAAAACTTAGTCACATTTGGTCACATTCAAATGTTCAAACTTAGTCACATTTGTGACCAAGTGTTCTAGTTTTGTAATTTTCTTACTTTAAGATTGAAGTTATGATGATCCATAAATTTCCTTTTGTTACCAACTGACAGTGATTTGCATGTCTGATGTATCTCTGCATAGTGTTAATTTCTGCATAATTATTTGTTGCTGCAGAAATTTTTATGTTTTTCTGCATAATTACTGTTTCTGCAGATTGTACATTCTGCAGATTGTAATTTCTGCGTAATTACTGTCTCTACATAATTACTGTTTGTGTTTCTGCATAATTACTGTTTGTAATTTCTGCATAATTACTGTTTCTGGTTTCTGCATAATTATTGTTTGTGTTTTCTACATAGTTGTTGTTTTCTGCACTGTTTGTGTTTTCTGCCTAGTTGTTGTTTTATGCACTGTTTGTGTTTTCTGCATAGTTGCCATCTTGCTTTATTGCAATCTAGTTGCCATCAGTGAATATAATGTATAGTGCAATCTATTTTGCAATAAAGCACTATTTAAATTTTTAAGGCAAGTACACAGGTGCAAAGCTGTTTAAGGCCAAAATGCAAATCACTTGGTTTAAGGCCAAAATGCAAGTACACATGTGCAAAGCAGTTAATCACTTTCTTTTACATTGCTCACCTAATCTGTGTACTTGGGTTGCACTCCTATGAGTTACTTGGCATTACAATCAAAATTCAATCCAACAGAGTAGACAATAAGAGAATTTAATTAAAAAAATGAACAAATTTTATTAAAATGTACACTTTGATCACATAACAAGAATTCCATTGAAATAAACACTTTGATTATAATAACATGAAACTTCTACAAATGGTGTGCTTATTGCTTGACTATACATTCCACCTCTTGCTTCTTGATTATACATTCCATCCAAAGTCTACAATTTTCAATCTTTGCTTGATCACTTCGACTTGCCTCGTGTTAAACAACTTGCCCCATCTCTTGGTATGAATGTATGATGCTTCTTTGTTATGTAAGTTTTTTTGGTATCAAAGCTTTGGGATGTATCATAGCTCCGGGATGTATCATAGCTCCAAAGGCCCTTCCAAATTACTGATAATTAGGATCAATGAAACCTACAAGAGCTTTAAAGTTCAAATACCAACCACAAAAGGGTTCTCAACCGAAGATTGATTACAAAAGGCAAATACTTCTCCAGACAAATAAAACAGTGATACATGGCAATAAGAAATGAAGCAAAGAACGCTTTAGAATATTCAAGACATAAGAAATGTAGTTGCAAGAGAGGCAAAAGGTGGCAACTAAATTGCTTTGAGAAAACAATACAGTACAAAACAGGCTACCAGCTGCATAAACCAGCTAAATGCATATTCCTCAAAAATTCCTAACAGAACCGATGTATTTTTACATTAACCACCTATTCCAATGAGATGATACATTACTTTCAAATGCCTAACTTCTTCTGAGTTCAGACACATTACAGTAATGATCTCTCTCCTAACTCCAATGAAGGACCGAAAACAACACAGGATAACAATTTTATTAAAAAAAAAAGTCAAATACGAGAATGCAAAGTGTGTCTGAGTCATAAGTCATAAACCCTTATTTCTCAAAAACAAGTTCTTCTAATGCAAAGTGTGTCTAGAATTAGTTATGACAGAAAAAGACTAAAGTCGTATCTGGGTCATTTTCAATTTCTTCAAATTTATAAATATCATGAACATAAAAGAGAACTTTACCTATCTTCATTTGAACCAGAATTCTCATTGCCAAAAACGAGCCCAACAACCCCCTGCACAATAATTTCAAGCTCAATTACATCCAAACATAATATAAAAGGCACAACTACAAAATCCATTCAATCTTAAATTGGCTCAAAATCAAATGGCAACAACCCTCACTCACCAAAAAAAAACCCATTCTGCCCATGACTTGTACATAATCAAATCATACCATTGGTAGAGAAAAAAAAACTATTGTGCCCACCATTCATTATAAACCCATATACCGAAATTTTAGAGTTTGCAGCTTTAATATATGCTATTGATGACCATATAAAAAGGGTTATTAAGGTCACACCATACAATTAAAAGCCTAAAACATTAAAACGATTATAATCAATTAGTCACAAATGATAAAATTTACAACTATTAGAACATGCATTAGAGAGAGAGAGAGAGAAAACTAATCCCAATTCAAAAGAAAATCAAAAACCCCAAGAAAGCACTATCACAAAGCAACTTCTGGCGGATGAAACCAGGGAGAGAGAGAAAACTTACTAGGTAGTGCCTATGCCTGCAGGTGGGCGGCACTTTCCAATGATGCTAGGTTGGTGTGAGACATAGCCCGCGCAACAACGGTGGCTTGGCACGATGGCTGGTGGCACCGGCGACGGTGAGGGCCGAGGGATGGAGAGAGGAAATCCTTGGAGATGAGAGTTTGAACTTCGAAATTTCAGATGGGCTGGTGAGAGAAAAGAATAGCACGATGGCTGGTGGCACCGACGACGGTGAGGACCGTGGGATGGAGAAAGAAAATCCTTGGAGATGATAGTTTGAACAGATGGGCTGGTGAGAGAAAAGAATATGCTGAGTTAACCTTGGTTTAACCAAAGTTTGAATTTGTTGAGTTAAGTTTTTAACATTTTAAATGACGTGGCACATTTTAGACCCTTGATAGTTTTCAAACAAATCATGTCCGTTAATTGGATCCTCTCCATTTCCCTTTAAATGGAGAGGAACCAATCCAATTTCAACAACATTGTTTAGCGGAACAGAAGTAGACCACTCAAAATTAAGCAAGCCCAAATTCAAAGCATCAAAACAAATTTTGGCATCGCCCTCCATAATGATTGTGTGCAAATCTGCAAATTGTGTTAATTGTAACGCCCAGAAGATTGTCATTGCTTGTGCCTGCAATGGATCATATAGTACATGCTGCTTAGCCCATGCATTTTAGACCTCACCCCTTTCATCTCGAGCCACTACAGCCATGTTCTAAATTTATCAATGACAGTAGCATCCACATTCAACTTTACCACTTTTGTTGGAGGGGTTTTCTGTTGCATTTTTTTTTTTTCTAGGAACCTGATCTTGAGATTGTGTAGGCTCTAAAGTCAGCATATATTCTCTCACATATAAAGGATTTAAATGAAGCGTGCATGAGATAGTCTTATTTAAAACCTTGTTGTATCCAATAACAGCAACAGTGCAATGACAGTAATCAGATACGGCTATTGATAGATGGGAAATTATTAACCATCAAATGTATGCCTTATATTTACTTATTAAATACGTAAACGCCTAGTATAAAGTATGGGTTTGGCCCCTTAAAACCTTTCATTAAAAGATAGTTATGATAAATGTAATAATCAACAAATTGTTCAGGTAATTTTCCTTGGTAGAGGATAACTGTCATCTCAATATTACATCACAAAAACACCAAGTGGGGGGATGGAAAAACGCCGCCCTTTTTTTTTTTTTTAAACGTTATAAACAAATCCTAACAAACTCTATTGTTGATAGTTTGGTAGAGAGACTTTAGCTGTGTATTCCATTTCTCAACAGCAGCATACTTCTTTGTTCCCTTTGATCTGTCCCAGCGCTCTAGCAGCCGGTTCACTTGATCTATGTGCCCATGGATTCTGTTATCCAATATTAGTGACACCAACAGCTGCTCAACGTCTTGCTCGGGCACATTAAGCTCCTAAACAAGACAAGAAGTATGTTCAGCTCATAATATGTACTTATCACGAAATAGCAATTTCAGACAGAAGATCAGCACAGGAGGCCAAAAGACAAAAGGAAAAAAAAAGAGAAACGGAAGCAGAGTACAGGGAGATGCACCCAAATGTTGATCACACACAGAAGCAAAGAGAAAAGAACAGGATAAAGAGTTAACAGTAGCTCAGGGGTCAGGAGACATCACGTTTCGATCTGTAATCTATAACTATCTACCTAGGCAAGCAGCTGCTCTTATTTGCCTTTAAGTTACCATGTACATCACTCATTCCACTTCAATTAACAATATAAGTTAGCATCATACAAAGACTTCTCAAAAATCACTACAACTGACAATATCAATTAGCATCACACAAAGAATTTGCGGCAACCATGCATAAGACAGACCATCTGTGGATGAATTGTCATGCCAGGTCATTGACATGTATATTGGCATGCCCCATCTAGTTGTTATGAGCTCAGTCTAATTTAAACCAGTTAATCAATTTACTAATGCTGTATTTGAGTAGGGAATTTGTAGATGGAATTTAATTCCATCACAGATATATATATATATATATATTAAAAATAAAACAAAATCCTTGTTTGTATGAAGTATTGTAAGAAATTTTAAATTTCAAGGGAGGATTTTTATAGTTGGGAGTTTGGGGCTCAAATCCTGGATGAAAACTCCCACAACCATGATATCTCTTTTTTTTCCTCACCTTATTCCTTCATCTTTGACCCATTGCCTCTATCTTCCCAGCTCTATTTCTTCTCTCCATCTCTATCTCTATCTCATCACCTCAGTCTAGCAGTTGGAGAAGGCTTTTATTTTTTTGTTTGATAGGTTAATATAAAAACACCCTCAGCACATGGATATGTACTGGTGTAATCCAATAAACTAGCGAAAGAATGACTACTTAGAGAAGCCATCCAATCATACAAAAGTCACAGGAAAAGAGATTTCACAGCCGGCCCTGAACTTTCCAAGCCTTTGAACATTCAACTATTACTTTCCTTCCAAAAAAGCCCACATAAGACAGGAATATCCTAGCAGCAAGACAAGGTTTTGAGGGGGAGATGACAAATTATGGCGTCAAGGGTTTTGAACAGCAGTGGTCCGGCCGGATTGAAACCCATGAGGGCCTAGGGCAGCATAGGTGCTTGGGTTGTGTTAAGGGGGTCTTTGGGAGGATTTGGCTGATGGAGGGAGCTTGAGGTGCACGGGTCTATTTGGTTGAATGGAGGGGTTGGGTTCAATTGAGCGGGGTGTGGTCTAAGTTGTTTTCAGGCATGAGTAGGTTTGGCCATGGCTAGCAGTTGTGCGGTTTTTTATTTGGGTTTCAGATTAGGTGTTGTTTGTTTGTTGAGGGTGCTATCTTTGGTTTATTGACCGAGGGTTTGATGATTGGAGGTGAATGGGTTTGATTGGGAGTTGCAATTTGCCATGTGTAAATGGAGTTTTTATTATCTTGGTAGTTAAAGCAAAGGCATTTTTTTATTTATTTTTTGATGATGTAGGATAATTTCACTCAGATTAATTGCAAGCTAATCTAGGATAATCCTCATTGTTAATCAAACTCCTACAGGCAACTGATCCCACCCACCAGAACCAGTTATTGGGTAATCCAAGGGCTTTTTACCCCTGACGAACTAAGCAGTTTATCCTGATGCCCAAGAGGCTAAAGCAAAGGCATTCTCGCAAGCCTTAAATTACAGCAAACAACATATCCAACTACGGGAATATGCACAAGGGAAGCCTAAAAATCACAACAAATGATTTGTCAACTTAAAAACCAAACAAGTGAAGGGGGGTTTCAGATTGCCTAGATTAGCTATTGCTTTCTCAAATAGCGTCTATCACCTTTATAAATAACATTTGGTGATCATGTTTTGTTTATTTAGGAGTTGCACTGATGCTCTATTCTGTTGTGTTTTTAGGGTTACGTTACAAAAACAAAAGAAATACTTGGGATTTCCTTCCAAACAATTGAATCAGTAATTACTGGGACTTTGAATAATGGGGCTGTAAGAGCACACACATCAGTGGGTGTATAATAAAAAAGTGTAAAATTTACACAACTTTGTCTAAAAATGACCCACATCAGTCTGTGTATAATTGTATAAATTTAAAAATTTGCTATAGTAACCTTGTAAATCACTGGCACTATTAATTTTGCATTTATTTTTTATTCTTTCTTTATGTATCCCAAGGATGAAGGAAGAGAGTGGATGGTGGTTGTGCGAAAAGAAAGATAATTAAAAAAATCAAGAAAATTTGATATTTTTATAAAATGTAGTATAAAATAGACAATCTGATGTGATGTGTTTTGAAAAGTGAGTATGTAAAATAGAATGAGTAAGTTCTTATGTTAAAATAGACAAGAATTTTTGCACTAGCTCAAAACCCAACCATTTTAGATTTTCCATGCAAATATCAATCACTTTATTTCATCCAAACACAATGTAAGGGGTTTGAATAAGGGTCAAAACATCCATTTCCATTAACATCTACAAAATATGCAAAGTTCGTTACGAAAAGTGAACACGTGCACGTACTTTTTACAAAAACTGAACCAATGACAAGAGTACTCGATAGCTTATTAGTCCAGCTATTAGGACTACTTAGAGAGCTGGACCAATCAAATATGAATAGTAGAGACTAAAAAATTAGAAAAAGGAAATTGAATGAAAAAAAGGGCAATGGAATGCAAATGGCTACCTTAGATATGAATGGGATCCTGATCCTTGTATAAGGTTTGATAAGCTTGAGCAGGACTTGAGTTCTAATATTTTTCAAAAGATCCTCGATATAATTTCTGATAAACGGATCATCCATAATAGTTCTTCTGTTACTCTGGACATCAATATTTTCCATAAATCCTCTTAGGTGAGAAAAAGAGAAGTAGAAAAGGAATAATATACAATTAGGCATGTATGCTCAGCATAATATGAGGGATGATAGATTTTTAACTCACCTTCAGGATTTTCTCAAATTCCAATATTTCATTCCGTTGATAGGCTGCTATTAGATTTGTCATCGCCAAAATTTCTGGGTCATTTTTGTATCTGCAAAGTAGCATTTATAAGTGGTCAACATGAAGAAATAGACAGACAAACCTTGCCAACCCACTCAAAGAATCAAGTTCCAACCAAGAAAGAGACAGAGAGGAGAAAGAAGATTACATAGATGCAACATAGGAATCAGATAGAGGACTTACGGCTTAGCCTCCTGCCCATCGAATGGATTAACCTCAGACTCCATCAGCATGTTGGCAAGAACCAGATATCTGACATATCAAACAGGAATCAGGCAAACATGTTAAATAAAAAGTTCAAAAATTAACAGAAATGTTTAGTTCTAACTTTCTGTTTAGGTCTATAGATATCAAGATCTAAATTTCTAATCTTCCATAAATTATTCCCCGCCACAGTCTACTACTAGGATGGGAGAACATCTATCGTTTAAAAACACATGCATTATATTTATGCCAAAAATGATGCATAATTACCTTAAAGATGCATACATTCTCTACATAAAAGGATAGTCTAATATATCATGCACAACTATTTTTTCATTGAAAACAACATGTTTGGAATCAACGATTAAAAAAGATTCCATATACGCACTTCAAGCATTGGATTCGCCGCTGATTTCCAGCTTCATCATAGTTTTTAAAAGCTTCAAAGAAATCAGTAGCTGCTTCTGCCCACTGGCGCTCCGCCATGTGCATTTTACCTCCGCATTCATGAATTATCCCCATTATCCTTGGATGGGGTATGGCTGATTTGATCATAAGTGCTTGTTGGTAAAGTTGCTGCAACAAATCCACATAGAATCTCAGTCCACATAACATGCACAAAAAGGAATAACTAAAAAGAGACTACATCAACTTGAAAGGGCTTAAAGTTGAAACTGCAGCCAAAATGATGCAAAAAAACAACAAAATCAATTAGGAATATGGCACAAGACCTACTGTCCATTCACCACACTGCTTAGATAAGATAAAATTTGTAAAAATTGTAAACCTTCCACAATGACTGCAACTCTCAGCACAATCTGAATAACAACATAAATAAACTCCAATAAAACATAATATATAAGACAAAAATAGCCAATACATAGACAAAGATCAGTTCTACAAACCCCTCCTTCCCATTTAAGTTCAAAATATAAAGATGACCTTTGGCTACATCAATCCCACAATCTAAATCACAACTCAACCGCAAATCATATCTTCTTCTTTCTTAATTAGTAATTAAAAATTCATTGATGAAAAGGATCAACCTTATGTAAACATAAGATAGCCTAAAGATTTACAAGATATGTGGTTTCCACATCCTCAAACGTGCACTGATTCCTTTCTCTCCACATTAGGCATACAGGGGCTGGAGGAAGAATTTTTTCCAAAACAATTCCTCCAACCAGGTAGAATATTGATAATACTCATCGGCAAATACCCAATGAACCCTAGAAACAAAGAAGACATAGGTCCATATAGCATATGCAACAAGCAAACAACAAATGATCCACAGTCTCACTACTACATCTACATATGTAGCACCACTCTACAACAGCAATTACTCTTCACGATATTGTCACATGTTAAATTCTTTCCCCAAGCTACTGTCCAAACAAAAGTGTGACCCTTTTAGGAGCCTTATAGCACCAAATACTTTTCTAAGGAAAATACAAATCACAATCCCCTCAAAGCAACACTTACACTCACTGTGGCTTTACAAGCTTATAAATCAAAATTATCTCACCACAGGATTCCTACTCATTTCATTTGATTTAGTAGTTTTCAGAAGTTATAGATATAACTTCAACCAACTGTTTATATCAAGTTCATAAAGAAAGCATCACATTTTGATGGAAAAATAGAGTAGGATTCTCAGTTTAGAATTCTGTGTAAATTAATATCTAGTTAAATAATTACCGATAAGACCATAATCCAAGGCCACATTAACATAAGTTATAATATAATCATCCTATATATTTTTTCTTTAATTCCTTTTTCTCCTGTGTTTCCTTTTCAATGACGCGCACATGTTTTCCTTACATGCCAATCTGATATAAATTCAGAAATCACATGTTTAGTGGAACTGTAATGCTTTCATGAAATAGCAAAGTTTCATTTTCCTAATGTCATTTTTAATATTAAAAAAAATTCCTCCATTTGAAACCTTTTCTATAACTTAACACCAACAAATTCATCAAAATTGTTAAAAGACATGGTCAGAAACATGACTGAAGAAAGAGCACATAACCTCCCTCTGAATACAAGCACCAATAATAAAATCGGAAGGTTAAACTTCAGAAACCAGACCTTAAGTTTCTTGTTATTCTTGGTCTCAGTGTACATTTGAATCTCTATCGCGTATACCTCCAAAAGTTGGGTTCCTTTCTTGTGGTCATCACTACCATCTTCTTTTCGACAAGATTTGTGAAGCTCCTTCAAAATCTGTGTTGAGAAATAATAAGCTATGTTGTAATATATATTGAGAGAAAGTTGAAGTATAACATTATAACCGCCCAATACCTTACTCATTCGCCCATATTCACCCATGTCAAACCAAATCTTGCAAAGCTTGAGATTTGTTTTAAACCATAGTCTCTGCACAACATAGAGTGATAAAGTCAAAACTTGAACTCCTTAACAAGAAACTCACCGTGGAATAAGGTAAGATGACCTCTAACCTCATTTTTCGCTTCTTCAAGGGCCTTCAATGTTGTCTGGTAGAACTCTTGCAAAAGCCCAAAGTTCTGACTAGCTGACCCAGAAACAAAATCCATGATGCTATTTATACATTTTTCACTATAGTTTCGTGTCACAGCTGACTTAATGTAGGTCAACATTTCCCTATAGGCTTGCATCATTTCTTCATACTTCCCTAACCGATAATAAAGCTTGACAGTTTGTTTTAGAGCCTTAAATCCCCTGACAAAAAAGACATAGAAATCCTTACCAACATCCAATGATTGCATATTCCAAAAATATTCTATAAAGTTTCCAGGTAAAGTCAACTCCGGGCATGCAAACAAGCAATAGAAACAAATGTTGCAATGGAAAGCATACACAGATATAGAAAGCATCTCAAGAAAATAAATATGAAAAAATTCACATAAAAAAACTCGTTTTCTCTATTGATAAGTTAGCACACACCCCCAAAAAAAATTGGGAGTAAGGCTTTGTTGTTGTTGTTGTTGTATAAGTTAGTGCACACCCAATGGGTCTTGAACCCACAACCTTATCTCCATCTTGTTCTTAAAAGAGAAGGAAATGCTATTTGCTATAATTTTTCCGCAATAACTTACACTTAATTAAGTGAGTATCTAATTTTCATAATTTTAAAAACTTCAGTAAATAGAAGTGCACAAACCTAGTACAGAAGAAACATACATGAGAATCTCAGAAACTTTTAAGATCTAAAATCACAAAGACCCAGAAAGTCCAAAAATGAACTAGTACAAAAGTTACTAGTTGCCATCAGCCAATCAAACAATGCTCTCAAAAACATCATCACCAAGCCACACAGTCAAGAATTATAGTAAATAACAGAAAAGCTTTTTGACTCAAAATTGACACTACACTTTGGTGAGCCGCATAAGTTCAAAATTCAATACATCAGCACCAATTACACAAGGTTTACAAGTGTAATGGTGAAAAAAAAAAATACACAACAACAATAAGTTACAGAAACAAAAACAAAAACACATCAGTATCATATACAGCAAGACTGAGATTACAGAGAAGATTACACATGGGAGGCATAAATAATTGTGGAATTCTTCTATTTCTATCTCCAGGTTATTTTTCTATTAATAAGCAAGGGAAATTCCAATAATAAGATGCTCACCACTCTGCCTTTTCTGCTTCCATGTGTACTACTTCAGAAAAACCAGCCAATGCACCTTCTGGATCAGTTTCAACCAAACCTAGAAATATACAGACCAAAAGGAAAAAATGAGGATATCAATATTGTAGGAGGACAAGGCTCCTATATGAAACAACTTATCAAAAAAAAGGGTCCTATATGAAACAATAATGATCAATCTCAATCACAGCAGGAAATTAGGGTGGAGAGATAATGATGCCTTAATGGTAGACACCTTGCAATTTTTCAAAATAGTTTGTTGAAAAAATAAAAAGATAAAATTTTGGATCTAATTGCTACTATTCACCCCCCCCCCTCCCCAAAAAAAAAATGATTAACAGTACCACCAATAGAGAAAAAAAAAAGGATCTAACCAGCAGCATATCAAATGGGCTCATATTCCTAAATACAAGTTGATCAATAAAAATACTCAACATTTTAGTAAATTTATGAACTGAAAATGGAATATTTTAAAAGGAGATTCCTGTTGCCTCATTCTCTTAAACAAGTTCTCAATTTCAAACTTTAACAAAACATATGTATATATATATGGACAAAGTTTAGCTACAAAATTGGTTGTGGCCTAAGGCTACAATCTTACTCAATATCGTTTTATTGAAGATGAATCATTGGATTACATTTTCTTCTTATATCCTCCATACTTGTAAAATTTCTAGAAAATCAATTTCTAGAAAATCAAAGATCAATAGTTATTTCATCCATAAATTGTTTAAATTGCAAGTTTTTTTAGTTTAAAATTATGCATAATATATAATCTTATAGATTATGTTGTAAATAATATCCGATTGGCACAAAATTTGATATGTGTATTAAGATCGTAAAAAACATGCAATCCAACGGTTAGATTTTCGAAATATGTAGTAATGTTAATGGTATTGAGTAAGATTGTAGTCTTAGGCTACAACCTATTTTGTAGCTAAACTTTGTCCTATATATATTGAGGTTGCCAAAATAACAATTATTTTAAACAGAATTTTTAAAGATATATATCTTTTTTTTTATAAGTGAGAATTTTTAAAGCAATTTTTGAAATGCACATTCATATATGTAAAGTAATATTGCACAAACCCATTTATCCTCCAATTTTACAAGTACCAAATATTTTTTATAAAAATAACTACCAAATATTGTATTATAGTATAACATCATCTGTAATTTTAATAATTTATAAAGCTTGATCAATGTCCCATAACCGTAAACATGCAATGCTCAGGCTTCTCAACCTTGATTAGGAACATATTAAACAGCTCTATGCAAGAAAAAATTAATATCTTATAAGTTATAACTGCATGTTAAATTCCAAATCTCACAAGCTTTTCCAAATATCTAAATGCTTATAAGGGAAACAAAGAAAGAAAGAACAAACCAATTAGAAGTACCTTTTGCATTGTAGTATTGATTCTCAATATCAACATCTTGCTCCTCTTGCTCCTCCTCCGAGTACTCAAATCCGTAATCTTCCATGTCCGCATCTACACAAGTGAAGAATAGTAAATCCACAATACAAATTTTTATCTTTTTCTTTTTTTCCTTTACCCCATAAGAGCAAATGGGTCAATTCTAAATTGGACTTATTCTTTCAAATTAAACATAACGATATGAACAATACAAATCAAGCATTTGTAAGTGCACACAAATAATGATTTACATAAACAATCCAAAGAAGCAACATGAATGTTACTTATTAATCATTTTCAAGTTACTATAAAAAAAAAAAAATCATGAAACTCACAACTAGAAAAAGTTTAGACATTGTTTCAAGCTAACCCACTAACATTCAGCAATTCTCCACCAAAAACCAAAACCAAAGAAAACCCTTTTCTTTTATAAAGTTTAGGCATTGTTTCATAAACAAAATTATTTTGTTTTCAATGAAACGAGGTTTACATAATAAGCACACAACATTGATAGAAACACAGACAGAAAATTAAATTAAATTAAAAAAAAAAAATTCTCAAAGGTAATTTGGGCCCTATAAATTGTCCAAGAAAAATTAATATTCACTAGCTCCTTTTTGAGCTCCCGAAGGTAACTAAAAAAGGAGTAATTAAAAAAAAAACTAATTTCTTTCGTTTTCATCAATTTTCTACTCAACCAAACAGAACATTGGAGCGAATCTTCCCTAACAAAAGACGATATGTATATATACAAAAGCTTACCGGAACCCATTGTCGATGGAGGTGCTTAGAGATCGTGTTTAGGGCTTTCGTATTCTTAGGGCTCTCTCTCTCTCTCTCTCTCTCTCTCTCTCAATCGATCGGAGAGCAGAGACTGAGAGAGGTTCTAGAAACCGGTGAAGATGCCCGGTTTGTGATTTTTAATTTATACTACTGTTTTTAATGCTCGGTTCCGGGTTTGGGGCTTGGGCAACATCAAGGCCTTATTTGGAACTCAAGAGAAAAAACCAAAGATGATTTTTTTTTTTTTTTTTAATCTTTTCTAAGTTTATAGTGGAACTCAAGTTTTTCATATTAAGTGAGCTTTTGGATCACATCCACGTTTGGATGTTTTGGGTTTCAGGCCCTTTTTTTTGGGACCGCGTCTGGTGTATGAATAGCCCATTAAGACATATGAACAGTGTTTTTAGTGTGAACAGTGATTAAAAATTATTTTTTTATTGTTTTTAGTTTTTAGCAAAATAAACGGTATCCAAACGCACCCTAAGTGAGCATTTGGATCACGTCCATGTTTGGAAATTTTGCGTTTTAGCCCTTTTTTTTGGACTAGCGCTTGGTTAACTGTTCATGGGACATGAACAGTGCATCAAAGCATATGATTAGTATTTTTTAGTGTGAACAGTAACCGTAAATTATTTTTTTATTGTTTTCAGCAAAATAAACGGTATCTAAATACACCCTAAAACTCGAGTTTTTATGACTCAAGTTCCAAATAAGGCTACATAACTAATATGTGTCCATAACAAATATGCTTGCAAAAATAGCATTAAAAAAAAAAAAAAAAAAAAAAAAAAAAAAAAAAAAAAAAAAACAAACTAGAGAGTTGAAACTTTACCGTTCTCTTCTTTAATATACATAATTTTTTTATTTTTTTGGAAAATTATAGTTCTCTACTTAAATACAAACACAAGGTTGTATTGACTTATTAAGTTTGAGCAATATTTTATTTTCCAATGAAAATTCTTCAATTTAATTTAATTAGAAAATCTAATATACGATACCCAATAGTTGGTACTTAAATTTACTCGTAATAATCATAGGGTCAAGTTAACACAATACCCAATAAATGGTACTTAAATTTACTGGTAATACCTTCTCAAAAAAAAAAAAATACTCGTAATAACCATAGGGTTAAGTTAACATGTACCCTTGAGGTATTTGTTAATGAACCATTTTAAAAAAGTTTTGATATCTCTTTTATGAGAAATATAAAAGCTATTAGAAAAATTAGTTGGCTTTTCCTAATATGTATCTAATTATAAATTTACTCGTAATATGTATCTAATTGTATTTATTTTTAAATGTATCCATGTATATGCATGGGATATAAGCTAGCAATAATTAAAAAAAAAAACTAATAATTAGAGAAAATTATATTTAAACCTTAGTATAATTTAAGAGAGAGTAATGAATTAAATATTGTAATTTCAAAAGTAATAATTATAACTTTAATTCGGAAAAAAAATCAAATGTAATAATTAAATTATGAAATTTCAATATAACCATTTGAATAAAATCAACACTAATACTGATGTTTTAAATATCAAAATAAAACTTAAAAATAAATTTTCTTTTAGGTGTACAAATACAATTGACATTTTAATCTTAAATTTAGAATAATAATAACTATTTATTTAGTTAGATACAAGTTCTAAAATTATGTAATAATAATTCATTTAGTTGTTTTTCAAAAAAACATATAAAGAAAATTTATGACTAAAACCGTGTAACGGATGAGAATTTCACTAGTATATATAGATATAGAAGATATATATAGTTGCGAAAGGAAACGTGTAAAAACATTATAATTGAAATATTTTGTGTCAATAAATAAACAAAAACTATCAATGAAATAGGACATTTTTTATTTTTCATACAAAGGACGTTTTTAATAAAGCAAACAAAATTTGGTTTACAAATTACAACCAAAGATACACTTTACTCATCTTTTTTTTTATTTATATAAAAAAAAAAACTTTTTTTTTTTTTTTTTGGTTGAGAAAAACACTTTACTTATCTAATCCTTGACCACCGGCAAAAATCAATCACCAAAACCATAAGACCGGTAGATCATACAAAAGTTCGGTTCAATACAAAAGAAATATCAAATTTGTAAAAAAGAGTAAACATGAAAATCGATGGTTTGTTTACACATGGTTTTAATCAAATCGTTTAATTTTTTTAATGTAAATTATTTTGACCAAATGATCATACTTTCTTTTCAATTTTGCACTTTTAGTTACGAGCTTTTAAGTTTTTTGCTTTTAAACTCAAAATAAGTAGTCAAAATATCAATTCAAATATCATAATTTTAATTATTTTTATACATTAAAAATATTAAATTCTATTTTTGAATAAATTTTCTAAACAATAATATTCTATTAATTTTCAATCTTAATTAAGTTTTCATATCTATGTTTAAATTGAAGGCCGTATCATTTTTAAAATATTTTCTTCATTTTTAAGTATTTTTAATTTATTTATAGATATTTTTCAAAATAAATTAATTATTATTCCAATGGTTGAACATGGTTGAATCAACAAACAATTATATTGGAAAAAAAAAAAAAAAACCCATCATATCACTCCCTTACTAGCAAGAAAAGTATATATATGTATATTGTTGATAGTTCAAATGCTCAGTTAGTTATGATAATTGAATAAAAAAAAAAAAAAAAAAAGGCTATAATACATCTCAGTTCCTAAATTTTTACCTCATGAGTGATTTTAGTCTTAATAATTTTAAATGATTACTTTAGTTTATAATGTGTCTAACATAGTAATGCCATGTCATTTTTTTTTTTTTGTGTTGTCATATCATTTAAGACACTAAAATCAGCCATGACCAAAAGTTGAGGAACCAACCTATAATTGAGTCTTTTGGCTAAATATTGCAAAAGATGAGGAGAGAGACTGAATTTCGGCAACATTGTTGCCGAGACTGAATTTCGGCAACATTTTTGCCGAAATTGTAAGAAAAGTATGAGAGAGAAGAAAGTTGGGTGATGTGATTGGAAAGGAGAAAAAATGAATTTCGGTAATGATATTACCGAAATTCATTTCACTGCCCCAGCTCTGCCCGTGAAGTGCCCTAGTGGGAGTGCCCGAATGATTTACCAATTGTGGCAACCAAGTTGCCGAAGATGGGAGGGGAAAAAAAAAGTGGTTGCCAAAATCTGGGGAGGAATTAAAAAAAAAAAAAAAGTGTTACGTCCACAATATTTTTACAACATTTTCACAACAAATCACAGGTGATTATTTGTTATTAATTCAAATTTAAATTTAACACTAAGATTACTTTTTTAATCCAACAATAACAACTAGTAACAACCTTCCATTTAAGATTTGTTATAAAAATGTTGTAAAAATAAAATGCACATATCATTTCTCAAAAAAAAAAAAAAAAGTGGCAATTGATTTGTGGCAATGGCATTGCCACAAACCAATTGCAACATTTTTTTTTCCTTCCTATTTCAGCAATGCCATTGCCACAAATTCATTCCCACAATTTTTTTTTTCCCTTCTATTTCGGCAATGCCATTGCCACAAATTCATTCCCACAAAATTTTCCCCCCTCTATTTTGGCAATGCCATTGCCACAAATCAATTGCCACTTTTTTTTTTTTTTTTTTTTTTTGAGAAATGATATGTGCACACCATTTTTACAACAAATCCTAAATGGCAGGTTGTTACTAGTTGTTATTGTTGGATTAAAAAAGTAATCTCAGTGTTAAATTCAAATTTGAACTAATAATAACTAATCACCTGTGATTTGTTGTAAAAATATTGTAAAAATATTGTGAACGTAGTACTTATTTTTTTTAATTCTTCCCCAGATTTCGGCAACCACTTTTTTTTTCTCCCATTTTCGGCAACTTGGTTGCCACAATTCATATTTTCTCTCTCCTCAATTCTCTACAATTTCGGCAACTTGGTTGCCACAATTGATAAATCATTCAGGCATTTCCATTGGGGCACTTCACGGGCAGAGCTTGGACAGTGGAATGAATTTCAGTAATATCATTACTGAAATTCATTTTTTTTCTCTCCCAATCACATCACTCAACTTTCTTCTCTCTCGTACTTTTTCTTATAATTTTGGCAACGATGTTGCCGAAATTCAGTCTCCCTCCTCATTTTGTTAAATAACTTTGAACAGTGCCTATAACAACAATAAACTCCGTTTTTTGCAATATTTAGCCAAAAGACTCCTTGTGTAATGCACAAAAAAAATTAAATTAGCCAAAATCTAGGGAGGTGATTTTTTTTTTTTTTTTTTTTGAGAATCCATCCAATGATTTTATAACTTAGAAAAGTGGCTTATAACCCAAAACAAGAGTATTGATGTCTGGAGGAACAGATTCCATCTGGACAGAAAAAAAAGATAAGAAAAAAGAAAGCATAGCACAATAAAGTTTAGGAACGAAAATAAAGATGAAATAAGAACCTTTTATAATGAAAAAAAGTTAATGGATACAGTATTGATTTAGGGAATATTTTTATAAACTTTTCGTGGGAAAAAAAAGTAATTGAATTTTTTGGTAGGTTTTTATGTTACCTATAAAGAAGTATCAATACTTTCTTAAAATTGTCCATTATCAAATGCTCTATGGATTGCGAGGACTCATTAATTAGACCCTTTTACAATGATTTAAAGATGAAAAATGAACTTTAAAAATTGAAAAATTGGATAAATATAACATTTTCAATGGTTTTGGGAAAAAATGAACTTTATAAAATTTAAAAATGAAAAACTAAATTCATACAAAGTTTAGAGACGAAAACAATATCTTAGAAGAGTTTGTCTTTCATCTTAAACTTTGTAAATTTTTTTTTTCAATAATTTAGAGACAAAAAAAAAAAAAAAAAACAAAACTTTTTTCAATAATTTAGGAATGAAAAAAAATCTTTTTCATAGTTTAATGTGTTCACCAAACCACAAAAACCTCACCAAAATTGTCCACAAAATGGCATAATCACACCGCATAGTGCAGTGCAGTTTGCAGTTTTATAAAAAGAAAACCGCACTGCGCCGCACTCTTTCTATATATTAATATATTTACTTTTTTTATATCAAAAATATATTATTAATATTTTTAACACCCTAGTTTTCCAAAAAAAAAAAAAAATTAATAACTCTAGCAATTGTTGATTAGGACTGCTAGTCCAAAATAAAGAATAACTAACTTAATAGTTTAAAACTTGATTCAAAACAAAGGGAAAAATCAGTTTTGGATTGGGCAGGAAAAACTCAAAATTTGAAAAATATATTGGCTTCAAATCGTTCAAACCACATTTTATATGCCGCACCACACATGTGACCACAAAAATGAGGTATGGTACGGTTATGGTTTTGATTAAACTCTAAACTACACCGCACATGTGATTACAAAAATAAAATGCAGTACAGTTATGGTTTTGACTAAACACACTACAAAGTACAGTACTAAAAATGATCTAAAATCACACTGCACCACACCGCGAACACCCCTATTTTTTTTTTTTTTTTTGAAACTGCGAACACCCATACTTTTTTTTTTTTTTTTTTGAACTTTAATAACAGAAAAGTGTTGCATTTTTAATAATTTACGGACGAAGACAAAGTTTCCAATAAGTAATGGACAAAAACAATTTTATTAAAATTTACCGACAGAAAATAAACTTTTGATAAAATATTGGACTAAAATAGTATTTTAACAACAAAAAAAGAAAGCAAGAAAAATTTAAATTAGCAAAAATCTCGGGAGGTGAGAAGTGATTAGTAATGAGCTATGAGAAGAGAAAAGCAGCAGAGTAAAGAAAAAAAAAACATGAGTCATCTCATTATTGTAATTGAAGTAAGTAGCACAAAGTACAAACGACGACAGAACAGAGAGAGAGAGAGAGACAAAGGTTTTAACTATTTTAGAGAGAGAGAGAGAGAGAGAGAGAGAGATTATTATAATAAAAGTGGTGAGTTACAGAGTACAGACAGACACTCAGACGGACAGACAGTCGGACGTTTTTTCCGAACGGAAAGATCTGAAGTTTGTTTTAGCTCTCAACATACAGATTGATTCGTAATGGAAGGTATTTTTTTTTTCTCTTCCCCTTTTGACTTCCACTTTGACTGAGTTTTACTTCTTGAAGAACCCAATTGACCTTCATTTTCTTTGCTTAAATTTCGAAGGATTTTTCATCAGTGTTTCTGGGTTCTCTTTGATTCTATTTTACAGTGCATTGTGTCTGAATTCCCGACCCAATTGGAGACACGCACTATTTGATTTTATATGAAGTTAGGCTCTTCAAAATTTTGCATTATATTCAAAGAAATTAAAACTGTGATATTTATTAAAAAAAAAAATAAAATTGGAAGTTTGATGTAATTGAGAGGTTTTATATGGTAATTTGTGACCATAAACATGTAAATGATCAGAAATGGTACTCTGTAGGTGAAGAATTTGTAGTTCAATTGTGTTTCATTTACCAAAAAGAAAAAAAGTTTATAGTTAAACATTAGCGAAATTCCCATCTGGGGTTTGAGGTTTCCTTCTGATTGTAATGTCATTGCGCATCTGTGTGTGTTTGTTTGCTATTCTGGAGTTGAATTTGATGGCTGCTGATATAAAAATTAAAACTTTTTGTACCCACTACTACAATGATCTTGGTTTAGAAGAGTACATGTAATTATGTATCAGATATTAGACTCAGGATAAATGAAATACACCAACACTAGAGGCTTGGGGGGCTTCAAAGACAGATTTTAGTAATTTTTCAAAATTCTCACCTTAAGTTGACAAGAAGATCAAAATACTGTGTTATTTTGTGTGTTAGAGAGAGAGAGAGAGAGAGAGAGAGAGAGATATATTTGACTGGAAAATAATACGCTTGCATTTTTCTCTATTTGCTTTAAGACTGAGTTAACAGATCAGCATGGATTTGTGGGGCTATGGAAACATATTACCCTCATGGCTGGAAACTGTTATCTCTAAATTCAAGATCCTCTTTGGCTGTGGAAAAATTTTTAGTTGAAGAAATTGATTTACTCTTTCTAGAATGTTTGTGGCAAATTTTCAATTTAGAGAGTTTATAACCTTGATTTGCATATCTTGTGTGTGTGTGTTGCTTGAAATCAGTGTTTTAGCTTTATATGTGAGCTTTTACTTTGGTAATTTTATTGGTATAAATCTTACCTTTAGTTTGATTAGGCAGTATTATTTATGTGATATGATTGAGTTTTTTTTTTTTCATATAATTTGAGCTGTGATTATGGAACCTTCATTCCCAACAAGCGCATTTGAACATTCACATCTGGCATATCCCAAAATACGCCAAATAAAGAAACACAAAAGATCACGTATTTGAGGCCACAGAACAATGATGTAAAAGATTTTCCACTGTCTCCCCATTATTCTTACACAAACTGTACAAGATTACTTATTCTTGACACTGTATGATGGCAAACCATTAAAGAGAAGCAAGGGATTTGAATATACCTTTTGGAACCTTGAAAAGATTCTAAAGCTGAGAATTCATTAATGGGATCAAAATTCATGTTGTGAATGGCTGGTACCCATCACTCTATCAGAACATCAAAAAGTGACGTGGATGTGTGTGGTGGTGGTGAAATGGGGTGGCACGCTGGGGGGTGGGGGATGGGAAAGGGTTCTTTCTTGTGGATAGTTTGTCACTGTAAGTTTTGTAATTCAAAATTAATGCAAATAATTTATAAGACATTATGTGTAGGACTATATGGCTTCATTTCCTTCTAGCTAAAGACCTTACTGCTTGTGTTAAGTGGAAAACATAGTTGTATTGTGATATGCTAAGGAAGTGCCTAGCAAGTACTACCTATATGCTATAGTGGAAAACAAGATAGTGTCATGTTCTTAATTGATTCTCTAGTATTACAGATTGATTTTCAGGTAATGTGTTAAACACATTTGTTTCTTGTGTTGTGTCACTGAGTCATGAACAATATATGAAAGCCCTTAAATCCCGAGTTAGGGCCTTCCTACGATAAATATATGTGGGCTAAATATTTTGATTTTGGGTCCACATTAGCAGGCTTCTTTAGTTATCAGGGATGGAAAAAAGTTTCAAATAATGTAGTTGGAGTGTTTTTAAGTTGAGATCAAGAAATATGGGTTTCAGGAATTTTCAGGACAGCAGCTACTTGAAGGTTTTGTAGGTGCTAGGATTGGAGTTTAATGCTGGAAACTCAAAAATGGAAGTACAATGTGTAAAACCCCAAGCCCGAGACCAATCAAACAGTTTGTGAATCAATAATGACTTCAATTGTTCTAGGAATATTTAGTGTTCTTAAATGTATGAGAGTTGCATTCCTTCCATACCAACCACATCGAACATGAAGGAATATTTGAGTTGTTCAAACAATGATAAGAAACTTGCTTAGATTTGTATGCTTGGAATTGCTACATTATTTCCTATTTGTCCAAGTTTATTGCTTATAAAAAAAAAAAAAAAATTTTTTTTTGAGGCTTTGCAGGGTGTGACTGTAGCTTGAAACTAATAGTAAGAATTTTGATGGAGGCTCACTTTTGAAAAGGGTACATCTTGATTAAAATTTCCTTAATCAAAGTTCTCTAATTGTGTTTACAAGGCTTGCTTATTGAGAGGCCAAAGATAATTCTCTAATGTAGGATCTATAGGAATCCATTATTGAACCATGAATTGGTCTTGAAAATTTTCATGAGTGCCAACTGTATTAACCAATAACAAGTCTTACATGCGAAATCAGGAGCCTATGCATGAAATCATGCCTATCTTGGTCTTGTGATTGATAAAGGGTCTGAATTTAGGGGAATGGCCTCTCATGGATTGGGAGTGACTGTTGTTAAAGTTCATTTGTTCAGGAGGATGTATGAAGAACTTTAGTTTTTGTGCAAGAACCCTATTATTCAGACTAGATACTTCCATCCTTGCATGTGTCATGTTCTGTTTGTTGAAGATACTGTAATGAAAATTCAAATCTCTAACCTGGGCTTCATTGAAGGAAGAGTAATTCTCTTATGGGTTCCATTGCTGGTGGAACTAATTCTAGTGATTTATGGATAAACCAAAATGAACTTACCTTTTGTTTAGGGAATGGCCTCTCATGGATCGGGAGTGACTGTTGTTAAAGTTCGTTTGTTCAGGATCTAACACTTTAGTTTTTGTGCAAGAACCTTATTATTGAGACTAGATACTGCCATCCTTGTTTGTGTCATGTTCTGTTTGTTGAAGACACTGAAATGAAAATTCAAATCTCCAACCAGTGCTTCATTGAAGGAAGAGTGATTCTCCTGTGGGTGCCATTGCTGGTGGAACTAACTCTAGTGATGTATGGATAAACCAAAATGAACTTGCCTTTTGTTTATGAGGACCTGAATGTTTATTGGGGGATTTTACTGAGTGGCCATTTCTTTCATTGGAGAATATTTATTTTTGTGATTTGAATTCTAAAGTTAAAATCTGTATTACATATAGAAAGTGTTTCTAGGTCTTCAAAAAGTCTTTTGAGTAGGGTACCTTTTATTAGATAATACATCACTTGGGCCCTAAATAATCCTGAATAGTTTTTTCTGTGATACCTTAAGGAATGTGTTTTCTTGGGAAGTTATTCTCTTCATCTACTGTTCATATAAGAAAACAGAATATTTCAGTTCCTTGGGTGCTCTCTTTTAGTTTTGTGGGTACTTATTGAGGTGAGATCCCACAATGGGCCAATTTGGCAGATTAATAACATTCACTTAATATGAATGAATATGTCTAAGCATATTCACAAATTGCTGCAATGGGCAGTATCTTTGCTCGTTGGTGGAAACTGTGTTTGCCAAAGGTTTCAGGGTCAAACGGCTTCTCCTCCCTTAGTTATGTAGGGATGTAGGATGGGTTCACAAGTTCAATTGCATGGGCCTTGATTTGTATTTACCTTATAATATAAGCCTGCATAACATTTGCCAGGGATGACATTTGCAACTTAAATTGATTCCTTCCCCTGTAGTTCTGAAATTATCTTCAACTTCAGTCCTGAATTTAATAATTTATGAACTACTGGATGAAGATATGCATTCTAAATTTGAGGCCCTTACACTTTTTCATTTTTATTTTTTGTCTCTTCTTTCAACCTTTCCTAATGGTGTTTATTCTTCATTCAGATCTTCGTGGTTTGATGCCTCTAAATCTCATGATTGTAAGAAATTTGCATGTGTAATTTGAATATAAGTTTAAAGGTTTTTAGCAGAAGTTGAATCTAAATTACTCCTTTTTTTCCTGTCCTTTTTGTATGTCTAGTTATCCTGTTTAAACTAATTAAGGTATTGTTAGAGAATAATGAATGAATAAATTTTCATGTTCAAGGTACTCATCAAAAAAATAAAAGAAAGAAATTAACATGTTCAAGTGAACATTGGATTGATTTTTTTAGTTCTTATTTTTGGGGCATATTCATCTTATTAAGCGTGCAGAAACTTGATAGCTTTTTGTCCACTTTCTTGCCCTTTTCCTATTAGTAAGAGTAAGGTTAACCTGACCTTGAGGAATGGATGAGATTTAAATTACACCATTCTGTCTTGACTCAGTCAAGATCCCATTATGAGCAAAGTTAATGATTAAAACCCCAATATATAATTGTATGATTTCTCCTTTCTAGTATTGTATCTAATTCTTGTAAACTCTCTCTTTATTGAATCAAACTGTCTTTCTTAGTTACAATAGGGACATAAGCCCACCTAGACAGGGATATGACAAGCTATGGCAACATGAAAAACATCCAAGACCTAATAGCACATTGTCTATAAGTGGATTGTCCATCCTTCTTCTCATGCACAGGATATGGTTGGCTTTATAATCTTAAATAGTGTGAGCTTGAATTTGCTGGCCAAAATTTTGGGAAACACTTTAGGGGAGCTTCTTAAGGAGACAATAGTTTTAAAATGTGAAATTTAGTTGAAAAGCCATAATATGCACTGAAGAATTCCTGCCAGCAGACTTCACTGTACTCAAAGTGAATTGTCTAACATCTTGCCCACTGCTTAGACATCTTTATGTGTTGGTGAAATGTATTGTTTTGTTGAAATATATAGTTTCTTCTCATTTTTTTAGGTAGAATGTGATGATCTTGGACATGAAGTGGGTCATAGAATGTTCATACGGTTATTGATTATGGAAATTGATAGGTTTTTCCTTGATTAGGTGAATTGATACTATTCCTCTAATTCTCACCTAATGACCCAATCAAGACTTACCAAAAATAGAATTCAATCATTTATTGAAGTCTCCTTGTGTTGTAAAAGTTTTATATCTTGAACTTTTCAGATACAACATGCTTAAACATGTGGTTAATTACATGTGGTGTGGGACCGATGAATTTTTTAACATCTAGTTATTATTGAGTTTCATTTCTTTATTGTAACATTGACAGATTTTTATTTATTGCACTTAATTGTATATGGTGAAGTTACCTGCTGGCCTTGAGTAATTGTTTGCTGCATCCTTTATATGTTAGTTAATACTTCCATAGTTGCATCATGTGAGGATTATCAATATTTGAACAGGTGAATCCCCGGACCAGGAATCAGTAGGGTCTGGAACAAAAAGGTCTAGCGTATCATCTAGCAGTAGGTCTCAGAGTCGCAAGGACTTCTTTCATAGATTTGTGGATAGTAAAGGCCTGACCTCAAAGCTTGAAGACTGGTTTGATTCATTATTTGAAAATTCGGTTGCAAATACACCTGCCTTTGATGTTCCTTTTGAGTTGATAGAACTTCAAAAATTTGATTATGCATTGGAAGGGATTGCATTTCAACAGCTGATTCGGATGCCTAATGCTGTTTATGCTTCCACTTCTGATGCTGTGGAAGCAACTGTTTATCTTGCTATTGAAGACTTTTTACATGCGAGTGTGAAGGGCTTGTGGGAGGCATTTTGGAGTCAGGATGAGCCTATGCCTTTCTCGGTTGCTTGTCTGTCCAATGCTAACTTGAAATTCTACCAGGCTGAGAAGGCAATTGCTAATGGAAAGCTTGGAGGCCTTTGTGCCACTGGTATAATGCTTAAAAATCCTAGACATCCCCATGGGAAGTGGGACCATATTCTTGAACTGGCACTTCTGAGGCCTGATATTGGAAGCCTTGCTGCAGATAGTGACCAGCAGCCTTCTCTCTCTGTTCTAGGGGAGGCCCTTTTCTATGCTCTTCGTATGCTACTAGCAAGAAGTTTAAGCAGATTAAATTTCTCTGAGAGTTCAAACACTGTCTTTGTTCTTCTTGTTGACTCTCAATATGGAGGGGTTGTAAAAGTTGAAGGAGACGTACATAAGTTGGAATGTGATGCGAATAATGTTTATGAATGTGCTGCTGAATGGATAAAAAACCATTCTAGAATTGCAGTCTCTCCAATTGATAGGATATGGAACAAACTTGGAAATGCAAATTGGGGAGATATTGGTGCGTTACAGGTACTCTTTGCCACCTTCCACTGTATCGTGCAGCTTGCTGGAATGCCCAAGCACTCCATTGAGGATTTAGCTGCTGATCATGGTTCTCGCCTTCAAACAAGAAGAGTGGAGAGGGAGTTGGAGGATACAAGAGTGAATGGAAACGGTATATTTCGGTACAAGAAGCGCACTGTTACCCCTGAAATTGTTGAAGTTCAAGAAGATTCCAATAATATTCAGTCTGAAGAAATGATGAAATTAGAAGTAGGATCCGTATTATGGTTAGAGGATTCTAACTGGCAGAAGGGTTATCAGATTAACAAAGCCTTGAGTACCTCTGAATTCTCATATTACGTTGCATCTCCTGTAGAAGACCCAGGAAAAAGTCTGTTTCTATATGTTGGTTCTCACCCTTCTCAGCTGGAACCAGCATGGGAAGATATGAATTTATGGTATCAAGTTCAGAGGCAGACAAAAATATTGACTATAATGAAACAGAAAGGTCTATCTTGCAAGTATCTGCCACAGTTGAGTGCATCTGGCAGGATTATTCACCCTGGTCAGTGTCGAAGACCCAGCTCAGGAGGAAACTGTGACCACCCTTGGTGTGGCACTCCAATTCTTGTGACCAGCCCGATTGGTGAAACAGTGGCTGACATGGTAAGTGAAGGTCGATTTGGTTCAGAGGAGGCAATCAGGTGTTGTCATGATTGTTTATCTGCACTTTTGACTGCTGCTTCTGCTGGAATTCGGCATGGAGACATCAGGCCAGAGAATGTAATTTGTGTGAGGTCTAGTGTGAGACATCCTTATTTTGTTCTTATTGGTTGGGGACATGCTATTCTTGAAGACAGGGACCGCCCTGCCATGAATCTTCATTTCTCATCAACTTATGCTCTTCAGGAGGGAAAGCTGTGCTCAGCTTCAGATGCTGAGAGCCTGGTTTATATGCTTTATTATTCCTCTGGTGGGACTTTTCCTGATCTGGATTCAGTTGAGGGGGCACTGCAGTGGAGAGAGACATCTTGGTCGAGGAGGTTGATTCAGCAGAAGCTTGGTGATGTCTCAACTGTTTTGAAAGCATTTGCTGATTATGTGGACAGTCTGTGTGGAACGCCATATCCAATGGACTATGAGATATGGCTAAGAAGGTTAAAAAGAAACATTCGCGAGGAAGATTATGGGAAGGAAATTGACACATCAGGCTAGAATATTTTCAATTGGTCACACCATCTCAAATGAATCCTCAAATCATTTTTTACATTATCTATTCATGACGCTGGACACTATGGAGTTCTGGTGGATGTCTCTGAATCATGATGTCAGTTGCTTCACCTCATTCAAGGATCTGGATTTTGTTTTACTTGTGACAGAATGTTGGTTTGAAATTTACAAGAATGGTTTGGTTGCGTCCTGCATGAAGCAGCTTGATCATGATTGTATATCTGGGTGTTGGTTGTGCTGTTTACTGTCTGGATATCTCAGGGACTGCTGTCTGGTATATGCATGGATGAGCCAAAGTGTCAGGTTTTCCAGAATGTCTGGATAGAGTGTTCTTTTGGATTGGGTTTTTTCAGAAGTTGCCCGCATAGATTAGGCATTGCAGCTCCCTAATTATGTAGAGAATCAAGAAGATCATTGCTTTCAGCTCTTGTGAGTTTCTTATGGATATATTCTGTATTAATTCCAACCATTCCTTTGTAAAGATATGAGTCATTCAGATTGCCCTGAAGTTGGTGTAATTGTGAGGTATTAGACTGGATTTGGGTAGTCTGCTTTGTTCAGGGCATCACCTTGTCTGTAAATGTGTTATTAGTTCCTTTGTTTTTGTTCTCCTTTTCTTTTTGGGTGAGGTGGGGAGGGGAGGTGAGGTGAGGTGTCCATGGGATTTTAATTGAGCCCTTAGAACCAGCATTATTTGGTCAGTTGAGTCTCTAATCTATAGTTCAAATTGACTTTTCACAAGTTTCTGTCCTAGAATTTAAATTTTTTAGGGCATACTCTAAACCTTTTTTCCTATATGATCTGTCTTCAATTTGGGTGTTCACGAATGTTGTAACCATTATCTTTCCGGATGAGGTCAATTCTCAGTTCTGCTTGTGTAGTTTGCATAGATAACAATTTAGATGAGAATCCAATTGTTGCTCCATTCGCTTCAATTTTTTGCATATTAAGGTCCGTTTGGGAGTTACTTATTTTGTTGAAACTGAAATTTTTTTGCTGAAGTATGTAGAAAAAAAATACTTAATAGTGTAATGGGATTCACTTTAGAAGCAAAAATAAGCTAAAAAGTAAAATACGCTAACTTTTTCTCAAATATTAAACGCAACCTAAGGCCTTTACTAGTAAACTCCAATACTATACATTAATACTAATTTCACAATCCCTACACTTTTGAAGCCTGTTTGTTTGGCATCAACTTACTTCACTTTTTGCCAAGAGAGACATTTTATTTAAAATGGTAAATTTTACTAACTACCCTTGAGGTTTGGGCAAATACCATGGAGGTCTACAAGATTTCAAAATTGACAATTTCAGTCCTGAAGTCCAACTGGACTTTAACGCTGTTATTTATTTTTTAGTTTCTCTCTCTCACCGTTAAATCTTTCATCTCTTGTCCCACTTTCTTCTCACTCTCTCTGACTCCTTCGTCCATCTTCCACTCTTAGACCTTTCTTCTCATTCTCTCTGACTCCTTCATCCTTTTTCCACTCTCAGACCTTTCTTTGACTCTCTCGTCCCTTTCTTCTCTCTCGTGGTCTTTGTGGTGGCGTCGTGGTGTAGTTAAGCGGTGCTTGTGGGTTTTGGTGTGGATCGGTGTTGGTTCTCGTGGTCTTTGGGCGGCGCCATGCTAGGGGTTAGTAGTGATTCGTGGGTTTTGGTGTGGATTGGCATTAGCGTTTGGGTTATTTGTGGGTCGATGGTGGAGGATTGGATTTTGGTTTGAATTGGTTGTGGGTTTTGTGATTTTGGTTTGGATTGGTGGTGGGTTGGCGATGGAGGTTTGTGGATTTTGGTTTGGATCGGCGAGGTAGGTTTACTTTGGTTTAAGCAAAGGTTTTGTGGGTTTGCTGTGGTTTGAGCAAAGATTTTCTCTTGCTGATGAAGATGCCGAGCTTGAGAGCCATTGGTGAGGGGTTTTGGTGATGGAGTGAGCAGTGAGCAGTGTTTGTGAATTTGAGAAGATGTTTTGGGTTTTTGGTCAAGAGAGGGGTTTTGATTTTTTGGGTTTGGTTTTGGATTAGGATTTTGAGTTGAGAGGTTTATTTTTTTTGTCACGGTTCTTGATGGTTTTGTGATTCTTGTTGTGTGTTTTCTGTTTTGATTGTTGGATCCATTCAAGCATTTTCTTTCCCCGTTTGTTTACTGAGAAAGTTACAGGAGAATTTCTATTTTATCAGTGAAGAAAGAGAAGAGAGATAGTCATAGAAAGGGATGAGAGGACTGAGGTTAACGGCATTAGAGTCCGTTTATACTTAGGGTTAGGGATTGAAATGGTCAATTTTGAAATCTTTTGAACCTCCTTGGTATTTGCTCAAACCTCGGGGTTAGTTAGTAAAATTTACCTTATTTAAAAAAAATTAAAGTTTTAAAAAGTTGTACACAAACAAAATAAGTTATAAGTTAAATTAAAGTTAAAAGTTAAATTAAAAAGCTTGTAGATAACATGGTGATGTGGTCATCAAGTTTATAAATTTTGATTATTTTGACCATATAATTCTAGTTAATTATTGTTGAAGGTTGTTTTCCTAATTGTCACAAGTTTGCACTTGATTGGTCTTCCTTGTTGATGGATTTAGTCGAGGAGTGAATCCTCTACCCTCGTCTACGTGATTGGTGAAAAAGGCTAGAGACATGTTTGTGTAATATGTTTCAACGGTTTTTAATAATATTTCAACGTTTAAGCGTTGATAAAGGTGTAACATTTTTTTTTTCAATAGTTGCGTAGGTTGTAGAAAAATTTTCTTGACATGGTTTTTAGTGATGGTTCTTGATAGTCATTTCAACTGTTGAAAATAGCCAAATTTCTTATAGTGTAGTCACTCCGTTTGTTTTGATATTAATTTTTTTTTGGAAAATGAGTTATTTTTCCAAAATTATTTTCTAAAAATTATTTCATTTCCCCATGTTTGGTAGTGATCTTGAAAATGAGTTTGAAAACATGAATCTTTACTTTTTTGTTTCATGTAGCATGAGCTAAATCTATTTTTCGGAAAATTTTGTTGAAAACAATCTCTGAAAAATAAATTATATTTTTAATAGAGTTTTCTATTGACTGAAGATAGTTTTTTGTCTCTGACTCATTTTTTCTAGATGTTAACAAACACAAAAAAAAATGAGAAAATCTATCCTCACATAAAATTTATAATTTGTGCTTTTGTTTCACATTTCCTTCGAAACCATATTTGTTGCCATAGACTGGATAATCAAATAACGAAAGTTCAACCTCTTCTAATAAGCGACCATTCATCAAAGCTAGAGTTTCTATGTCCCAACTAAGAATAGTGCTGTAAACGAGCTGGGTTGAGCTTGAGCTCGTGGGAAAGCCAAAAAACTTGAGCTTGGCTTGGCTTGGCTTTATTAATTAGTTAAGCCAAACTCAAGCTTAATATCAAGCTCAAACTTGAGCTCATGTCAAGTTTTTGAGCTTGAGATCTAAAAAAATTACATTATTAAATGCTTAAATCTCTAAAATTAAGAAAAAAGAAAAAGAAAATAGAACACTTATTTTATCATGCATCTAGTCTTACTTATGATTAGCTATTATTCAAATTAATAATTTACATAATTAAATTCATTCATCCATCATTATTTATCAACAATTTCAACAATTGTTCAAAATACAATTTTTACATTCACGTTAGATGGTGAAGGACTAGAAATATACCTGTTTGTAACTATTATGAAGAGAAAATACTAACATGTTTCATAAATTTACTTTAGATGATTGATATGGAAGGATCATATGTGACTTACTTAATTATTTATTTATTTTTAAATGGAACTATAGTCTAAAGTAGTTCTTGAGCAGTTTAAAGGGAAGGAAAAAATTAAGGTAATATAGGTAGTGGTCTCATGTTGGCCATGTCATTATTAAGATATGCGTAATGAGTATATTTAGCTAACACATATAAACTTATAAATGAGTTTATGCTTGAATTGTTGTGTATCAAGTCTACTAGCTCACAAGCTTGTTTGTGAACAATTTTTTTTGGTTGAGCTCAGCTTGTTTATTAAACGAGCCTAAAACTAAGGCTCAAAGTTGGCTTATTTATAAACAAACAAACATAAACAAGTTTTTTATCGAGCCGAGCCCATATTGTTTGGCTTGGTTCATTTACAGCCCTAACTAAGAAAGAATCCATGTGACTGTACAGTCTGTACTCACGTTTATCTAAGAGCATCTGCATGGCATTTAATTCCGAAGAAATGTAAATCAGCTTTTGATGCTCCCTTAAAAAGTAAAAAACTAAAGTAAAATTAAAATAAAAAAGTGAGGCCTCCTGAAATTAAGCAAAAAAGAGAAAAAAATTATTATGAAGTCAAACAAAATCTAAACGGATAATCTTAAACTAAATTTGTAGTGAGTTCCAGATAGCTCAATAAGTAAAGTTTTTGATGATTGAATAAGAGATCTGAGGTTCAATCTCTACCTATACCAAAAACCGATTGGTGTCTTGGTCTGATGATAAAAAGTTATCATTAGAAAAGAACGCCATAACTTGAGACTTTTTAAAAAGAAAAAAAAAAAAAAACTAAATTTGTGAATTCATTTTCATGTTTCTTTCTTTTACCGGAACGTGAAAGTTTTCCTTCAAAGCCCATCAAACTTAATTCGGATCCAAAAAATCATTTTTCATGTGCACAAAGCCCTCACAAAAATATGCTTTTGTGAGGGACCAAAGACCACCCTCACAAATATTTGGTGAAATGGAAAATCATTTGTGGATGAGAAAATATTCATCACGATGCCATATCTCCAAATGCACAATTTTTTGAAGGGAAATATTTTTGTCATTCTTTTGTGAGGATAATGTGGATGCCCTAACAAAAAGTACATTTTTGTGAGGACAACATATTATGGAACCTTCGCAAATTCTTATGTAGTTGTGAGGGGTAATAATTGGTTCTCACAAATAATAATGAGGAAAATGTCAAATAGTTTTGGAGGGAAATATTGGTGCAATATATATTTTAATTTTAAGAGGGTACAATTGACACCCTCACAAATATTTGGTGAAATGGCAAAGCATTAATTTGTGAGGGAGGAAAAAATTCCACACCGATACCATATCATGCGATTTTGGTGACATGGCAAAAGCACAATATTTTGGAGGAAAATATGGATTTGGTCTACCTTTAGTACTTTTTTAGCTGGATGTCTCCTTTTATTTTAAATACACAATGGCAAGTATTAGTGGGTTTTAATCTCCACATTTTTATTTAGTTAGTGGGTAATAGAGCAGTTTCTCATTAAAACAAAAAATGAGATTTCAATTAAAAAAGTATTGGAGATAAGCCAAACCTGGAAAATATTCCTTCCATATTTTTTGTGATGGTAACGTGGTTCTAACTTAAAAGTAATAATTGTTTCTAAATAATAAAAAAAAAAACTTAAAAGTAATGATTGCTTCTCAAATAATCAAGCAAAATATCAAATTAGAAATATTAATTAATGGACAAAATTTGGCTACAATTACAACTTCCTCGAAAAAAGAAAAAAAAGTAACATGCTACATATTTTGAAAATCTAACTATTAGATTGTATGTTTTTTAGGTTTTTAACATGCATGTCAAGTTTCATGCCAATTGGATATTATTTATTATTTGATTTATAAATTATTTTTTATGCATAATTTTAAATTACAAAAACTTGAAATTTAAATATTTAATTGGGATATAACTATTGATTTTTAATTTTTTGCAAATTTTGCAAGCAATGAGGATATAAGAAAAAAAAATGTAATCTAATGGTAATTTGTCAAAATTTACATATAATAAAAAAATATTGAGTAGATTTATAATTATTAGATATAACCAAGTTTGCAGTAAAATTTTGTCCATAATTAGTGACATATTTTTGCTTTTTAATCAACAAGATTAGACATAAGTAATTGCAAGGGAATGCACGGCCATGGACCCTCACAAATAGTCAAGAAAGTGTCAAACTTTTTGTGAGGGCATTGCTTACTGTACGCTGACTACATTGACAAATAATTAGTAAAATCTTGGATGGAATTTTGGAGAAACAAAAATTTATGACGAAAGTCGTGTTTCTGATTTTTTTTTTTTGACTTGGTATTTAAGTATTTAACTTTAACCTAACTTCCTCCACAAAAAAAAAAAAAAAAAAAAAAAAACCTTTAACCTAACCGATTTTTTTTTTTTAATATAAAAAAATCCTAACCGGCTCTTTTTCCCTCACTTATTAGCTCCTCTTCCTCTTATTATACCATATATTCGTTACGCCGTCAATACCTTCACTCCACAAAATAGGTTAATTGATTTTCTTTTATTTTTTGTTTCGTTTTGTTCATAGTTTTGTCTCTTTCTAATTTCAATTTTTAAGTTCTTAGAGCATTCTTATCAAACATTGTGTATGTTAAAAGATGCTCTTTTTTAGCATTTATAACCCAAAAACGTGCTCCATCAAAGATTGTATATCTTAAAAATTTTGCAATATTGCTACAGTGCGGTCTAAAAAATGAGACCGCACTGTAGCACTATGCTATAATTTTTTATTAATTTCTTTCTCTCTCTCTTCCGTGTTTGTCTCTTTCCAAGTCTCTTCTCTCTCCTCTCTCACTTCTCCTTTGTCACTCTCTCTCGTGCTCTCCGTCCCTCTCTCCTTCTGGTGTCTCTCTCTCAGGCAAGCCCTCCATAGCTCGCCAAAACATGCTGCCGTCGTTATTCTCCAAACCCACATGCTCTCTCCTCGTCGTCATCATCGCCGTTATCTCCATCCCCACTGTTCGATTCGAATACGGTTCCTCCACCATCCGATTACCCTCCGATCTCTGTGCTATCTCCATACCCACATGCCGCCGCCGAATGCTCTCCGTCCAATCATTCTTACTCTTTCTTTCATTTTCTCTCCGCCTCTCTGTTTCCCTTTCTCTCTGCATCTCGAGTTCGTGGGTCTTGGGTGTGGCCGGGATGCGATGCTGGGTGGTTGGGCTGCGGTGGTTTTCGTGGATTGTGGGTCTCTACGGTGGTTCGTGGTGGGTTTCTGCGGTGGTTCGGTGAGTGGGTTTTGCAATTTTGATGTCAGTGAGTTTTAATTTCAGTGGTTTTGATTGATTTTGGTGGGTTCTTGATTTCGGTGGCTGGGTTTGTGGGTTGATCGGGGTGGTTTTGGGTGCTGGGTGTGGGTTGTTCGGGGTGGTTCAGGGATGGGTATGGGTTGATCGGGGTGGTTTTGTGATTCTTTGATTTGGATGATTCTTTGATTTTGTGGCTTTGGATGTGGAGGGTTTTTTTTTTTTTTTTTTTTTTTTTTTTTTTGTTGTTTGTGGTTGCGGCGATGGTGGGTGGATGTGGTGGTTGTGATATGGGTGGGTGGATATGGTGGCCGGTGGTGCTGGGTTGTGAAAGAGAGACACAGAGGAGAGAGAGACAGAGAAAGAGAGAGGAAGAATAAAAAAAAGAATAAAAAATGATAAAGAAAGAATATTTAAATGAAGTGTTAAAAAAATTAAAAGTTTTGATGTAAGGAAGATTGTAAAGTGATGTGTTATATGTTATAAAATTGGGTTTTAAGAGGGTAAATGTTAAATTTTTTAGAATGCTCGATAAGAATGCTCTTAACAGTGCACAACTTTTCTATTTGCTTTTCGCGTTCTATTCTCATGTTATTATATTAATTTTAGTTTAACAAATCCCTAGCTAGATCTACTTTATTATTATTATTATTATTATATGTTATTCTTTGTTTAAGGTCCACGCCCCTAATAACAATTCTTTTTCTTTATGTTTTTTGTTAGTTTAGTTCAACAGATCCTTTTTGTTTAACAAATTCGCACACCCTTTATATAAAACTGGGGATTGATAGAACAGAGTTAAAGCGCACGCGCGCGCACACACACACATATATATATATATATCATAGCATTTAATTATTTTGTTTAAATTTCTTTTGGAGACTAGAATTTCCTAATAGCTAATCTTAATGGTGACTTTTTTTTTTTTTTTTTTTGGATGTGTTAATGGTGACTACTTAGAAGTTTTTTTTTTTTTTTTTTTAGAATAAAAACCAAGCACTTTTATAAACTATCCGGAAAATCTGAAATGACAAATGGATAAATATCAGATGGAACATGCTCCATCCAAACTAATAAAGGAAACGAAACTATTGCTTTCCTAGCCAATGCATGGGCCACACAATTACCCTGCTGCCTAGTATGAGAGAAAGAGAAAAAACTAAGTGAACCAATAATAGACATAATGTCTTTGACAATCTGACCGATGGATGAGTGACCATACTCTGTTGACCTCAAAGCTCTGCACACTAACTCCGAGTCTCCCTCAAATTCTGAACCTGCAATGCCTAACTCTACAATGGATTTCACAGCCCTTCTCGCAGCCAAGGCTTCCAGCACTTCCACCGAGCCCGGGTACGGAATCTTCTCGGCAAGAGCAGCAACTACCTCACCCTTTGCATTCCGAACCACCACCCCTATACCAGCCTCTCCCGATTCAGAGAAGACAGCCCCATCATAGTTAGTCTTATACCGCTCACCCGTAGGAGGATGCCATCGAATGTGTCCCTTAGGTGGTTTTGAAACTGCCTTGGGAATCTTTACCTGAAAATCCGAGAGATACGACATAGCAACTTGTAATATTCTGTCCGAAGCTAAGCCTTTCTCGTTTAAGCGCAACTTGTTCCTGTGGTTCCAAATAAACCACGCCACAACAGCAAATAGTTCGAGCTTTTCAATCCGCTACGCGACCAAAGAAATAAGCTCCTGGACATCTAGAAATTGAGGAAGCTCTGTTTGGACCCAGCTGAAACAGGGGAACCAAATGTGACGAAGCTTTTCGCAATTCCAGATAGCATGGAGAGTATCTTCCTCAGCCGCGAGACATGCTTTGCATTTTGCATCTTCCAGTATCTTCCTCCTCTTCAAATTTTCCAAGGTTGGCAAAGAATTTGAACACATTCGCCAAAGGAACACTTTTATTTTATTTGGGATGTGTAACTTCCAGATGCGTTTCCAGAAAAGAGTTTGCTTCGAACTATCCGAGCTTGATGCAGCACCCAAGTTTTCAGATTCACAAAGGAGTTGATATCCCGTTTTAATCGAGTAATTACCGTCCTTGCACCCAGGCCAAATTAAGCAATCTTCTTGGTCAGTCCAACACAGTGGGATGGCTTTGATACGGCTGACCTCGAAGCTCAAGAAGTGTTGTTGTAACACGTTTTGATCCCAGGTCCTTGTATCATAATTTATGAGGGCAGCAACCCGTGCACCATCTAACACACCCGAATGTGGAGAAAGTACTTTGGCCGATCCCTTCCCAGGCAGCCAGTTGTCATTATATACATTTATACTTTTGCCATCCCCTATCCTTCATCGCATCCCCATCGAAATCACCTTCCTGGCTTTAAGAATGCTTTGCCAGGCATATGACCCCCCAGCTACATGAGCTTCAAAAATTGAACCATTTGGAAAGTACTTTGCTTTGAAAACTCGAAAGAATAGTGAGTTTTGATCCTTTAGTAGTCTCCACACCTGTTTTGCTAGCAAGGCATCATTAAACTTTCCCAAATCCTTGAAACCCAACCCCCCTTCGGACTTTGGCTTACAAAGAACCTCCCATTTTTTCCAATGGATTTTCCTTTGCTCACCCTTTTGCCCCCAAAAAAATTTCCTGATTAGCGCCTCAATTTCATCACAAAGGTCTCCAGGTAGTTTGAAGCAGCTCATAGCGAAAGTGGGAATTGCTTGCACCACAGCTTTGAGCAAGATCTCTCTACCTGCTTGGGACAAAAGCTTTTCTTTCCACCCTTGGAGTTTGCTCCAAACTCTTTCCTTTATATAATTAAGGCTTTCCTTCTTGTTTCTTCCAACCACCGCGGGTAATCCAAGGTATTTTTCATATTCTTTAACCTCGGGTACCTGTAGAAAGTTTGAGAGTTGGGTTTTTGTGTCTCCATGAACTGCCTTGCTGAAGAAAATGGTTGTCTTCTCACGGTTAAGCTTTTGACCTGATGCTTTCTCATACAAGGATAGAATATTTTGAATAACCTGTAAATCTGCCAAAGAGGCTTTACAAAATAACAGGCTATCATCAGCAAAAAATAAATGAGATATTTTTGGCCCTCTCTTGCATAAAGAGAAACCCCTAATACCATCCTCCGCTGCTGCCCTTTGAAGCATCCTATTCAACCCTTCTGAACATAATAAGAACAGGTAGGGGGACAAAGGGTCTCCCTGCCTTAGACCTCTTGAAGGTTTAATATCTCCCCTCGGTTCACCATTTACCAAAATTGAGTAGGAAACAGAGCTAATGCATTCATAGACAAGGGACACCCACTTTTCACAAAAACCCAATTTCTCCATGATTTTTACCAGATACACCCACTCCACCCACTCCACCCGATCATACGCCTTACTCATATCTAATTTCAAAGCCATAAAACCCCCCTTCTTAGATTTTTGGTTCTTCATATGATGCAATGTCTCAAAGGCAACCAGGATATTATCAGATATTGCTTTGCTAGATTGAAAAGCACTTTGAGTATCAGAGATAACACATGGTAATAAAGTCTTGAGTCTATTTGTTAGAACCTTAGAAATAAGCTTATAAAGAGTGTTACATAGAGCAATTGGGCGGTAGTCTAAGCCTCTTACCGGACATTTGACCTTTGGAATGAGAGTAATGAAGGTCCAGTTTATTGAGGAAGGTATGGAACCTGAATTGAGACAAGTGAGTACGGCCTCCACCACATCATCTCCAATGGCCGGTCAAAAGTGCTGGAAAAACAGAGGTGGCATGCCGTCCGGTCCTGGTGCTTTTAGGGGGTCCATCTGCTTTAAAGCCAACTCCACTTCCACTCTTTCAAAAGGTGCTACAAGTACCTGGTTCATCTCTTCTGATACCATCGTTGGAGTGGCTTCTATGGCTTCTTCAATCTGATCTGGTGAGGAAGATGCAAAGAGATTTTGGTAAAATTCTACCAAAATATTTGCAATCCCGTTTTCATCCTCACATTTTCCCCCCCTATGATTTTCCAAAGCCTCAATTCTATTTCTCCTGAACCTGTGGGATGCTTTGCTATGGAAATAGCGAGTATTGCTATCACCTTCATGCAGCCACAAAGCTCGAGATCGTTGTTTCCACATTTTTTCTTCTTTTGAAAGCAAATCATTTATTTCTTTTTTCAACCTAAGCACCCTATTCATCGACCTCCCTGCTATTGCTGCCTCCTCAGCCTTCCTCAACAATTCTTTTTTTTCCTTCAGCAACCATGTAATATTCCCTATAGCCACACGACTCCACCATTTTAATTTTGCTTGGCAATGGGTGATCTTGCCTTCAACCCGAGCCATAGCTTGGCCAGGAACATCACAACCCCATGCCGACTCCACCGTATCCCTACACCACTCCTCCTCTAACCACATGTGCTCGAACCTCCATGGTTTATTTCGAAGCTTAGGCACACCATTGAGACAAATAAGAATTGGTTTATGGTCGGATGAGCCACACTCCAAATGAATAACCTTCGTTGCCGGAAATTTTCCTAACCACTCCATTGTAGCAACTGCCCTATCCAACCTCTCCCATATTGTAAAGCCATCTGGATGCCCATTACACCACGTGAACTTCCCCCCCACATAACCAAGGTCTCGAAAGCCACATTCATCTAACACAGCTCTAAAATCCTCCATTTGTCTTCCAGGTCTAATACGGCCCCCAAGTTTCTCATGACTTCTTGTAATCTCGTTAAAATCACCTGCACATAACCAGGGAATAGCATTTCTGTTTTTTAGATGCTGTAAGCAGGACCATGACAAGTGATGATTTGCTGTTTCTGCCTCTCCGTAAAATCCCGTGAATCTCCATTCATCCTCCGTGCCTTTATTCACAATGCCATCTATATGGTTTGGGGAGAATGTATCAAGTGAAAAGTCAATCCCCTTCTTCCAATGCCCCCCCCCCCCCCCCCCCTCTCGTTTCACGGCAAACTTCAATCATACCACCTAAGTTTAGTCTAACCTGAACTTCTTCTAGCCTTGCTTTATCCAGCCATGTTTCGGCTAAGAACACAACTGAGGGATCTTGTGCCCGGATCATGTCTCCAAGCTCTTGTTTTGTCGGTTGGTTCCCAAGCCCCTGACAGTTCCAACATAAGAGATTCATTGCTCCTGGCGGGGTTGCCCAGCAGCCTCTACCATTGAGAAATTTTTCTTAGGAGTTTGAACATTCACCCTTCTCTTTTTTATTTTCTCACCGTCATCTACCTCCATCATAGGACGTTTAAAGGAGATAACCCCTTCTTTTGGGCAGCCATCGGTTACCCTCTGTGCCACCCTTACTTTCCTTGTCCATGTTCTTAAAGAACTACCCACCATGCAAGCCCTGCTCTCTTTGGAGATATGAGTATCGGGCTGTACTTTCTCCAATGTTTCCAAGGTATGAGAACCTAAGTGGACCACGTGACCTGCACCTGCCTCTAAACCCAATACTACCTCATCCGCTCGGTTAGTAAACTTTCCATTATTATCAGAGTCAACGTCTACCTTCTTTTGATTGGCTGCCGCCCCCCTTGAATTTCTCCCAGAGATATCAAAGCTATTTAATTCCTTATCTATTTCCCTAATCTGCTCCTCAATAATATCTCTTTTATTTCCGTTCAAATCCTCATTTAGCACAGTTGGCGGTTTCACCTTTGAATTCTCGGACACATTAAATGACTCCACTGAATGCTCTTCAATCCCATCCGTTACGTCCTTCGTTTCCTTATTTGCATGGGTGACGTCAGCCCTCACCTCCTTAGACGGCGGCGTTGCTTGCATGGCCGCCTGGCTGACCTTCCTCGAGCCACCTTTCTTCCTAGCTTCATAGAACCCAGGAACCACCACCACTGGTTTCCGTCTCACCTGGGTTGGAGAGGCCCGAATCCAAGGGCCATACTCTTTTTCACTATTTCCTAGTGAACTATCACTCTCGATCCACTTCTCGCAGTCTCTGTCAGTGTGATCCAAGCAGCCACACCAGTAACAGATGTTGGGGAGTCGTTCGTATTTGAAAGTCACCCAATGCTCTTCCTCATCTTCAATTGAAAGCACCCTGCCCCTACACAGCGGTACTGAAATATCCACTTGTACTCGGACTCGAAAAAAACTTCCTCCGTCCACTTCTTCAGCCCTTGACTCTCGGTCTACTATTCCAACAGCTTCACACAACTCTTCAGCTATCTCTCGTTGCCAAAAGCTAATCGGGATATTGTGTACTTGGACCCAAAGTGAGACTGTGCTAAATACCATTTCATGCACTGGTACTGTGTTAGTTACCCTTTGAAGGACAACCAAATGTCTATCAAAGCTCCACGGTTCACTAGCCAGAATTTTATCAATCTCTTCAGCATTATCAAACACAAAAAGCCTCGTATGATCTCCTAATTCTCTAACTTGGAAACCATTTCTAGATCGCCACAGAGGGCTGAATGTCCTAGCAATCGCCTCTGTATTTAGAACTCGTGGCGTTAGGAATTTCGCTGCCACGGTATACTCCTGAGTTGCTCGATCTTTCCTAACCGTTAACTTACCTCCCTCCCTATCATTGAGAGACAGGTTGCGCCATCGGTTTGTAATACTCTCCATCCCTCGTGCTGGTGTTTCCCAAGCCCCACAAAAAAACCCCACAAGCCCTACAGATAGCTGTGCTATCCTAGGGAACACAATGCCTTACTAGGAAGGGACGGTCAATTAGAAAGACTACTTAGAAGTTAGAAAGCCTGAACCCAAATACTTTGTCAATTAAACCGACTCAAAGTATATATAGAGTTTATTCTTCAATCGCCGAATGTGACTGGACAATGACTTATTGCTTGAAGTTGATTTAGTAGCACTGTTATCTATCTTCTTTTTTAAAAATTGAAAATTGAAGTTTACAAACTGATTCTATCAAGGAACTTAGTTCTAGAAGTCTAGAAGTACTAGATTCTTAGGTGAAAGTTACAAGTGGTACTGGAAATAGTTGGGTCACATGAGTAGTGGTTGCTCCAGGAATTTTTCCCAATGTGTTCCTTAAGAAGCATGATTAAATTATAGATATTATAATATATTGGTTAATTAAATTATTAATTATTGTTTATTAGTTGTCTCCCCCAATTAATTATTGGTTAATTAAATTATTGTTTATTAGTTGTACTAGCACACACCCCATGTGCATTTACTTCCCCCAATTCAAATATCCCATCTCGGTCCCATGCCCCAATCCACCCCCCACTCAACAAAGAAGCCCCATGGCCCCCAATTATAAGAGCCAATAAGATAAATTCACAATCACAATTCACAATACACTAAAAGACAATTAATTGTATCTCACCAACACCAACACCAATGGATAAAGCCAAAAACAGGGGCAAATATTAATAAAGTTATAAAGTAAAGTTAAGCAAAAGCAATCAGCCAATCATAGTTCAAAGAGAAATAGAGAATCAGATAAAGTCTTAAAGATAGAGAGAGAGTCTCATTTCATTTCACTTTCATTCTTCAGATAAAGAGAGAGAGACTGAGACAGAGAGAAACCCATTAACCTAAACCCAATAATCCGTATATGTAAGAGAGAAAAAGAGAGAGAAGTTAAGTGTAAAGATGAAATACCTTGAGGTTGAGGGAGCAGGGAGGCCTGAGGCTGAGGGCTAGCGTCGTCGGGCAGCATGTTGAGGCGAGGAAGACCGATCTCTGATCCGATGTGTTCTGCCGTACGTTCTGGAGCTCGAGTTTGAGGCTCGATCTCTGTCCGTTGGTTTCTGATTTCAGTATATTGGGTTAGGTTTTTTTTCTTTAGGTTAGGTTTCTTTCTTTCTTTCAACATCTATGAGTGTTTGGTTGCACTGTTCGTTGGTTTCTGATGTCAGTATATTGGGTTTTTGTTTGTTTTTTTTTTTTTTTTTTGAGAATCCGTGGGTTTGCTACCATCTGTAATCTGTTGGGTTTGCTTTACCTTGTTTTTTTTCTTCTTTGGATTGGGTTTGCTTTACCATCTGTTGTTTAGGATTGATGTTGGGCTTTTTTTTCCTAGTGGGCTTGCTTTGTTACATTTTTTTTTTTTTTTTTTGAGAATCCGTGGGTTTGCTTTACCTTGTTTTTTTTTTTTTTTTCTTTGGATTGGGTTTGCTTTACCATCTGTTGTTTAGGATTGATGTTGGGCTTTTTTTTCCTGGTGGGCTTGCTTTGTTACAAATTTTTTTTTTTTTTTTTCCAGATTTTAGTTCAAAATTTTTTTTTGGGCTTTTTTTTTTTTTTTTTGCTTGAAAGTAGAACAAATAAATTTTATTTATTTATTTGAGGGTGTTCCTAATTTTGATTGAGAGTGTTCCTAATTTTTATTAAAGGGTAGACAAATAATTTTTTTTTAAATTATTATATGTAATTTTTTTATTTTTTTTAAGGTCAGGGTGTTTTTGGGAACACCCTGATTGAACACTGCCACTGCACAGGAGCTAGGGTAGGTAACTAAAACATGCGGACCCCTTTGGTCTAAAATTCCAAACCTAGAGCATCTTAAAAATCCACTCTTTTGTGAAAAATTATCGCATGCATGGATTTATTCCTCCTTTAAACATGAATGATACAATCTGTCCTGCATATAAAAACCATATAGCTTTTTATGTGTGATGAGTAATTAATTTTGCAGTAGTTTTTCTAATTAGTTATGCTACCTCTAGTAAATGCAATACTTTAATCTTTCTAATATTGGACTACGTATGGTGTGACTTATGATTTTATTAAAATCTTTTTATTTTTTGTTCAGGTGAAATATATCATGGTCTATCTTCTTCTGGCGGATTGGCTTTTATTTTGGTAAGTTTTCTTCTGAAATACATGGTGCTAACATATTATAATTTCTATATCTTGTTAATAAGGATCGTGATCTTGAGAATATGTTTTCATCTTGTTTGTTATTTAGTGTATGAACATAAATTATTGTAATCTTAATTTCAAAGCGTCGTTTAGTTCACAGATTCCGAACAAGATTTCTATCACTTTCAAAACTCATATGGTCACATTCCCATGAATTTAATAGGATAGTAACGATCAATATAAAAGCAAAAATTCTATATTTCCGATGATATGCTTACGAGAATCCCAAATTCATGGAACATGAACTTTTATGAGAATCTAATTAAGATTCTTGGAATATGAACTTTCATAAGAATCCAAGATTCTGATTACCAAACGGCCCCGTATAGAAATCTAGTCCGTGTTGAAATGATACTAATTAAATTAATACACTATGGGGTGTAGAACTGTAGATTTAATGTTGGTAGACAAAACTTGGACGTAGGTGTTGGATGCAATACTAATTAAGTAAATTTCGGGTTTGTTTTTTTGATACGATACTTGTCTTCGTTTTTGTTATTATCTATGGTGATGAATGGAATTTCGCCAGAAACTTTTAGTGGGTTGGTTAGTATGTGCTTGTTTGTTACATTCTTTTCTTTGCTCTTCTTGTGGCTATTGGCTAGTCGGCGACGGTGTTGGCAACGTCGGTATCAGGTGTTCATACCATTGGAGTCTAGATGGGGTGTTAAGGAACCATAATCTAACTTCGGTCACACCTAGATAAACGAGGGTTTCGAAGTATTGTTATTGGCATAGGTTGTTCTTAAGGGCTCATCGTCTGATATGGCTGGTTGAGGGCTAGCCACACCTAGGTAGGCTAGGGTTTTGGGGTGTCATTCTTTGGCATTAGGTGTTCTCACCCTTAAAGTCTAGATGGGAGTCCAGAACCCATTTTTTGGAAATGTTTTGGGATGATGTTCTTGGTATAGGGTGTTCTTACCCTTAAAGTCTAGATGCAGTGGCGACTCCAGGAATTTTGTCCAGGGTGTTCCTATTCCACTTTGAAAAAATTTCAGGTCATTTCGGTCTATTTCGGATGTTTCGGGACATTTCGGTAAATACCGGCTGAAATTCAAGATTTGGCCGGCATGAAGTTTGTGCTTAAAAAAAAAAAAAAAATCTTAAAACCAAAACAATTTTGCATTTTGTATGCCGAAAAACCTCAAAAGGAAAAAAAATGAAAAGAAGTGAAATAAACAAAGGTACCTGTACAATGAACTATAAGTTTATTTGAAATATTAATAAAATTATTAATTATTGTTGTTTAGTTGTTTTATTAATTTGTTTGTCTTTTATAAACTATAATTTGTTGTATTGTTGTTTCATTAATTATTAAATTATTAATTGTTATTTGGCCTAACATAATTTAATTTGTTTGTCTTTTATAACATATTAGTTAATTAAATTATTAATTATCGGTGTTTAGTTACTTTATTAATTTGTTTTTCTTTTTTTTTTTACTAATTACTAGATGCCCATCAGCCCATCTACCCCCACCCCACTCAACAGACAAGCACAAGCCGTCCCCCAATCACAACCTGCCAATCAGAAAATTTCCCAATCACAATACATTACACTAAAAGACAATCAATATCTTACCAACACCACCACACTGACCAACAGCAATGGATAAGATAAAGCCAAAAAAAACAGGCAAAAAGCAAAATAAAGTTAAAGAGTAAAGATTGGTTATCAAAAAAGAGAGTAAAGATTCGGCCAGTCAATCAGAGTCTTATAGTTCAAAAGAGAGAGAGAGAGTTACTGAGTTAGACAACTTAGATAGTTAGACTAGAATAAAGAGAGAGAGAGACATCAGACATTCATATTTTTCATTTCATATTTTTCATTTCAGTGTGAGAGAGAGAGAGAGAGAGAGAGAGAGAGAGAGAGAGAGAGAGAGAGAGTTAGAGAGAAAAAGAGAGAGAAATACCTTGAGGCTGAGCACCGGAGCAGCCGAGACCGATCTGCGATTTGCGACGAGGGGTAAGCGACGAGCGACGACGAGGGGCAAGCGACGAGTGACGACGACTAGACGAGGACGACCAGCGACGGAGCGAGTTGCGCCTGCGAGCGACGTGACCATCTCACCGTGGGTTTGGTTTGCTCTGGGGTTTGCTTTTGCTCTGTATTGGGTTTTTTTTTTTTTTTTTTGATAAACACCTCTGTATTGCAGTATTGGGTAATGGGGTTTGGTTTGCTTTTGCTCTGTATAGACTGTATTGGGGTTTGGTTTTCTTTGCCAACGACGTGACCGTGGGTTTGATTTCTGATCTGTACTGTTTTTTTTGGGTGAGAATCCATGGGTTTGCTACCTTCGTATTATGTTGGGCTTGCCGTGGGCAGTGCACTTGGCTCTATTAACATTTTTTTTTTTTTTTCAAATTTTAGTTCAAATTTTTTTTTTTGGGTTTTTTTTTTTTTGCTTGAAAGTAGAACAGATAATTTTTTTATTTATTTATAATTTGAGGGTGTTCCTAATTTTGTTGTTGAGGGTATTCCTAATTTTGTGATTGAGGGTGTTCCTAATATGGATTAAATATAAATTTTTTTTTTTTTTTTATAATTTTTTTTAGGTCAGGGTGTTCCTGGGAACACCCTGACCTGTACGTGGCGTCGCCACTGTCTAGATGGATATTTAGGAACTATCATCTGACATGGCCGACCTAGGGCTGGTCACACCTAGGCAAGCTAGGGTTTTAGGTGTGGTGCCTATCTTGGTCCAGACCCATTTCACAAACAACTATGGGCTGCTCATTGGATTAAGGCCCCCATTTGGTAGGTTAATCTCGGGGGTGAATATTTAACATCGCAAACTCTTCTTGTCATGGGTCGGTTTATCTGCTTACATGTATGGCATTGTGAGCCTTTTCCATTGGGAGTCGGTCTTTGGGGCACAATACCGCTTTTGTTGTATTTACTATTGAGGCCATTGCCTCTGCTTGGGTTCCATTAGTGCCAAAGTAGTGATCCGTGAGGAATCTACCTTTCCAATGCAAAGCGAACAACATCGCATTTCACTGATGTAGAAGCAACTGCCTGAGTAGCCCCTTAATCCTATAGTGACACCTACGGCATTGCTGTGCAACATTTGTGTTTTCTCTAGACCCCAGCCTATGAATGGTAGCACTCGATTAGCTATGCCATTTATACCCCGCTAATGACCAAACAAATCCTCCCAATGTATGTCGTTGTTTTCAACTTTGCTCTGTTGTTCGTAGTTATGACCTCGACTCAGATCATATTGAAAATGTTGGCTTTCAACTTTTATCAGTTTTTATTACTTCCTATAGTCGTGATTGTGCTGTGTCTTGGGTGGACGTTGTTCTTCATTGACAACCTTCGACTCCTGTAGTTCATGCTTTAGGAGTCCGTAAATTGTTAATGCTAGGAGTAGTGTTTTTCATTTGCCTTGGTACCAATTGCATTGTCATTCTTACCGGAGCTTGGGATGACTGCTCGTATATCATTTCAGCTACTCCTTCCTCCAATATTTGCCATGGGCCTTAGGGGCATGTGCTTCAGGGATTGGTTCTAGCTCGATTTTCAAGACTTTTAGTTAAATACTATTGCTTCAACTTGGCTTCCCATGAACGATGCTAATTGTTAGTGGTTGAAAAATGAGCTCTAGGTAATTTTGAGGTTTTATGGACTATGGATTGGTGGAGTATGAAGCTCTGCACAAGAAGAGCACATAACTGCGCTACGCGACAATAAGCAATCCTAAACTCAAGTCAATTACTATCTTTAGTAATAAAACTATGAGATGTGGTTTTGAGTTCTTGATACCTCTTTAGCTAATAGAAGCGTTATTTATACCCTTACGCAGCATTTGTGGCATGGTTAGGGTGCAACATTGCCCTATAAAGCTACTTTCATCTTTTGGGACAACCTCCTCCCCCTTTTGTCAAAAAAGTATGTATAAGTGGTTATTGACTGTTTGAAGTTTGCATCTCAAGTTGCGATCATAGATTGTTTGATTTCATGTCCTTGTACAACATGTGCTAACTCAACTATGTTTACTATTGAAATCATACGTGATCACTTAGTCTTGGTTTTACAAGGGTTATAAATAGTTATTTTATGGAGAATCATTGTCTATAGCAAATTAAAACTAGTAAAAGTCATGTCTAGGAGACCTTGAATGCACAAGAAATCAATGAATATGGTGATTATGTGATATGTTTCATAACGTATTACACAATTCGTTAGTACGTGAATGGATGCAAAGATAATAATAATTCACCAGAACTATAAGAAGTCCCGAATGTGCAACAATCTACGCAAGGTCCAAATGAAGATGCATAAATGTTTTATAACTTGCTGTTCAATACAAACATATTTTCATATGAAGAGTACAAGAATTTTGGCATGTATTTATGCCACTTAATGTGTCGTAATGGCTGGAGCACTAGATCTTTTACAATGTCATTCTAGATTTTGAAAGATATGCTTCATTTGGATGTCAAGTGACCGAAAGACACATATGAGGCTAAAAAGATTACTAAGGATTTAGGACTTAGCTATGAATGAGAAGATTGATGTTTGTATAAATGATTGAATGTTAATTTGGGAAAAAGTCTCACAGATAGTGTATAGTTTGTTGTATTTTAAGTGGGTCAACACATGGACCTGAGTTAGGATATACGTGTATCTTACACGTATACTACGCGTACGTACATAAACAACAAAAAAGCATGTGTCTTTCGACTAAAAGTATGTTACGTGTTCAGGTTAAAATACGTAGAGAACGGTTTGTTGTATACGGATATATATCCAAAAGATGAAAAATTTTAACGCAAACTTATTGAGTTATTAATTGTTGCTGGCAAAGACTCAAAGTGGAACACTAAATATAAAAGATTAAAATATTCTCTAAATGAAACGTATTGCACTCAACGTCAAATACAAAAAATAAACTTAAATTTTTTTTATATAAAATAAAACTAAATTTTTTTTATTTATTTTAAATTAGTGGTACAATAAACAATATTTTCATAACAATTTTACAACAAATCACTTATATTATTTTTTTATTTATCATTAATTGCCATAATTTTTAAACCTGGATCGAACTGTACGATCCAACTTGGTTAACCGTGAACCTCTCGTAAACACGGTCTTTTTAACTCAGTTTATGCCAAAAAAGTAAGGAACCATTTAAACCGCGGTCCAACCGCATGGTTCTGAAAATCGTGACTAGATCGGTTCTCACGGTTCCCTACTTTCCTTTGAATCTGAACCTAAAATAAAAAAAAACAAAACAAAAAACAAAAAAAAAAAGAAAAAGAAACACAACCGCTTGGAAACATTTCAGATTTCGGCAGGAAAAAGTAATTCTACCGGTAAGAAAAACAAAGGAAACTGTAAAAAGTGAAAAATAAAATATCACACATGAAACAGCCTACGCCGATCGCTCTGCCATTATCTTCTGCGTGAGCATGTCTTTATGTTTCTTCTTCTTTCGTGAAGACCAGAGTCACACCATGTATTTCTGAAGTGTGTGGTGTACAATGCATTTCTCCTTTTTAACTTAGTTTTGTGTCTTCTTGTTGAGCGTGCAGTGTGGCAGTGTGCTAGTGCCTATAGCTGGCCTGCTGAGCCACCCACCCACGTGCTTTGATGGCACAATGCTACTTTAATTCAAAATTTTGTACAAGACTCTGTCAACATGGAACAAAGAGCTCTTTATAATATTATTATTATTATTATTATTATACTTCCATTTTTGTTAAAAATATCTTTTTTTTTTTTTTGAGAAAAGTTAAAAATATCTAAGTGCATCTATTGATTTGTTTTTGTTAATAAAATGGCATGTTAAATAAGTTATGGAATTTTTATGAAAAATACATTTAATTTGATTATTTAATTTAATTTAATTTTTCTATTTGTAATTGTATTAATTTAATATATTTGTTTATATTTTAAATAATGATTAAATTAATTATGACGTCATCACGGTTCGATCTTGACTTGACCTTCAAAACTTTGAACCTCTCCCTTTAACGGTTTATTGAACAGTCCAGTTTTAAAAACCATGTTAATCACTTAACACCTAAGCTTTATTGTAAAATTATTATAAAAATGTTGTGTCCCTGCTTTATTATTTATTTTATTAAATTGTCAGACTCACAAAAAGTTAAACACAAAAACTACTGCAACCTATTGCCATGCTTCATCCCTTCACTAGTTAGAGGGCACAATAATAAGTGTCCATTTGAAAACAACTTATCTAGACTTTTTATTTTAAAAAAAAATGCTAAAGTATATTTGTATTACAAAAAAAGTGAGGAAAAAATGCGATTTTAAAAGCTGTATATAAAAGTTAAAAGTTAAGTTTATAAGCTCAAGTCAAACAGACAATTATTGTAAGTGAGTATATATTAATAATTGTATTTATCTCACAAAAATATATGCTAAATGTTTCCGTATTTTTTATATATATAAACTTAAAAAAGAAAAGAAAAGAAATGTTTAATACCCATACTACCCACGTAACGTTACTTTTTCATTTCCGTATTTTTATGCCGAATTTTTGAAACTTACTTTTATTGAAAAATACCGAATTGTACCCGTCCATATGTTTACCGTAATATATGCGTATCGTATTTTACTAACAATGCATGGAACGATGTTTGACAATTTGATGAATGCTCCACTCAAGAAAGAAAATACTACTAAAATTGCAAAGATTGTTAATGTGTCCCAAATCAACTTCTTCAAAGAAATAAGATTTTGAAAGTAATATAAGTAATGGGATAAGAAATCTTTTTTTATTTTCTAGCTTGGAATACATTTGATTTGACTGTCCATACATAGATTTCTCATTTGACCCTTACAATGTTAGACTTGGATTAGCAGCTAACAAATTCAATCCTTGTGGAAATATGAGTACTAGTCATAGTACATAGCTGGTTGTTATGATTCCGTATAAACTTCTTCCTTGGATATGCATGAAAGGATCTTCTTTTATGTCATACTTGCTCATACTTGGGTTAAGTTTACCTTTAAATTTTAAATAATATAGATGTGCATTTACAACCTCAATAGAAGAATTGAAAAAATTGTGGAATGATGAAACAACAACTTATGCTATATCTTGTAAAGAGACATTCTAGATGCATGCAATATTGATGTGGATGATAAATGTTTTTCTTGGATTTTTTTGCATATTGATTTTAGTGTAGTCAAAGGCACCTTTTGCCTTTGACTACACTAAAATCACCGTATATAGGGAAATCATTTATCATCTACATCAATACCATGTGTATCTAGACAAGGTTTTGAAACCCGGACCGTTCATTGAACCGTAAAAGGAAGAGGTTCAAAGTTTTTAAGGTTGAACCGAGGTCAAACCGGAGTCAAACCGTGATGACATCATAATTAATTTAATAATAATAATTTTTTATATAAAAATATTAAATTAATAAAAAATATTAAATTAACTAAAATAATCCAATTAAATATAAATATCTATATTTCAAATATATATTTTCATATCATAACTTTTACAAGACAAATAAGAAATATCAAATCCTAAGCAAATTTAAATATAATATCTATTTATTTATTTATATATTGATTAGTTAAACTTGTAATAATAATAATAATAATAATAATAATTATTATTATTATTATATAAGAATTAGAAAGACACTCAAATAAAATAAAATAAATTATTTAATAATTTTAAATTGAAATAATTATTTAATAATTATTATATACTTAACTGTAAATATTAATTAAAATTAGAGCAATAATAGTACCATAACATTTTACACAAATTTTGCCACAATTTGCCAGATGTGAGTGGTAGATATGTAAACCCATAATTTTTTTTTTTTCATTACTCACACTTTGCCATGTGTCAAATTATAGAAAAAAATTGTGTAAAATATTGTGATACTACATTACTATCAGAGAAATGATATGTCCACAACATTTTTACAACATTTTTACAACAAATCCTAAGTGGCAGATTGTTACTGGTTGTTATTATTAGGGCAAAAAAGTAATCTTAGTGTTAGTTTCAAATTTGAACCAATAACAACTAACCACTTATGATTTGTTGTAAAATTATTGTAAAATTGTTGTGGACCTAGCACCTCTCTTACTCTCAAAAATACTTAAAATATTTAATGCACCTATCAATGCATGTTACATCACGTTGGGCAGCTGAAAAAAAATCTAAATCTAATGGCTGAAATTTTTTTGCTTTTATTAAAAAATTAAAACCTTTCATCATTTCCAAGTTAGCCACGTGAGGTACAAGGACTTAGGAATTCAAAAGGAGTAAAAAAGTAACAAAAGTCTAAAGAAAGAAGGAGAAACACATACCTCAGCGAAAAAGAGGAAATTATAGAGCTCCATCGACGGAAAAAAGAAAGAGAAGAAGAAAAAGAAGAAGAAAGAAGAAGAAGAAGCAGTAGCAGAAGACGAAGATACGTGTTACTGTAATTTGTGTTTTTGTTTTTTTGATTTGATGTAGTTTGTGTTTACTGTTTATTTGCTGAGCAAGTGTGGAGTTTGTTTTGGCGCAGACCCTGCTTCATTGTGTTCTTCTCTCTTTTTTTTTTTTTTTTTTTTTTTTTGAGGAACTTGTCTTCTTCTTCTTCTTTGGTTCTTATTTTTTCCTTACAAATCCCTTTGTTCAAGATCTGAAATTATCAGATCTCCTTCCGATCTTTGTTCTTCTTCGTGTTCTTTCATTTCTTCTAGATCTGATCATAACTTCATACCGATGTATTGGCCAAAATTCACTGGAAAAGCTGAAACAAAAAGAAACCGTCTGAACCTCAAAAACCGGTCACGGTTCTCAGAACTGTACGGTCTGACCACGATTCACACGGGTCCCTACTTTTTTCCCATAGAGCGGTTCTTGAAGCTAAAAAAACCGCAAAACTGAGAGGTTCGCGGTTTTTCCGGTCAGACCGTACGGTCCGGTCCGGGTTTCAAAACCTAGTATCTAGAAAGTCTTTTTAGAAGATACATAAGTTTCTTTTCCATCGCCCCACAATTCCTTCAATTTTTCTATTAGAGGTTGTAAATACACATCCATATTATTTAAATGTGAATTTGGCCTAAGCATTAGTAAAAACAACAAGAAATAAGATTTTTTCATGCACATCCAAGGAGAAAGATTGTATAGAATCAGAATGACTTGTACCATGACTAGTACTCATTCCCATGAGGGTTGAATTCGTCAGTTGCTAATCGAAGTCTGACATTACGAGGATCAGATGAGAAATCTACATATCGATAGTAAAATGGCTTCTGAGCTAGAGGATCAATAAGATGTCTTAATCTCATTTCATTTGTACAATACTCAACTTGTTATTTCATTGAGGAAGCTGTTATGGAGATATAAACAACCATTGTAGTCTTGGTTTTGAAGGAAAACCAATGCATAATCTTAACATTTTTTTTTCTTTCTTTTCTTGAACGAAGCATTTATTAAATTGCTAACATAATTTATTTTTGTTGCCCACCTTAAAGTATGACAATTATACTCACTTTATCATTGACATTCTTTTACCAAAATAACATGCAATCAATTATACAAGGATCAATATTCTTATATTCAAGTCTAAAATCTTTAATGATCTCTTTAGCCTCATATGAAGCATATCTTTCAAATTCTGGAGGAACAATAGTAGACAACATGCTAAAATTCATGCACCATTCATATAAAGGTTAATCAATATCTTTAAGAAAGTTATAAAACCTTTCTGCATCTTCATTAGATTGTTGGACATTCGTGACTTATTTTTTTGGTTTTGACCAATAATTATTATCTTCGTATTTACTCATAAATTAGTCATAAAATATGTTATGTAACATATCACGTGTATCTTCATAATCAATAGTGTTAGGATTAGTGGCCTAAAATCCTATTGTATGTTATTATGTATGATTTAAAGTTGTGATTAATAAAGTTGCTTTATTATTATCTAAAATGATGGTAACATGAATATTTGGACATTATCATATAGTCCATGAGACACATAGTATGTGATTTATGTGAAAAGTTACAGAAGATATAAATCACAGGTTTTTTGTAAATTCAGAATTTTAGTTCGTAGTCGGTGATGAAATTGGGCATTTCATCTGCGAAGACTATAACATATCAACTAAGATGATTTGTCTTAATCATGGAAGTGGAGACTTCTAGTTGATGTGTTGGTATGTTTTAAAAGTTAAGACATTGAATTGGATCGCTGTGAGATTTATTATTCTCCTAACGACTGTCAAATGAATAATAAATCTCACGACTTCCTTTTACATGAACTCTTAATCCTGAGAGAATAATGGACTTGATCATAAAGTGTAGGTTACTTTGATATATTAGGAGTGAGATTTAAAGTAACGGTCAAAACCTCAGTATGTTGGGCAGCCACATTTAGTGTTGATCAAACATATATTCTCAAGATGGAATTCATAGTCTCTTAACGAAGATACAAAATATTCCCTTGAGATAAGTTTAATGAGTTTGTTATTCAAAATGTTAGGCCTAACTAGTTTAGTAAATAGTTACTAAAGTATGTATTTATGAAATTGGATTTCATAAATTTATGATGAATAACTTAAAGGATTAAACCAGGTATTCAAGGATTAAGACGTAGTAATTTACAAAGTGGCAGTATATATTCATGACTTTGTATTACTACGAATATTTTATGAAGGGGTTGCATGTACAATAAAATCTTGGGATATAATTTATTAATAAGGCCTAGAGTGCAATTATATTTATATAGTGGTATTAAATATAATTAATGGTAACTTAGGACTTGTTAAGAGTTGACAGAAAAGCTCAAGACCCATTGGAGCTAGTGTCTTTTTTGTTCCATTTTGGTTTTGCTCCAAGCCACATATTAAAGCCCTATTGGAAAGGCCCAAAAGGGCTAGTCCAATTAGATAATCAGTTGTAAGAAGAGAAACATACAGAATTTTTGTAAGAACATGAAATGGTTTGTATGTGAGTGTTAAACACTCTCTCATTCTCCCTTGAACAAATTGATTGAGAGACCATACTTCTTGGGCACAAGTGGAATTGGAGTGAAGATTGAAACTGTTCTAAAGAACTTCTGATCTTTGGTTTTAAAATTCACCATACCAAGGTACACTCTCTTATTCTTGAATTCTGAAATTTATATAGTACATGTTATCAATTGCGAATGAAGTAGATCCATTAATTTTTCTGCTGCGTATGTTTTATATGCGATACAAACATCTATTTTTCCATCAAATAGAAGGCAACATGCTATAATTCTTGCACCTTTCAGATAAAGGTTGGTTATGGCATCTCCAACAGCTTCTCCAAATTTTTGTACTGTTTGGAGAGTGAACAGTTACATATATCTTTGTCGAGGGCGTTTTTGTGTCAAGGGTCGAAAATGCGAGAACGACCCAAATCTCCCATTGGGTTCTTTAGAGGTGTTTATTATGGAGAATCAAGCCCAAAATTCCAAATGTATAATGAATAAAAGTCTAATGGTACTTTGACAAGAGAGAATCAAAATGCTAATAACAAAAGTGCAGAAAAAGTATAAAAACATAATAGGTTTGAAACTTCAATCCACAGTCACCGAGAAGAGGAAATTGAGGGAGGTTGTGAGGAAGAGAGGGAAGGTTCCCATGTACCCATATTTCCACCCCTAAGGTTCAGAATTGTGAGAATGTTTCTTGGCTCAGTGGGTTTTTGCTTTTAAGTTTTAGCTCTATGGGGAAAACGTAGTTCAACAGGTCTGAAACTTCAACCCACAATCACTGAGAAGAGGAAATTGAGAGGGGTTGTGAGGAAGAGAGGGAAGGTTCCCCTGTACCCATATTTCCACCCCCAAGCTTCGAAATTGTGAGATTGTTGACTGGCTGAATGGGGTTTTGCTCTGAAGTTTCAGGTATATGGGTAGAACATGGCTTGTTCATTTTGAATTTGATTGGGGCCTTTTGTATTGAACTTAGGGTGCTCTAAGTGACTGTTTTTGGTCAATAGAAGAGGCTTTGAACCCTAAGGTATGAATCAAAGAAGTTATGGTTAGATTTGATTTAATTGGGTAAGAGGGATGCCTTGCTTTTTGCATAATTTGGGAAATAAAGTAACCTAAATTCATGGGCTAATGTTTCTTAGACATGGCAGGTCCTTGGAGATTGCATTTGATTGTTGTAGCAGACTAGGCCAGCCACTTAGGGTCAGCTATGTGTTTTAGTCAAAAAATGGTATAGCAGAAAAGTTGGGCCACAGTCACCCAAAGCATAAAAGCTATTTTGGGGTGGAAATTTCGGGTACAAGACCTCCTTCATGAGCCTCAGGTGCTACTAGTGTCCCTTGCCCACTTGGTAGCACGTATGTGTTGGGCTCATGCAAAAGGTCCGAAAGGAACCGACCCATACCCTCTAAGCCACACTTTCTCAATTTCCCCCAATAAGTCACATGGGCTTGGGCCATGCTTAAAATAATAAAATATAATATAATACATGAATTGAGCCCACAAGGAAGTTGGGCTTGGTTGAACCGGGCTCGTAGAAAATGTGTCATGAAAATGAGTATTAACAACCTTTTACTTACCTACTTTTTCAAATACACTTTCCAACAAACTCTTTATCCCTTTCTCTGTATCATTTAAATATTATTTCTTCATTATTTCTTTAATCTTTCTTTATTCTTCCACTATTCATTTCCAACAACTATATTTTTCAAATTCCTAACATCTATATTTTTAAATTTCCAAACGATAACATTTTCAAATTTTCCATAAGTTATATTTTCAATAGCCTTCTTCTTTTTTTTTTTTTTTTTTTTTTTTTTTAACAATCATATTTTTCAAATGGTAATATTTCTCACCAATCATAAGTTCCAATGGCCTTGATAAATATATAGATTAATATAGATTTGATAAATTTCAAATTACGTAGAATTTTTATGTACTTGCACAAGGCTAACATAAATGAAGAGAAGTTTCAAATTACAATAAAGACTACAAACATAAAACTAATGTAAGCATGAAACTTAAAATTAGATGATCCTATGACTTGCTATATCACTGCTACAAGTGCTCCACTAGTTCCGATTGGAGTTCAGAATTTCTCTGTTTTTAATTTTTTTGATGGGCTCCAATGAATGATGTAAGTTGACTCAATTCTTCTATAGGCTCGTGTGACATTGTTGTAGGGATGCTTTCAGGTGCTTGTTCAAAATCTAAGTCTTCTGCTCCATTGGCTACACATTCATCTTCAATTATCATGTTATGCAACATTATGGATGCCTTCATTATGTAATCAAAAGCCTCTGTTCTCCAAAGACGTGCAGGTCTTGCTTGAGACCTATAAAAAGAATTTGCCAAGTTACTACCACCAAAAATCCACACAATGCTCAAGTGAGTAATAATAATAACAAAAAAAACACACAATTATTGCAGCTTGTGTGAATAATTCTAATAACCAAGAATAAAATAGACCACATTTGTAGAACACACTTAGACAATTGTGTGAGTACTTAGAGAATCTGATAATACTGAGATATAGAATTGCTTCATAACAATAAACAAACAATCCGATATTCCAAAGCCATTTATGTAAACCAAAACCAACTAATAAACCAAAAAATATAGTCTTTTAGGATTGAGAAACCAAAAAAAAAAAAAAAACACTTAAGTACATCTTAACAAAACACACCTTCTTGTTGGAAAGTGAATCATACATTTCTTGATCTTGAGATAAGATACAACTGACTCTAAAGGCACTCAAGATGAGACATGCAACAAATTGAACAATAATAGATTGAAACACATTCAGGTAATTTTTCTAAACTTGTTGCTTCCTAAAGATTTTTAATTGAAACTATTAGAACTTATTAAGAGACTAGATATCTTAGTAGTTTATAACTATCTTAACATGCAGATCACAATTTATAGGGAAGGAAATAACCCGCCCAATCAATGAGCTCAAACGATAGAAGATTCACTACCATTTACAGCAACTGACTCCAATCAGTACATTGAAATTTTACAAAGTCTCATCTTCTTAATCTTTCAAAGATATAATATTATAGCTTATTAAGTATTCATTTATCACAGATGGATATCTAAAATGAAGCTAAAAAGTAATCATCATCCAAAACACTCCTCGTATTGTTGCATTGTGGAGTCAAAACAAAGTTTAAATTTTAGCACCAAACCAAACCCAACTATAGGGGTATGGAACTAGTTGCCCATAAATTTCATAACCTAATCCAGTACAAAAATAAAAAGTTTAATCCACCCAAAATGAATTTTTAACTATAAAATCATCTAATAAAAAAAAAACACACAATTAATAAAAGGAGCATCCAAATAAATCCCAGAAACTTAAACAAAAAAAGAGGAAGAAAAAGAACAGAAAAATCGATTAGTACTCTGGGCATCATAGACTCCTAATACCCATAGCAAAAATGTAAAAATGAGACACCCAAAAAGCCAATATAAATACCCATGTCTTCTCTATCAAACAGTTGGTGTACAATATAGATGAGGCCAAAATTTTAATTAGAGATTAAAAAACTCTAATGGAATTAGATTAGCTTATTGACTCTAATAATATTAATTAAATATCAAAATAGAAATAAGATCAAGAAACAAAGTAAAAGACATCAACATAAATTAGAGAGACAGAAAGAAAAGAACCCAGAAACCCAAAACCTAAACTTAGACAATAGCTATAGCAAATCATGCAAAACCACTAAATCATCAACTTGTAGAATAAACCAACAGATTCAAACATGATGCAAAACCAATTTAATCAAATTTTGGGTACCGATTTCTGTGGTTGAGCTGATGTTATCAGTTCTCCGTTCTTCCTCAGGTGGTTGAGTAAAACACTGACTGAAAGCCATGGTTTGGGGGTTGAAAGATGCAAGCCACAGTTTTGTAAGAGAGAGTTACGCAGTTCTTGTGACTGAGAGATGATTCCCCTTTGTTTTCAGATGAGAAGAAAGAGAGAGTTTTTCAATGAGAAGCCAGAGAGAGAGAGTGAAGAAGAAAGAGAAAGGGAGAAAAGAGAAAAAAGTCATTTTTTATTCAATTGGGTATTATTTTAAAGGAGAATATTGTTTGGAGTTGCTATAGTAATTGCTACAGTACTCTCTTCTTCAAGAGAGCTACTATGGCAACTCTAAAAGAAACTTAGAGTTTGGTGAGGCTGTTGGAGTGCATTTTTTGTGTGCTCTCCAAAGTGTTAGAATTAGTGCCTTTAAATTCTATTGTATGATGCTATGTATGGCACTATGACATTATGTATAACTTAATGTTGTAATTAATAAAATTGTTTTATTATTATCTAAAATAATGGTAACATGAATATTTGGACATTATCATATAGCCCATGAGATACATAGTATGTGATTTAGTCACAGAAGATATAAATTACAAGTTCTTTGTAAACTCATAATTTTAGTTCGTAGTCGGTGATGAAATTGGACATTTCATTTGCGAAGACTATAACATATCAACTAAGATGATTTGTCTTGATCATGGAAGTGGAGACTTCTAGTTGGTATGTTAATATGTTTTAAGAGTTAAGACATATTGAACTAGACCGCTGTGAGATTTATTATTCTCCTAACGACTGTCAAATGAATAATAAATGTCACGACTTCTATTTACATGAACTCTTAATCGTGAGAGAATAATGGACCTAATCATAAAGTGTAGGTTGCTTTGATATATCAGGAGTGTGATCTAAAGTCATGATCAAAACCTCAATATGTTGGGCAGCCATATTTAGTGTTGATGGAACATATATTCTCAAGATGGAATTCATAATCTCTTAACGAAGATATAAAATATTCTCTTGAGATAAGTTTAATGGGTTCAATTATTTAGAGTGTTAGGCCTAACCACTTTAGTAAGGAGTTACTAAAATATATATTTATGAAATTGGATTTCATAAATATATGATGAATAACTTAAAGGATTAAACCGGATACTCAAGGATTAAGATGTAGTAATCTTCAAAGTGACAGTTTACATTCATGACTTTGTATTACTACGAATATTTTATGAAAAGGTTGTATGTATAATAAAGTTAGACATGGCAAAACGGGTCAGACCCGTTTGACCCGACCCGTTTAACCCGCAACCCGTTTGACCCGTAACTCGATTGACTCGTTTAAAAATGACCCGTTTTGACCCGTGACCCGTTTTGACTCGCGACCCGATTGACCCGACCCGAACCCGAACCCGACCCGCCTGTTTTGCCACGTCTACCAATGTTGAGTAGATTGAGATTGAGATGTAATTTTTATAAAATATTTACTTATTCTTTTTTACTTAATATGTTATATTCTCCATTATAGTTTGTTATTCTTTACTTGCCACCTTCATTTCCTCTTCCTACTTTAAATAGATCGAAGATTATACCAAGATTAGTTTCTAGAAAGCTGGAACAAGAGTTGCACCAAATTTGGGTATCAATTCAAGTGTTTAGTGGTAATTGGTAACAATATCACTAGTGAGAATCTAATCACAATTAAGGAACTTATAAACAATTGACAGATTTCATCTATTTCAAAAAAAAAAAAAAAATTGTTTGAAAAATACGGGTCAACTCGACCCGACTCACGACTCGACTCAACCCGCGACCCGATTGACCCGCAAACCCGATTGACCCGACCCGACCCGCCCGTTTTGCCACTTCTAAATAAAGTGTTGGGATATAATTTATTAATAAGACCTAGAGTGCAATTATATTTATATAGTGGTATTAAATATAGTTAATAGTAACTTTGGACTTGTCAAGAGTTGACAGAAAAGTCCAAGGCCCATTGGAACAAATGTCTTATTTGTTCCCTTTTGGTCCCACTCCAAGCCATATACTAAATCCAATTGGAATGACCCAAAAGGCTAGCCCAATTAGATAATCAGTTATAAGGAGAGAAACATATAGAATTTTGTAAGAGAATGAAATGGTTTGTATGTGAGTGTTGGACCCTCTCTTATTCTCCCTTGAACATACATATATAAACTGATTAAGAGACCATACTTCTTGGGCACAAGTAGAATTAGAGTGAAGATTAAAAGTGTTTTCAAGAACTTCTAATCTTTGGTTTTGAATTTCATCGTACTAAGGTACACTCTCTTGTTCTTATATTCTGAAATTTACATAGTACATGTTATCAATTGCGAATGAAGTAGATTCGTTAATTTTTCGCTGCGTATGTTTTGTATGTGATACAAACATGTGTTTTTCCAACAAAAAGTTAGCTTTGTAGAGCTTATTGGAGATGCTCTTAGTGTCTTTAATTAAGTTGTAAACCTTTATGCATCTTCATTAGGATTTTGCATAGATTGTTGGACATTTGTGACTTATTTTACTAGTTCTGACCAATAATTATTATCTCTGTATTTACTCATTAACTAGTCATACAATACGTTATGCTACATATCACGTATATCTTCATAATCATTGGAGATCTCTTATGCATTGAGATTTCTTGGATATGACTTTTACTAGTTTTATTAGAAGTTGTTGTAGACGAGTTCTTAATGAAAAAAACCAAAATTTATATCCCTGGTTAAATCCATAGTTTAAGTTTGCACTTATTGAACAAGAACATCATTTCATCTCATCTATAGTCATAACTTTAAGTTTGCACCTGCTGTACAAGAACATCAAGTCATCCCATCTATAGTCATAACTTGGGATGCAAACTTCAGAATGTAAATAACACCAGGGTTAAATCCATTAGATACTAAGTGATCATGTACGGTTTCGATAGTAAACATCGTTTATGTTTGCACATGTTGTACAAGGATATCAAATCATCCCATCTATAGTCTTAACTCGGTATTCAAACTTTAGAAAGACAATAACACCTTGTATATACTCTTTATTAGCTGCTTCAGCTTCAACCACTCGAATTTTCGATATTCCTTTTTCTTTATCATCAAACGAATGACATCTTTGTTAGAAATACTGAATGCAATAGTATTGTATTTCTCCAATGAAAGAATATACATGAGTGTCTTTATATTGGAGGCATATGAGTGCAATACAAATAAGAATGTAGTACAAGAACGTGTGTTATACAAGTAATCTAGTTGGGCCTAAAGCCCACAATACTATACACGTTAATAGCTCCCCTCAAACTTAAGGTGGATGTGAGACCAACTTGAGGTTGTTAACCAAAGTACGAAGGCATCCTTTAGGATGTGAATTGGTGAAGATATCTGTAAGTTGATCTTTAGAGGAGACTGAGATCAACTTGAGAGCACTATGGACAAGATGATAACAGATAAAATGACAATCGATCTCGATGTGTTTAGTCCGTTCATGGAAGACATCATTGTGAGCAATATAAATGGCACTCTGGTTGTCACAATAAAGAGGAGTAGCAGAGGATGTAGACACACCTAAGTCTTTGAGAAGCCATTGTAGCCAAAGAAGCTCAGATGTGGTATCAGCAAGAGCATAATATTCTACTTCAATATTGCAGTAGGCCACATGAGTTTGTTTCTTACTTCACAAAGAAATCAGAGAAGAACCAAGAAGAAAGCAATAACCAGTGGTGGACCTGCGATCAGTGGGATCTCCTGCCCAATCAGCATCAGAAAATGCACGGAGAATAAGAGGAGACTGAGTAGAATAGAAAAGACCATGAAAGAGAGTGCCTTTTAGGTATCGAAGAATGCGCAGAACAACAGCATAGTGAGTCGATCGTGGAGCAGACAGATATTGGCTTACCTGGTGAACAACATAGGAAATGTCTGGACGAGTGACAGTGAGATAAACTAGGCTGCCAACCAAGCATCTGTAAAGAGAGGGATTAGACAATGGTTTCCCCCCTGAGGGAGTTAGATGCGCATTAAGCTCAACTGGAGTGTCAACGGTCTTGCTATCAGTGAGTCCAGCTTGAGACAATAGTTCAGAGACATACTTGGCTTGAGTAATATAAATTCCATCTGTAGAATGAGTGATTTCAAGACCTAAGAAGTAGCTGAGATGTCCAAGATCTTTCATCTCAAATTGCTGACTGAGAAAATCCTTGAGTTCTTGAATGCCACTGAGGTCATTACTAGTTATGATCATATCATCCACATACAGGAGAAGTAAAATAATGCATTTGTTAGTGCGACGAAGAAATAAGGCAGAATCATAATGACTGGTCATGTAACCCAAGCGAGAGATGGTAAAGTTGAATTTGACAAACCAAGCTTGTGGAGTTTGTTTAAGGCCATAAAGTGCACATCGAAGGTGACAAACCTTGTTGGAGTCAACAGAGAGACCAGGAAGAGGTTGCATATAAACTTCTTCACTTAAATCCCCATTAAGGAATGCATTTTTGACATCAATTTGAAAAAGGTCCCATTTACTGGCAGCAACAACAGCTAAGAGGGCACGAACAGATGAGATACGAATAACCAGAGCAAATGTCTCTTCATAATCAATCCCATACTCCTGTGTAAAACCTTTTGCAACAAGACGAGTTTTGTAGCGCTCAATGGACCCATCAGAGCGAGTCTTAATCTTGTAGATCCACTTACAACCAACCACAGATTTCTCAGGGGGCAGTGTCACCAAATCCCAAGTATGGTTTTTAAAATAATACATCAAGTTCCTCTTTCATTGCAATCTGCCATAAAGGGTTAGTGGAAGCCTCACGATAAGTGTGAGGCTCGTGTAGTGTAGCAAGGGCAGTGTAACAATGATAGTTAAGTAAATGTGCAGAAATGGATCTTACCCAAGTTGAGTGATGAGGTGGAATGTATTGTGCAAGATCTTCAGGCGGAGCAGGAGCAGGGGACCCAAGCTTAGGGTTGGGGTTAGGTAGCTCGTCTTCGACCTGTTCATCTTCCACCTGTTCATTAAAGGGTGAACTAGGAAAGGGATCAATGATATTTGGTGGTTGGACAGAGAAGTCTACAGGAGAATCAGGAGCAACTACAAGAGGATCAGGAGTAGCTACAGAAAGAATATGTGCCTTATCTGGAAAAAGATCTAAGACAGAGGAGGAAGATAGGGAGGCACAGAAGTGAGAGAGCTTGACAAAGAGGCGATGTTCCCAAAAGAAAACATTGCGGGAGATACGAAGATGATGAGAGACAGGATCATAACACCGATACCCCTTTTGAGTTTCGCCATAGCTAAGAAAACAACAAAGCCTTGACTGAGGCTCAAGTTTGTTATGCTCATGTGACTGAAGAAGAACAAAACAAGTAGAACCGAAGGAGCGAAGGTGGTGATAGTCTGGAGGTGACCCAAAAAGGCGCTTATATGGAGTTTGATCTTGGATAACAGGACTTGGAATGCGATTAATAGTATGAACAGCATGAAGAGCAGCTTCGCCCCAAAAAGGAGCAGGAACTTTGGTAGAGAGAATGAGAGCACGAACAATGTCAAGAATATGACGAAATTTTCGTTCGGCTCTACCATTTTGCTGAGAGATACCTGAACAAGTTAGTTGATGAACAGTGCCATAGGAATGCAAAACAGCTTGGAAAGCATATTGAGTGTACTTAAGAGCATTATCAAATCGAAAATTTTTGATGCGTTTGGAAAACTGAGTTTCAACCATTTTTGCAAAATTAGAATATACTTGCAATAATTCAGAACGATATTTCATATTAAAAATCCAGCTATAGCGAGAGTAATCATCAACACAACAAAATATCGAGACCCACCAATACTAGAGACAGAGGAAGGCCCCCAAACATCAGAATGAATAAGGTCAAAAATATCAGTGGATTTTGATTTACTAGTATTGAAAGGCAAAACTGGTTGTTTTCCTAACTGACATGAGACACAATCAAAATTTTCTGTAGACACTGAACCTAACAAACCTTTAGAAGCCAATTGTTGTACCCGAAAGGAAGATGCGTGACCAAGTCAAGCATGCCAAAGTGCAAGGAAGGAACATAAGAAACTACAGCAGCTGTAGCAATAGAAACAGGAGCAACAAGTGGAAGACGAAGGTTGTCCATGGGAAACGTACGCCCAACTCTGGGACCGGTCTCAAGTTCTTGTCCCGTCCTTGGATCCTGTACAATACACCCAGAATAATCAAAGATAATGCGATAACCCAACTCAACTAATTGTCCCACAGAGAATAAATTGTAAGAAAGGTCAGGAACATTAAAGACCCCAGGAACCGAGAGGTTGGAGGTCGAAATGAAACCTATATTATGACCAGACATTGTGGAACTATTTGCTGTGCGAATATTAAGAGGGTGTGGTGCAGGTTTAAGTTCAGAAAATAAAGACAAGTGAGGTGTCATGTGATTGCAACAAGCAGAATCCATAAGCCAAGAGGTAGGAGACATACCAGATAAAGTTGAGAGAGAAGAGGAATAAGATGCATTACCAACCATACGAATGACATTAGCGATGATGTTTATAAGGTCATCTCTAGAAATGGTGAAAATGGATCCAGAAGACTGAGACTATGCAGAGACGGGAGCCATTGGTCGGACACTCTCAGTGTTAGCAACAGTAGCAGCAGAAATTGAAACAGCTGATTTGTTGCGATGATATCAAGTCTCAATACTGTGGCCAAAACGTTTACAAAAATTGCAAAAACATTTGCTGGATTGTCGGCGACGATTGTTGCAAAAGGAAGAAGACTTGTCCTTATTCTTCATTTAGAAGCAAAATATGCAAAAATGGACTGCAAAAATGAAATCTACACGAAAAACTGGGTAAGGAGTACTTGAACTGCAAAAGTCAACCCTGGCAAAAAGTCAACGGTCAACCTTACGAAAGTCAACGGTCAAACCTCAGAAGTCAAATGATGACGTTAGTGGCTAACGCAAGCAAGTGATGTCAGCAATGGCACAACTAGGGATGACGTGGATGACGTTAGCAATGATGTCAGCGGGAGGGTTGAGGCGCGTGAGGGGCGCATGACCTAAAGATGCGGCATGTGGGAGCGCGTGAGGAAAAACCCAGATGTGTAGTGGTGCGTGGAGGCGTGTGGGGTGCGTGAGCTGTGGAACAGAACCTTTGAGCAGCGCGTGCAGTCTTCGATGGCATCGAGGCTTCCACGAGTGTGTAGATCGGCGTAAGACGATCTTAGTGGTACCTACACAAACGTAATCGGAGCAATAGTTGCAGCGGTGATGCAAAGGGCAGTGGTCTGTACAGTGTGAAACTCCTTAACGATGGCGGTTGCAGGTCTGGAACCCAAGGACGACGGCTGGAAGATGTCAGAGGTTCAACGGCGAAAGGCTGTGGCGGCTGCTATGATGGCGGAAGCGATGTTGAGAATGGAGTCACATTAATAAAGACAAGACTGCTAAGAAAATGTTAGAGCAGTGGCTCTGATATCATGTTAGAAATACTGAATGCAATAGTATTGTATTTCTCCAATGAAAGAATATACATGAGTGCCTTTATATAGGAGGCATATGAGTGAAGTACAAGTAAGAGTGTAGTACAAGAATGTGTGCTATACAAGTAATCTAGTTGGGCCTAAAGCCCACAACACTATACACGTTAACAATCTTCTTCCGGAAATCCTAGCTATTCTTAGCATGATATTGGGGAATCCCCTTTGTATTCTCAGCCAATTTGTTTTGTTACTAATGATAAAACCACATTGCAAAAACTATTTGCAATACTAGCTCCAAAAACCAACAATACACGAATGAAAGCCACTTTGTAGAAAGTAGAAACTACTTGTAAAACCAACCTCCTACACAACCAATATACTATACAAATAAAAGCCAAACAACCACTAAACCTGGTTGATCTTGCTGGTTCAAACAGGTAAGTCATCATACCTTTCTTAACTATATATACCCCAGCACATACTTTAACAAGTCATTATCTACTATGGGGTAATACTTAAGTAACATTAATGCTGTAATACCTATTGTGTTGTTCATATGAGCCATTTTTTTTATGAATACTATGGATATGCATTTGCATTTTGCCGTCATGTGATAATGGTTATAGCGAATGGCACACATGAGAAGTCTAAATATTTTCCTTACAGAGATTCAAAGCTAACTTTTCTTCTTCAGGTTGTTTATATGTTTTTTCCTCTGTCTTCCTCGATCTTATGTTTGTTTTTAATGATGCTAATTGAGCCCAAAACCACTATAGAATTGAACACAACAAAACACTCCAAAACTGCTGATAGAAGCGTTGAGGTTCCATCTACGACATATTAACTTGTTGAAAAAAAACCATCAAACAATAATTTAAATCCTTAAATTAATCAATAGAGCAAGAGAAGAGAGAGAGTGAGAGAGTGTGATAAAGCAAGAGGGACAGAAAAGATGGAATAGAAGAGACGAGAGAGAATGACAGAGTTAAGGCTAGCTCGAGAAAAGTGATAAAACAAAGGGAAGAGAGAGAGAGAGAGAGAGAGATTACCATAACAAATATTGAGGGTGAGATCTTTTTCTTAGAACGGCAAAAAGAGATTACTTTTAAGTGTTTCAAGTGACCACCGCACACCCTTGGTGCGTTAGTCACTCTACAAGTATAAGTGCTTATGGGGTATGAGGGGCAAGGACTGGAGTTTAAGTTTCCAGGAGGGAACTTCACATATATATACACTTAGATTAGACTAGAATAGAAATTCTATCTTGTATAAAAAAAAAAAAAAAAAAGTGTTTCAAGTGGCGTGATATTAAGAGATAGAGTTGTTTTTAGAAAACTTTTAGTGGGAAACACTCTAAAAAATAAGCTATGTTTTTAATAGAGTTTATTGTTGACCAAATATAATTTTCCTTTGACTAATTTTTTTGATGCTACTAAATACAGGAAAACACAAAAAATTATTTTTACATAATGTTTTCCATTGAATTATCAAAACAAATAGAACAAAAGCTAAAATTTCTAACTCTTTTTGTTTTGATTATGTATGACCATATATGCTCATGTGCATTTGTTGGATTGAAATTTGACCACAGTTAAATTAACCAATTGCTCATGTTGATTAATTAAGTTCAATTTATGCAATTTTTTGATTTAATAAATTAAGGCACAATCACATCACCAATCTAGAGTTTAATATAATGAAAAATAAATTTGACACAGATAATGCAGTCTCTATAATCCACTAAACTCAAGGAATCCACTAACCAAAATTGAGATTACAAAAAATATTACTAGATCTCAAAGTACCTATATATAATAGAACCTATTAAGCTATCTAAAAGCAGCTCCAAACCCAGTTGGACTACTCTTCTAAGTGACATTATTTGCAATGCATAAATGTCAATTTGTGATTGACTTCACAATCAACCTTCTGGATTGTAGAAGTTGTTCGTCCAAATATCTTCACAGTAAACACGCTTCAACGATGAGCTAGAAGTAGCTTAGTACAGAAACCCAAGATACACAAGGTCGCAACTTCTCCAATTATGCATGAGTTCTCCCTAAAATGACGATTCTAAAATTATGCTTTTATACCTTTGAAAACCCTATTACATTTACACGGATTCCGAGCAGGCTGAGTTGTCATGAGTTGAAACAGAAAATTCAGATTCAAAATCCACGAAACTCAATTGATCGAATGGAGTCGAACTAATGGGCCCAAAAGACAAACTATGAAAAAATTTATTCCCTAGATTATAATATAAAAGTTGTGATATCTACTTACAAATAATAAAGTTAACAATTTAATTAGTTAGAAAAGTATTTCATGTTCAATATGAAAGTGTTACATTCAATTAACAAGGCCATAAAGCATATAAACAAAAGAATTTAACTTACAAAGCGGCATCATCATTTAACATCAGTGGTTTATTTATATTTACTTATATTCATGCACAATCCAAAAAATCGAAAGCCATATGGAAGGGTATATGGAAACTCAATGTACCAAACAAAATCCGTCACTGCTTCATGTGGCGAGTTTGCAATGTATCTCTATAGAAGACAAGTGATTCAACTCATATCGCAGTCAGTGTGATGATAAGGCCAAAGATTGCATCCATGTCCTGTGGTTTTTTGATGAAGCCAAATCATTTGGAAGTCTGAATCAATGTTCACAAAATTTATGGGGGAAAGGTTTGTCGAGTGTTGATATAATTGAACATATACTCAACAAAGTCTTCGAAGTATGCAGCAGCTCTATTCTCGACGACAGCCTGGAGTTTGTGAGAGTGAAAGAAACAAAATTCGTGTGAATCAGTCGAAATGGGAACTATGGAAGATTGGGACCAAAGAAAAACCAGTTCTACATGATTTTTTGGAGGTACAGAAGAAAACAGCCATGCATAGTACGAAGTCAGCCACGAATTGTGGCGTGGTCTCCACCTTCCCAGGCAAGACTACTAGGCTAATTATTTCGACGGTGAAATAATTTTTGAGCTAATTTCTACGGTGAAATATTTTGTGTTTGATAAAATGATTGCAGGGTTTTGAAATTCAAGCGTGGAAGGGACTGCCAACTCAAATTCCAATGAAACTTTGCATAACTTTCTGTATCTGCTGCTGGCACTTGCCACTTGTAGATGTTTTATAACTCAATGAAAGACACTCAAGTTCATGAATATATGAATTTCAGGTTAAGTTTTGTAAGTCTTCTTTTTTTTTTTTTTTCTTAAAAATTAAAATTAAAATTTGCGGTTGCAGAGCCCCTCTCAGTTAGCTAAATTGTTGAAAGAGATGAAGGAAGGTTTAGATACAGTAAGCACAAGCTTGGATACAAATGGGTACAGGTTGGCCTGTTTAGATGCAGCAACTCTGTCGCAAGGATGAACTAAGCTGCCGCAAGATTTTTTTTCTTAATCCCTCTCTCAAAACCCCGAATTTTTATTTGGTAAATCAATGCTCTATTGACTGATTTTCGGTTTCTAATTATTGTTTGTGGCTGTTTTTTTCAACAAATTAATATGCAATATAAATTTGTGGGTGTTTATTCTAGTGTTCTTATGTTTACCCTATGAATGAAAACAGTGTACTTTCAGATTCAGTTTTTAGGTTGTATTTGTAAATTGAATGTGTTTGAAGAATGACCCAATTGCTTTTACTATTAGTTAATGATTAACTCTGTGGTGATGGTTTTAGCACGTTGTTTCGATTGAGTAATGAATAATTTAATTAGGAAATAAGTATTTTGTTCACAAAGACTTTACAAGTTGACTATTGTTCTTTCAAAAGTTTGCATGATGCAAAAAAAGGACTCCACAAACCTTGGACTTAGAACAAATTGTTTGGAAAATTAGAAAGCATGTCGAGCTTCTTTGGCTTTTGGAATTGAAAACTTGGACTCATATAAAAATATGGCTAGAAATTTTATTCAGAAAAATTAGGAAACATATTCTGCAACACTAAGAAACAAAGACAAATTACTTATTATATACTAATATATGCGTAATCTTTTTTTTATTTTATAGTGATCATTGAATTGAAATGCATTCTCTACTTTGTAGTTACTTTTCAAGTTGAATATTGAAATTTGAATTATTTTATTTACTATATTCTTAGACTTTCGGATTTGGATCTATAAATTAGTTCAAACTTATTTGATCAGTCTCAAATGGTCCTGTTTGAGATGGGCTTGGATCTGGACTTGTATATATGTTCCGTGATTTAGATCTTTCAGAACCAAAGCACTCGTAGCTGTACTACGCTGGATTTTCTGTTGTGACTTGTCTTTTTTTTTTGGTCAACAAAGGATATATCATTAAACTTAGGAATTAATAAGTCTATTACAACGTGAACAAGCTTTATCAGAAGTTAAAATATTTTCCACCACAGGCAGCGGATACAAAAAGTTAACAAAAGAGTCTAAGCTACTAGCACCAAGCTTGGCCAACGCATCAGCACATTGATTGGCCTCCCTATAGATGTGAACTATCTGCTTGTTGGGAAACTCTCTCACCAGGTTCCTGCAATCAGTAAGCAATGGCTCCATTAACAAGTTGGCAGTATTATTGTTCATAAGCAAAACAACACTTAAGGCATCCAACTCAATGATGAGATTATTTATCCCCATCTCCTCTGTTGTGACTTGTCTAATACACGAAGAGAGTTTTTGCTTCATTTTTATAATTAAAAGGGTAGGGTACTCAATGAATATTCATGCCTCTTATTAAGTAAATTTTTTCCTATAGCATTTTGTTTTCATGTGCCTTCTTGAGCACACGTTTTATTGATATGATCCTGTTAACGAGTGTCTTAAGAGCACATATTAAAAATTAATACATATTTAATTATGCGTTGTAATACATACTTTTCAAAAAATGAATTACATATGTTAATGATTATTGGCTTACACAAACAAATTTATTGTAGTTTTGTGTGCATTTTGATTATATATATAAATATAAAATTTAACTTATTTTTTAAAAAAATGTATAAAAAATTATTTAATAAGATATTGAATGCATCTTAACCACTGCCTTTAAAGTATTCATTAACAAAATCTTATTGGGAAAAAATTAATGAATGCTCTAAGGGTATTAGTTTAAAAAATGTTTTTAGAAATTTTTATGAGAAATGAAAAAAAAAAAAAGAAAAAAAAAAAAGGCAATTGATTTTTTGACAGTTTTTTATATTTCTATGAAAGTTGTATTAAAACTTTCTTAAAATGGTCTATCAACAAATACCCTAAATAGAACCCTAAAATTATTAGTATCTTAAACATTTTCATTAGTAATGATAATATTGCCTGATATCTGCAGTAAGCAAAAACTCCAAGATCATGGCATGCATGTACTTACAAGTTACAAGAGAGGGAACGAAGAGAGGCATTATGGCACTAGCATTGGAGATGGTATAAAAGTTGGTATTTTACCATCTAAAAACTTATTTTATCTATATTATACTAACTCACTTTACAATATATCCTAGATTCTAGTTTTTATTTTTACATATAACTCATTAAAATAATATAATTACACAATAAAATAATATAAAATCTAACTCAAACAATAGGGAGGAGAGAGAACATTTTCATATTAAACAATTCTTTACAACCTGCTACAGTGGGTTCTTAGAACATATGGGTTAGAAAAAAATTTTGGCTGGGAATATGGGTAGAACTTAGAACATAGAATGATTATGCTAAGCATGAAAGTTGCTTTGGCAGCTTATGCAATGTTAAGTCCACTTGGGCATATGCTAACATCATGGCATTCATTTACTTACAAGAGAGAGAGAAAGAAGAGAGAGGCATGGGTTGTTTAGATTGCTAGGCATTCAAGTTCGTCATATGGCAACAGCGTCAAACTTGGCACGGGTTGTTTTTAGATTGCTAGGCATTCAAGTTAACTTGGCATGCATGTATTACGTAGATCCAATTTCTTCAACTTTCAATACGTCAAACTAGCCAAATATAGGTATGGAAGAGTTCATATTTTCAGCAACGACTGACTAGACTCCGACACGACTGTTCGTTTTCAATTATTGCTCCTTAGAGCATCCACAGTAGTGGAGCTAAATTTTTAGCAATTTAGCTTCACCAAAAGTTACTTTATCTATTTTACCTACACACATACTGCAGCAGTGGATCTATTTTAGCTTTCAACACAATAAAATAATATATTCATCACAATAAAATAATATTTCTACTACAATAAAATAATAATATTTTTACCACAATAAAATAATATATCACCACCATCACCACAGCACAAACATCCTCCACCTCCACCACCACCACCATCGGCCACTAGTCCATAGAAGGGAAAAAAAAAAAAAAAAAAAAAAAAAACACCAACCCAAATCGAACCCACAAATCCACAACCACCACCACCACCTCCACCACCACCGGCCACCAGTCCACAGCAAGAAAAAAAAAAAGAAAAAAAAAAAACACAACCCAAATCGAACCCACAAATCCACAACCACCACTACCACCGGCCACCAGTCCACAGCAGGAAAAAAAAAAACCCAAATCTCCGATCGGCAGCGTGATACAACCATTGGCGGCGTGAAAGAACCAATATCCACATGCAAGCACTCCGCAGCAGTCCACAGCAGGAAAAAAAAAAAAAAAAAAAAAAAAACCCAAATCTCCGATCGGCGGCATGATACAACCATTGGCGGCGTGAAAGAACCAATATCCACATGCAAGCACTCCGATCAACGGCGAGCTCCATGGATTTCCCAGTCAGGCACTCCGATCGGCGGCGAGCTTCGTGGGTCGGTGATCGGAGTTGAGAGAGTGAGACCGGAGTTGAGAGAGTGAGCTTGAGTCGAGCTTCATGGATCGGTGACCGGAGTTGAGAGAGTGAGACCGGAGTTGACAGAGTGAACTTGAGAGATGAGAGTGAATGAGAGAGAGAGAGGCATTAAAGAATGAAAAAAAAAAAGGGAAGGTGTATTATTTAATCAACCAACCGAATAAAATATATATATATATATTTTTTGCTCTCAGCTACAGTGCACATCTATCTATAGATGTGCACTGTAGCAAATCATCTAAAATTTTAGCTTTTGCCTCCACTGCTGCAGCGTGAATTTTGTGTGTGTGGAGCTAAATTTTAGCAATATAGCTTTATACCTCCTCTATTGTGAGTGCTCTTATTACTCTCTTTTGTTTATAGTTTATTATTTTTTTAGGAGTTTCTTGCACTGATTGGATTAACTAGCTAGAGTGAGATACAGTTGTTTTGAACCTATCAAACATTAGCTGAGCTGATCTAATTCATCATAGTCAAGTTTAACACGTACCATTACTTGTTAATCATAAGAATGTTTTGTGTCATGTGTATCATCTAATTTCTAGTTTTTGTGCAAAATGAATTATTGACTGCAAAAATTGAAAAGTTCAAATTTAATTAAATTCTAAATTTGATTTAAATTGGAGTCTAATTTTACGCCACATGTATCATATAATTTTTTTAAATTTTTGTGGTAAGTGAATTTTTAGGTACAAAAACTAAAGAGTGACAAGTTGAACACTCAATTGTAAAATTTTGAAAAATTATTGAGGAAGACAAAACGATACTTTTTTTAATATTCTTCCTCATATCTTTTGATGATTTACTGACTATGTTGATATACAAAAAAGAGACTTTAGAATTGAAAGAGGTGACTAGTGTATTTGGAGTTTGAATTTCTTGAGAGTTTGTGTCATTATTGTAATCTCCTTATTTTTATAGCGAAACTTTTTTTCTATGACTGCCTATAGACATAGATATATTATTGAACCACATAAATTATTATGTTCTTTGTTTGTGTATTTGTTGATATATTTTTGTCTTTTTAACTCTTATTGGTTTAATCTTGAAGATGCTATTTGCACAACATGAACCTACAGCTTCAACGTTATAGCGAAGAATATTTCAACAAAAAAAAAAAGGTTATAGCGAAAAATGTCCCTTTTTTTTTTTTTTTTTCTCTGGAATAGTGAAGTAAGATTGGCCAATAGATTAATTACACAACCATGAACAAATGCCAATCTTGCTTAAAATGGTGCACTTGTCTTGGACCATGGTAAATCACAATCATCATTGATGTGGATAAAAGTAGAGATTACTCACAATAAGACAAGCCGACGGTTAAAAGCGGACGGATACAATTAAACCCGTTGGCCTTCACTTGAAGATATCGACGAAAGGGATATTTAGAAAGAGGCACCGGCAAGGCATACCCAAGGACTGACGGAATCATGAAGCTGACGGTATTAAGGCTGAAGGCGTAGCGTAAGCTGACGACCTGAGGATTGCTTGCCATCCACGATTGCGTATATAAGGAAATGTCTTGCTCTCCACGCTTAGTGATACCCAAAGGAATTCCTATATGGAAAGGATCCCACAAAATACGCCCAAGAAGACTCCTACAAGGAAAAGACTTCTATTTCAAGAAAAAGAGGTCAACCCTCTACTACTATAAAAGCTCCAATACCCTTACAAACCAAGGTACGCATAATTTCCCTTCTCTAGCACCCTAGAGTTGTGAGAATAGTTCTAACTTGACCTTCAGAGGGTATTTGGCCGGCACCACACCGGTGCTCTCTATTAGGTCTTCTCTTTTTGTTGTGCAGGTGCTATTTTGAACGTACGAGCACTGTGTGGCTTACTGGTGATTTTTTTTGGCATCATCAATTGGCACCGTCTGTGGGAAACGTTTCACGGATTGTAAACCATATTATCGCTTCTCGGACAAAAGAGTTGCATGGTGCTCACTCGCTCAATGGCAACCACTAACGACGTTCAAGAAGAACCACCCACGACCGCCCTCGAGAGACAGGTTAAAACTCTCGTCGCTGCCGTGGAACGCCTCACCAAACAAAATCGCGACCTGGAAGAGCAGCTGCACCAGAAAAACGCAGCATCGGATAACCAAGGAGCAGATCAAGAAGGAACCAGCGCTGAAAAAAGGACTCAAGAGAGACCACAGGCCAGTAATGCCCCAAGCAGACCGGAGCAACAAAACGTGAGCCTCCCCTCCCTCGCAGATATGGCTCTGCCACCTATTATCACAGAGATGCAGGCAATGAAGGAACAGATAGAAGTTATGATGAATGCTCTCAAGGGACGAGTGTCCAGAGATCTTGATGACCTTGTTAACCGAACTGACTCGCCATTCACCGCCTCCGTCAACTCTTTCCCCCTGCCGAGTAAGTTCCGCATGCCACAGATAGATAGTTATGACGGGGTCAAGGATCTTCTAGATCACCTAGAGACCTTTAAGACCTTGATGCACCTTCAAGGAGTGGCAGATGCGATCATGTGTAGGGCCTTCCCTACAATGCTAAAGGGTGCGGCAAGAATTTGGTTCAGCCGGTTGATACCCAACTCCATCAGCACCTTCAAGGAGCTAAGCACTCAATTTACTGCGCACTTCATCGGGGGACATAGGTACAAGAAGTCTACGACTTGCTTGATGAGCATCAAGCAACAAGAGGAGGAGACGCTGAGATCTTACATATCCCACTTCAATAAGGAGGTACTCTCGATTGACGAAGCTGACGACAAGATACTTGTAGCGGCATTCACTAATGGGCTGAAGAAGGGTAAGTTTTTGTTCTCCCTGTACAAAAACGACCCGAAGACCATGTCAGAGGTACTTTACAGGGCCACCAAATATATGAACACTGAAGACGCGTTGCCGGCCCGAGAAGAAAAACCCAAGAAAAGAGAGAGGCAAGAAGACACACTGTAGGACCAAGGCCAGAAGAAGGCCAGGACAGGAGACCGAATGGATGAAAGACGCCCTAAGCCCCCAGGAGGAAGATTCACAAACTTCACTCCATTAACCGCTCCGATAGATCAAGTCTTAATGCAAATCAAGGACGAGGGGGCTCTGACGTTCCCTGGAAAGCTGAAGGGTGATCCCAACAGACAATCTAGGGATAAATATTGCCGCTTCCACCGTGACCATGGTCATAACACAGCTGATTGCTATGACCTAAAGCAGCAGATTGAGGCTCTTATCAGACAAGGAAAACTGCAGAAGTTCGTTAGCAAGGAGAGAACAAATCCACCCCCACAAGACCAGTACCCCTTGCGGGATAATGAGCGACCGAAACCCCCCATAGGGGACATAAGGATGATCGTGGGAGGAACAGCTGCCGCTGGGTCGCCCAAAAAGGCCCACAAGACCTACCTTAGGATGGTACAAAATGTTCAGCTGACGGGAGCCGTGCCAAAGATAGCACGGAGAGAAGGCCCCATTATCGGGTTCTCAGAAGAAGATGTGCGACGTCTTCACCACTCGCATGATGACGTGCTTATTGTAAGCATTCGGGTAGAGGACTACAACATGCACCGGGTGCTGGTCGACAATGGCAGCTCGGTAGATATCCTGTACTACCCAGCGTTCCAGTAAATAGGGATCGACAGAGAGCGATTGATTCTGACAAACGCCCCGCTCGTCGGTTTCGGAGGAACAAGGGTATTCCCCTTGGGCATGGTCAGATTATTCGTCACGGTAGGTGACTACCCTCAGCAAATCACTAAGGATGTAACATTTTTAGTGGTCGACTGCTCGTCCGCCTACAACGCCATCATCGGATGACCTACCCTCAACTCATGGAAGGCTGCGACCTCAACCTACCACTTAATGATTAAGTTTCCTACCGAGTATGGAGTAGGAGAGCTACGCGAAAATCAGGTGGTTGCACGTGAATGCTACGTAGCCATGATGGAAATGGATGAGCACCTCCAAGCTATGAACATAGAAGAACACCGCACGACGACGGAGCCGGTAGAGAAGCTTGAAGAAATACTTCTCGACGATTCCAATCTTGACCGAACAACCAAAATTGGAACCCTTGCTAGTCCCGCACTCCGTCAGGCACTCATGACCTTTCTTAGAAGCAATCGGGATGTATTTGCCTGGAGCCATGAGGACATGCCAGGGATAGACCCTTCAATCATGGTACATAGGCTGAATGTGTCGCCTTCCTTCCCACCTATTCGGCAGAAGAAGAGGGTGTTCGCCCCGAAGCGAGATCAGGCCATAGCCGAAGAAGTCCGCAAACTACAGGAGGCAAGTTTCATTAGGGAAGTTTACTACCTCGATTGGCTGGCGAACGTAGTGATGGTTAAGAAAGCTAGCGGGAAGTGGCGGATGTGCGTGGACTTCACCGACCTTAACAAAGCCTGCCCCAAATACAACTATCCCCTCCCAAGGGTCGACGTCCTAGTAGACTCAACGACTCGGCACCAGCTGCTAAGCTTTATGGACGCTTTCTCAGGTTACAACCAAATTCGAATGCACGAAGCTGATCAGGAGAAAACTTTGTTCGTGACCAGTCAAGGCCTCTTCTGTTATAAAGTAATGCCCTTCGGCCTGAAGAATACGGGCGCAACGTACCAGAGGCTTATGAACAAAATGTTCGCGTAGTAAATTGGGAGGAACGTCCAAGTCTACGTTGACGACATGCTAGTAAAAAGCCGAAGGGAGGAAGATCACTTGGAAGACCTTAAAGAAACATTCGACACCCTTCATTCTTACAACATGAAGCTCAATCCGGGAAAGTGCGCCTTCGGAGTGACGGCGGGAAAATTCCTAGGATTTATGGTGTCCCAAAGGGGGATCGAGGTCAACCCGGACAAGATCCGGGCCATTATGGAGATGGCACCACCGAGAAATGTGAAGGATGTACAAAATGTGAAGGATGTACAAAGCCTCAACAAAAAAATAGTAGCACTAAATAGGTTCGTGTCGAGGGCGACGGACAAGTGTTTGCCCTTCTTCCGCACGCTGAAGAGATCATTCGAATGGACTGCCGAATGTCAGCAGGCATTCGAGGAGTTGAAGGCTTATCTTTCCTCCCCGCCACTGCTAAGTCCATCATAGCCAGGAGAAGAGCTTTTCCTCTATCTAGCCGTCTCCCCTACAGCCGTCAGCGCTGCCTTAGTCAGAGAAGAAGAAAGAGTACAAAAGCCCGTATACTACGCGAGCCGGGCGCTTCGCGGTGCTGAAGAAAGATATCCACCTATGGAGAAACTTACCTTTGCATTAGTTACGGCAGCTCGCAAGCTCAAGCCATACTTTCAAGCCCATACGGTGAACGTCCTGACCGAGAAGCCCTTGCGACGGGCAATGAGCAATCTTGAAGCTGCGGGTCGACTGGCGTTATGGGCTATAGAGTTGAGCGAGTTTGATATCCAGTATCGCCCACGAACTGCCATCAAAGGACAGATCGTCGTAGACTTCATAGCAGAATTCACTCATGACGAAGACAAGGGGGTAGAAGAGTCCCCTCATTGGAGCATATATACTGACGGATCATCCAATAGACGAGCTGGAGGGGCTGGCATTGTACTACTGTCACCCGAAGGAGACAGGGTTGAATGTATGGTCTGTCTCGACTTCCCCACTACCAACAATGAAGCAGAGTACGAAGCATTAGTAGCAGGCCTCGACCTCACCAAAGCAGCAGGAGCCGCGAGCATAGTCATTTACTGCGACTCTCAGGTCGTGGCTAACCAAGTGAATGGAGACTATAAGTGCAAGGGCGAAAGGATGAAGAGATACCTTGATCAAGTAAGGACAAGAGTAGACGACCTAGAGGCCAAAATCATCCAAATTCCCAGAGGAGAAAATGAGCAAGCCGACCGTCTTGCCAAAGCCGCTTTAGCAAAGCATATGATCATCCCTGGTAATGTACTCTCTTTTGTTCAGCTTTCTCCACTAATAGATTCCAGCGACATGCAGGAGATAGGCTCTAAAAGTAATTGGACCACACTGTTAGTTTCATACTTAAAAAACGGGGTCTTACCAGACGGGAAGGAGGTTGCAAGAAAGCTGAAGGTCCAAGCGGTGAGATTCGTCTTGATAAGAGATGTCCTGTACAAAAGAGGCTTCTCCCGTCAATATCTGAGATGCTTGGGTACAGAAGAGGCAGACTACGTCATGAGGGAGGTACACAAGGGGATTTGTGGAAACCATTCGGGGTCAAGGTCATTAGTACACAAGCTTGTGCGAGCAGGGTACTATTGGCCCACCATGCAGAAGGATGCCGAGGCTTATGTTAAGACCTGTGACAAATGCCAAAGGTTCAACAATATTATTAGACAACCAACCGAAGAGTTGACCCCGATGAAGGCCCCATGGCCGTTCGCTCAGTGGGAATTAGATATTATGGGACCATTCCCTACAGCAGTACGACAGCTGAAGTTCCTGGTAGTGGGCATTGACTACTTTACAAAGTGGGTGGAAGCTGAAGCCTTGGCCACCATTATGGAGAAGAACGTGAGGAGTTTCGTCTGGAGATGCATCGTATGCAGGTTTGGCATCCCTAGAGTCTTAGTCTCGGATAACGGGAAGAAATTCGACAACGACCCCTTCCGGGACTTTTGCTCTCAGTTAGGAATAAGAAACCACTACTCCTCCCCTGCCCACCCTCAGGCTAACGGACAGGTCGAAGTCACGAACCGATCCTTGTTGAAAATTATCAAGACTCAGCTCGAGGGGGCAAAGGGTATATGGCTTGAAGAGTTGCCAAGCATACTATGGGCATACAGGACGACGACAAGGACATCCACAGGAGAGACATCGTTCCGACTAACATACGGGAGCGAAGCAGTCATCCTAGCCGAAGTTGGACTCACAAGCTACAGGGTGCACAACCATGACGAGAGCAAGAATGACGAGGCAATGCGACTACAGCTTGACCTAGTAGACGAGATCAAGGTGACGGCAGAACAAAGGCTCGTTAGGTACCAGGATCGCTTGGCCAAGCATTACAACTCTCAGGTCCGACACAGAGACTTCCAGGTTGGAGATCTTGTTCTCAGAAAAGTCATGGGCGCCGCTAGAGACCCTACCCAAGGGAAGCTCGGCCCCAATTGGGAAGGACCTTACCGAGTCACGTCATGGCAGAGGAAAGACACTTACCACCTGGAGACGTTAGACGGACAGAAGTTACCGCATTCATGGAACACCGAGCACTTACGAAAGTATTACCAATAGAGATGACGGCATGGAGACCAACACCCTTTTTTATTTACAGCTTAAATTTTAGTTATACTCCTCAGTTCTATCATTTACTTTAGTTTTCGTAACAATACCTCTTTTTCATTTTAGGCCCAAAGGGCAGAATTTGATTTTTGAACTACTTTTATTTATGAATGCATGGCAATAAGAGGAGTTTATTCAGAAATTGCTGAAGTTTCTATTTTACAAATCTACAGTCTAATGTTCACAAAAGTGGACGATTATGTTCAAGTGGACGACTCAAGTAAACAACAAAGTCCACAAGAATGAACGGAAGCTGAAAAGCTGACGGTCTCACCAAATGAATGAGACTATAAAATGTGGTCATTAAGTCCATAATATAGACGAAGGCTAAAAAGCCGACGGTCTCGCCAAGTGGATGAGACTATTATCACCTGAACAAGGTCATAAAACCGACGGCCTTACACAACAAGGTCATTAAATCCATAAAGTGGCTGAGAGGTAAAAAGCTGACGGTCTCACCAAATGGATGAGAATATCATAACATGGTCAAGTTATAAAACCGACGGGCTTACATGACAACGTCATTAAGTCCATAACATGGCTGGAAGCCGACGGTCCTATCAAAGTGAGGTTATAAAAATAACATGATCGATTAATGGACGAGGCTACAAAGTCGATGAGTTATTAAAAACGACGGAATCATTAAAAACACTTAACATGGATAAAACTACAAAGCTAACGGGCCTAGAAAAAATAACGTTCCTTACAAAATGGACGAGGTCATAAGGTTAGCTACACCATCAAATGCCCAGAGGTAAAGCTCATGAAACCGACGAGCCTACCAAACTCAAAACGATGAGATGGGCGGGATAAAAAAGGAACATAAGTTACACGAAGCCCGTGTCAACAGATTTTTTCATTGAACAAGTCCACCCTCAAAAGCTGACGGGTTTCCCAAAACAGATGGGATTACAAGACCAACGAATTCATCCAACACAATCATTGATTTAAAAAGTAAGAAGCGACGGGAATAACATGCCACATAACAAAATAAATTGTCTACAAACAAAAGCTCAAAAATCCAAAAGGGCACTTTAACAATTAATTGTTTGCAAAATGATTGAAATACACAAAGAAAATTTTAGGCAGCAGGAGCGTCAGCAGGGTTCCTGTCATCTTTCTGAGACTGATTTTCAACATATACAAACACCGTCTGAGAATTAGAAGTAGGGGTATGAGGAGGATTGGCAGCAGGTTGGGCGAGAACAACGACGCCGTCATTCCTGGGAGGAAGATTGGACTCAGGAGAGCCATCACCTTCATCAATAACATCGTTAGCAATGGGTGACGTCGGTGCAGGATCATCCAGGGTAATCCCAGATAGGTCCAGCTTTGGGAAAACTGACGCAACTTGTTTGAGGCAATCATTAAACCCAGTGCCATAATACTCAGCACAAGAGTCAATGAATGATTGCGATGCTTTAAATTCTCGAACGGCGTCAGTCCCAGCCGTCTCCACCCTTTTGCTCGGATCTGTCACATCTTGCTGAAGATTTTCCTTCTGATGGTCAGCCTCCTCCAGTTTCTCCATGACTTCCTTCAACTCACCGTTTAGCGTGCGGACAACATCCTTGTATTGCCCCTGTTTATTCATCAAATTTATGTTATGTTTCCGGACTTGGGTGACAACCCCCTCCTTGGCAACGCAACGATCCTGAAGGGCCTTCACACGCACCAATGCCTGAGAAAAGAACACAGGCGTCAGTCAAAGTAAATTAAAATGGAATGAAACCAAATTGATCGAAAGGCAGCAAGCATACCCTAGTAAGATCAAAAAGAGCCGACGCCTCTAAGTCCTCCGTCCCCAACAAATCGCAAGGCCCTATATCCGTCGGCTTTACGAAGGACCCAACCTCCCCGACGGTATAGTCCTTGTGGGTCAAGAGGCAGCAAGGGCCCTCGATGACAGGACCTGAGGAAGTCATTACCCCCTTGCCCGCACCGTGGCTTGGCTTAAAGGGAGATTTTTCCTTCGAAGGAATGTCCCCAGGAGTGACGGCAGCCTTCTTGGACGGACGGTCGTCACCCCTGTCGGGCTTCCTTTTTGAGGCCTTGATGACGGTCTTGGGGGTTGACGAGGTTCCCCCCTCTGCCTCCTTTGCTTTCTTTTCCTCCTTTTTACGGGCTGCAGCAGCCCTCACCCTTTGCCTAGCAGACTCCATCTCTACACAAAGTAACTAACAATTATTAAAACAAATGGGAGGGGTAAGACCGACGTAGGTAGCAAAGAGTTTACTCACGTCGGCAAGAGAAATCGTCTAGTCTCCGAGCTTCAGCTAACGGTTCTGGGCCCCCGCAGTATAAATGGAGGGTGTCAAGGGTGATTAAGTCCCTGCACTTTCGCTGATCTAATGGAATGTCAAGAACCCGACGGATGAACTCCTCCTGTTCGTCAGTTATGTGGGGACGGGTATTAGTTGAAATCAAGGGAAAGATAGTGTTAGAAGCGTCACCACAAAACGAGGGAAAAATGGTTGACGGGATTAACCTGAATCCCTGACAAAAGCCCAAGTATTGTTAAAGTAACCATGAGGCATCGTCTTCCATTCCTCCTGACGGCATACCCAATCCGTCCCTTCAACAAAGAAATACCTACTTTTCCAGTTCCTATTGGAATCTGGCATATCCGATACTAGCCTCAAACCTTTCTCCCGGGCATTAAAATGGTATGTCCCCTTAGAAGATGCGATGTGATGGGGTCTGTAGCAATAAAAGAACTCGTCCAAGGTAAGCTGACGGTTTCCTCCACTAAGACGACCCCATAAGATTTCAGCACTTATAAAAATTCTCCAGGCATTCAGAGCAATTTGACTAATGGACAGACCCAGAAAATCAGTCAACTGACGATGCAAGGCCGTCAGCGGCAATCTAAGCCCCGCAGCAAACATGGCATCATACATGCCAACGTCAGCGGTTCTTCCCGAGTAACATCTCTCATTCTCTCTAGGGAGATGGATTGGGATGTGGTCTGGAATTTGATAACGGGTACGCAACTCCTTAAACACCTTCTCACTCATCATAGGTAAAAACTTGTTGACAGCCCAATCCTCAGGGAGAATGAAAGGACGGTTATCCCCGGGACCCTCTGAGGTCCCTTCACTGGATTCCTCGTCACCATCAACATCATCCCCGTCAGTTCCACTTCTCTTTTTTCCCTCTTCTACCTCATCCTCCCCTTCGTCTTCCGCCTCCTCACCCCCCTCAGCATAACTCTCAATGTTACCATCGGGAGATTGGGCCGACGTCTCTCTCTCTGACGAAGGTGAGAAGTCCTCTGACTCATCACCTAAAGCAAAGGCCTCGTTGTAGCCCGCTCCTTCGCGGACTGACGACTCCTCACACGATGCGTCTCTTGACATCTGACTATCTACAAGTGACAGATCCAATCTAAGTACCTAAACTGACATCCTCACTAAAGGAATTATTCAGCCATAAGCAAAAATGCAAAAAAGAGGAAGAGGAAATGAAACTTACTGATAAGTTAGCTTTCTGAAGGAGAACGGCCTCAAGGCTAGTGGCGGACAAGCTGACGGAAGTAAGGAATGAGTTGACGAAATTAAGGGCAACGGGCTTTCTCTCTCGAAGATCAGAAAGGATGAAATAGAGAGAATGAGGAGGAGGTGCCATTTATATATAGAATAGAAGTGCGCGGAAGACGAAGCGATGCCTTGGTCAGGAGCGGAGCCAATAAGAACGCGCCATTTGTCCAGAGCATTAAATGTACGACGGCTCGAGGAGTTCCCCGTGAATGATTTTCCCGCTCCTATAAAGAATATAATAATAATCAGTTAACAAAAACTTAACTCCATAACCCGTCAGTATTAAGAGTGACGAGGATATGGAGTAGGGGGCAACTGATGTGGATAAAAGTAGAGATTACTCACAATAAGACAAGCCGATGGTTAAAAGCGGACGGATACAATTAAGCCCGTCGGCCTTCACTTGAAGATATCGACGAAAGGGATATTTAGAAAGAGGCACTGGCAAGGCATACCCAAGGACTGACGAAATCATGAAGCTGACGGTATTAAGGCTGAAGGCGTAGCATAAGCTGACGACCTGAGGATTGCTTGCCATCCACGATTGCGTATATAAGGAAATGTCTTGCTCTCTACGCTTAGTGATACCCAAAGGAATTCCTATATGGAAAGGATCCCGCAAAATATGCCTAAGAAGACTCCTACAAGGAAAAGACTTCTATTCCAAGGAAAAAAGGTCAACCCTCTACTACTATAAAAGCCCCAATACCCTCACAAACCAAGGTACGCATAATTTCCCCTCTCTAGCACCCTAGAATTGTGAGAATAGTTCTAACTTGACCTTTGGAGGGTATTTGGCCGGCACCACACTGGTGCTCTCTGTTAGGTCTTCTCTTTTTGTTGTGCAGGTGATATTTCGAACGTACGAGCACTGTGTGGCTTACTGGTGATTTTTTTCGGCATCATCAATCATTATTAAACAGATGTGAATTTAAATCCTATCACTTGCTTGGGTTCTGGTAAGCTCAATTCAATTGGCCGTAAAGCATGTTTTCATTGAATGTAAAAACATGAGTTTGAAATCTACCTATATCAAAAAAGATTTCATTCATGTCTTAAATTGATGATAAAGAACATTCATTATGAGTTTGAATGTTGTCTACACCAAAAATAAATCTATTGTTATACTGACCTAAGGATAAACATGAATTATTATCAAAATTTTCTCACTCGAAAAAAATTTTCCTTTATCAAAAAACTGAGGGGAAAAAAATAAAATAAATAAAAGCAACTTGGAGCTGTTACGTCACAAGCCCCCCTATAAATAGCGGAATTCTCCACAAGATTTTGGGACAACTAAAAAAGAAGATATAAGTTATAACCTCTGAAACCAACTCCACAAATATCCATGGCTTATCCTTCCATGGTCCTCTTAGCTCTCCTTCTTGTTTCCGCAACCTCAGCATCAATGGCACTAATATAGCCGAAATAATTGTTCTAGGACGTGTGTTTTGCTCCCTCACTGGAAATCCCTTGCCTAACATCGAAGCCTCGGGTTTGGCAGGTGTAAATGTAGCTCCGGTGTGCAATGGCGCCCAAGGTAGCCTCGGCGAAGCTCTCACTAATGCCGCGGGATTTTACAATATTGTTCTTAAAACTGCAGATGGTATTACCTTTGATAAATCTCTATGCTCTATAGCTGTCAAACTCCCTGTCGGCAATTGCACCCTTCTGCCTCCTACCGGAACCCTCACAGCGACTATCACTCTTGTCAGTATAGTCCAGACAGCGTTGGGTTGCAAATTTTCTAGGGGGATTGTTTGCCTATGAGGCCCTTTGAGACTTACGCTAATTAAAGAGACTCATGCAGCCATGCTTTCTTTGTGTATGGTTTCTTTACTTATTTCTATGTTACTATTAATAAGGAAGCAATAGATGCTTCAATTTACCTTTCTATAAAATAAATGTTTGAAAATGTTCATCAAACAGGAGGTGACAATATTCTACTGAAGATGTATCTAAAAGCAAGCCGAAGCTAAAAGCCAAATAAAAATTGTTGTTTACTAGTTGTTATGGTTATTTTGTATTTCTGCTAAAGCAATTGTTATGGTTATTAAGATAAGCAGACAATATTGTTCCATTGCCTCATTAATCTAGACTACTATTTAAGGGTTTCCTTATTTGGAATCCTCATTTTTTTTGTTAAAAAATGCCCCTACACCCCTATGTTTAAGTAGAGACAATACTAAAGGATAATTCAGTAAAAATACAACTCTAAGAGCAACCACATCAACTTGTGGAAAGTTTTGCAAAATAGAAAAAGTTACACTTTTTACAAATTTTGGTCAAAAAAACACCTACATCAGTGGGTGTAAAATTGTACATTTATGCACAATTGCTACAATAACCGTGCATATATGCACGGTTACTGTAGCATGTGTATTTAATATTTTATTATTTTTTTCTCTCTCCTACCTCTGACTCTCATCTCAACTCTCTCTTTCTCATTTTATCACAGCTCTCTCTTTCTCTCATCTTAACTCTGCTCAACCTCTCCGATCCAACAATCTGATGAGACTCGTATAGATTTATAGATAAAGCTTCAAAATCGAAGAATTTTGACAGGGATGGAGTTTTCGTTGATTTCTGTGATTCACACTTCGTCGGAAATCGTGGTTCTCGACGGACCATGATCCAGCGATCCAAGGCCTTGACTCAAGATCCAGTGAGTTCTAGTCGGAGCTTCGTTACCTTCTTGCTGTTCGGATCTATGGCTTTTGGGTTTTGATCCATTTTTTATTATTTGTTTGATTATTTGTTTCAGGATTTCATATGGCTGGGTTGAATGGGTTGATGATGGTGGCTATGTGGTTGTATTGGGTCTGTGAGAGAGATGATAGTATTAAAGAAATGAATATTTTATTTGAATAAATGTGTATAATAGACAAACTGATGTGGGTGTTTTGTAAAAATAAGAGTGTAAAAATAGAAAAAGTAGGTTTTAGATGTGTAAAATGGAAAAAAGTTTGTATCAACTGATGCAGTTGCTCTAACTCCCACTAAAACATTGCCTAAAAAATATGGCCACTCTCTTGTTGATTTTCAAATTGCTATATCTACTTACAAATTAGATTCTCAAAATAAAAATTATAAATATAAAATAAAAACATAGTTTTTTTTTTCTCTACAAAATAAACTATTTGTTTATTTCTTGAAGCTAGCCTCATGACACTCCTGGCTGTATTAGTAGTTCTAAATATGTAATATTAATGAGAAAACGTGTAAATCTGAATGAAAAATTATGACACTATAAAAAATAAAAAATAAGCCTCATCGCACGTGCGGAGCGCGTGTGATGAGGGTAGTTGTTCTTAACTAAGCTATTAATTTTTCAAAATACATCTAAATTCGAAGTTCTTAGTTTTACATTTATCCAATTAAGCAAAAGATATCTATGTAATTAGTAAGACATACATTTAAGGATTTTTTTTTTGTTAATTAATTTACTAGAAAGAGAAGAATGACCATTAAACTTTCCCATAACATTTACCACCGCGTACCCTTGGTGCGGTGGTTACTCCACAAGTATAAATGCTTGTGGGGTGTGGGGGGTAAGGGCCGGAGTTCAAGTCTCCAGGAAGGAGTTTCACACACATATACACTTAGATTAGGTTAGAGTAGAAATCCTATCTTGTAAAAAAAAAAAAAAAAAAAAAAAAACTTTCCCATAACATTTGACCATGTTTCATTAATTTTCGAATTATAATTTTGGTAAGATAATAAGTATTGGCTTTATACTTTTTAATTCTTTTTTTTTTCAATCACTACATTTTTTTATGTAGGTTTATTCATGTATAAAGGCTAAGAAAATATGTAATATAAATAATATTTAATAGGAAAAAAAATTATTTTTAATTTTTTCAACAAAAAAAAAGCCCAGTTGAGTCACAGTACTCATACCGGATCCAGAAAATTTAGGTAAACAAAGATACCTGCACCCAATACCTAAATACCCTAAGCACCAACCGGGTCAAGTGGAAGGGGCGGATTTTTTGCAAGAGCTCAATGGTGAATCCGAAAGGCTTGAAAGAGAGAGGTTGTATAGTATAATTTTTAAATTTCCTTTAGGAAAGAGAATTTCTTTCATTAATAAAACGTAGATATAATATAAAATAGGAGAAAATATCATTTTGGTATCTACATATTAGGGTCATAATCAATTTTATTCCTATATTTTAGTAACAGTCAATTTGGTCCCAGTTATTTTCAACTTGCAATCAATTTGGTCATTACCGTTAATTCACTAACAAAAAATACCGACGTGGCACACCACGTGCATAGTTAGCACACTTATTAAAGCTTACGTGGTAAATAAAATAATAGATAAATTTTTTAATAAATTTTTAAAAATTTCATGTCAGCAATTAAATTTAAAAAAAAAATAAAAACAAAAAATTTTAATATTTCAAATTTAAAGATAGAAAAAATAATTTACCAGATTATATTGCATTTTCTTGCAATCTCTTGGCAACCAAACACAAAATCTCAAATCAAATTTACTAATCTCCAACTCAAAAATGAGCACAAGAACATGCAAGCATATGAGCATTTGAACATTGGAATATGTTAGCATGCGGGCATACGAGCATGTGAACGTCTAAGCATGTAAGCTTTTGAACTTGAGAGCACGTGAGTATGTGAGCATTAAAGCATGTGAATATGTAAACATGTGAACATCCAAGTATATGAACATCAAGTAAAAATTGTGACATTTAATTTGAATTTATGATTAAGTCTTATTAATTAATAAATTTCTTTATTAAATCTTAAGTGTCTTCCCAAGTAGTCTTAACATTAATCATTAAATGTACTCTTGTCTTTTAAGAAACATCTTATCAATCATTTAACCTCAGATATCAATTTATTTTAAATTCAAATCTTAAAGTCTCTTAGGAAGAATCATCACATTAATTTAAGTCATTAATTGTTTTCCCTCCCATTAATTGGCATACTTAAATTCAAATTTAATTCCCTTGAATTCCTTAGACAACATAATCTCATTAATTGTCAACCATTTAATTGTCATCCCCTCAGATATCAATTTATTTTAAATTCAAATCTTAAAGTCTCTTAGGAAGAATCATCACATTAATTTAAGTCATTAATGGTTTTTCCCTTCCATTAATTGGCATTCTTAAATTCAAATTTAATTCCCTTGAATTCCTTAGACAACATGATCTCATTAATTGTCAACCATTTAATTGTCATCCCCTCCAAGTTACTAGCTAGTTTGGGATATAAATATATTTTACCACAAATCCACCTGACCCAACATAGAAACCATGCACTTCTCTTACCCATTCTTCACGACTTCTATGGCTAGCGTATTCATCATTTTCATGTTTGTATTCTGTAAGGTTGAATTTAATCAACCATGTGTTGGCTTTATTCCGTGACAAATTTGCTTGTAATATAGCACTTAGAAACCTTGTATTTAGGTGGGAATCATGTAAGGGTAGTGTGTGAGAGAGTGTGAAGAAATGCTCAAGACAGTGCAGTGAAGCAGAGACTCGCGGCTAGGACTCGCGGGTGGCTCGCGGCTAGGACTCGCGGGTGGCTCGCGGCTTGCAAGCCGCCAAAAGTTGCACACGTGCAAAGCATGCAGGGGAGCTGAACAGTCATGCCAGCTGGAGCACTACAGGACAAAAATCCAGACTGGCCATTTAGCTAGCTCGCGACTTGAACTCACGACTTAGTTAAGTCGCGAGGTCAAGTAGCCAGCCAACCCTGTTTTTGGAAAAACTGACTCTCTGCATTCTTTTCTCACACCAGTATAAATACCCCTCATTCCTACAAAATATGTGTGGCCATTCAGAAAGAAAAACCCTAAGAGAGGTTTCTTCAAAACACCCACCCAAGTAGAGAGAGCTACTCATTCTTAGAGAGAAATCTTTGTAGTCTCTTCTCATTCCCTCTCTCATTGTCATACCTATTGAGAGGAGATTTCTATCCAAACACTACCCACACCCATTTAGAGTGTTGAGAGTTTTTGGAGCTTTGGGAAGCATTGGAAGATGCCAAGGATGGCGGATGCTATGGTCTAGTAGCGGAATCCGGTAAGCTAGAAAAGAAAAAGGTTCGGCGTAACCTCGTTGGAGCAAGAAGCTTGGAGGGCTTAGGTACATCGGGTAGATTAGGCTTGAAGGGTCTATTGCTGTTCATGTATCCCAACTACATTTTCTAGTGGATTATTGACCGCTTGGAGGGCGGCGGAGAGGTTTTACACCGAGGGCTTCGGTTTCCTCTTCGATAACACATCGTGTGTTGTCCTTGTGTTTGCATCTCTCTTCCCTTTATCTTTGCCTTTTATTTTCTGCTGTGGATGTGATTTATAATTGGCTTAGATTGATTTCCAATTCTGTTTATAGCTTATGTTCATTTTCCGCACACTAGTTGTTTGACATAAAGCTTGAATTGGTTAAGTTGTAATTTGGGGGTCTAAACGTTCAAAGGTGTTTATACACGTTTTTGAACTTTCAATTGGTATCAGAGCGGGTACACTTGTTGTGGTTTAAATACCTAAGTGTGATCCTTGACCCCTTGTGTTTATTTGCCATGGATTGTGCTTTGTATGACTCTTTGCATGATTTGGTTGGTGATGAATGTAACATGCCACGTGTTTGTGAAAATACCTCTATGAGTGTTAATCCTCATAAGTGTGATGACATGTTATTTGATTCTATGGGTGATGTTGACAAACTCTTGAAGAAAAATGCTAAGAAGTTTCAAAAGAATTTAAGCAAGTTGTTTTGTGAAAAGGATGATTTGATTGCTAAGCTCAATGAATCCAACAAATTGGTTGAGAAATATAAAAAACTTGTTGAAGATTCTCTTGAAAAGCTAAAAGAGTTTGAATGTTTGAATATGAACTTGGATGCTAAACTTGTTTTGTCTAACAAACTTGTTGATGAGTTAAAATGTGAAAATGAATCTCTTAAGATGCATGCCAAGTGTTTGATTGCTGAACCTATTGTTAAAAAGGATGATAATATTTGTTGTAATCATGTTGTGGTACCCGATTTTGTGCCTAGTGTGTGTTCTACCTTAAAGGACAAATCGGTGTACATTCCTCCACATAAAAGAAATCAAAAGGTGGAGAGAAAGGCTGTTAAGTCAAAGCCTCCGTTTAGGTCTCAACCTAAGGTTTTGAATGGATCTAAGTTTGTTCCAACTTGCCACCATTGCGGTGTGATCGGTCATATAAGACCTCAATGCTCCAAGTTGAAAAGGGAACAAAACAATATCGCTAGATCTTTTCCTAAAAAGCCTAGTAGACCTAAACGCATTGTTTGTCACCATTGTGGTGCCTTTGGTCATCTAAGACCTCAATGCTCTAAGTTTCATGCTTTTAAAAGAATTAAAAGAAAAGAGAAACTTGAGCTTCATGGAAATTGTGCTAAAAAGAGTAAACCGGTTTTGAGTGAAAATAGCATGTTGTTAAAGAAAATGTTTAATGCTCTTAACTCCTTGACTATGTGCATCTCCGGTTCTCATTCTTCCAATCCTCGTCTCGCTTCTCTTGAGACACTCATTTCAAACAATCGTTCCGTTTGGATGAGGAAGGGTTCATATGGTTGAGCTTGTACTCTTGTTGGTCCTTGATCTAATTCTTTCGATCTTTGTAGGACCCTTCTTGCATTAAATATCATATCATCATGCATTTTGTGCATCTTACATTTATTTGTATGCATTGTTTTGTTCTTGATCTTACTTTTATGTTTCTGTTTTGTGTGAGTAAAAAATCCAAAACCACATAAAAAGTGAAAAATTCAAAAAGTTTGATCGTATATGTTTGAGCACATATCACATGTGAGTTTGGCCTTGTACCTTTGTACAAATGGCTTTGTGCATTTACGAGCTTAGCTTGTTATTTTTGCACTTATATCTTTGTGGGAAAAATCTTGACATCTTTGTGTGATTGTTGTAAATCGATCTTCAAGCTTGTCATGAATGATTAGTCAATAGTCATGTTGGTTTTGATACATGCGTAGACTTGTGCTTATATCTCTTCCCACTCTTTTATTTTTATTGCTTAAAGAGCTCAATAAATGTAAATCTCAAAATGAAAAGAGATAATGAGCTGCAAAAGCCGTCGCATATACTAGTATTCGACTAGGAAAAAGGGAAAGCGACTTATATGAAAATGTATGATGCCTAAAAAGCCAAAGGCTTGTTCATCAAATTGAAATATCACAAATTTCAGGCATCAATCTCAAAATGAGATGTTTTGATTCAAAATGATCAAATGTTATGAATTGTAAAGAAGCCAAATGAAAAGCTTCAATCTTATGTAATCATTTTCTTGTGGGAGGTCATATATGTTCATTTCTATAATTGAGATAGACCACTTGACTTAGTACTAGTTGTGTATGACTTGATTGAATTGATCATTGAAGCTTCACTCTAGACTAAGGACTATTCCACATTTGATACACACACACAACACACATGCCTAATGTTCAATGAATGTCTTATTCATTTGTTAGATTGTACTTGTCTAAATGTGATGTGTGTGTGCTCAATCTTATATGGATTAATCCAAAAAGATTTTTGATCATTTTATATGTTTTTGGAAGTGATTTTTATCACTTTTTGTGTTTATGTTTAATGCTTACTTTGTTTTTCAATGTTTAAACATGTTCTGAATTGAAAAACAGGTGTCAGAGTTTTTCGCGGCTCAGCTGGCGACTCGCCAGTCGCGAAACCCCAGTCGCGAGTTCATCCAGAAGCTTTTGGCGGCTCACTCGCGGCTCACTCGCGACTCGCGAAAATTTTCGCGACTGAAACTCGCGGCTCGCGGCTGAAACTCGCGGCTCGCGGCTTGCTCGCGACTGAACCTCGCGACTCGCCCAGTCGCGAATCGCCCAGAAACAGCTTTTTAATGGGCTTTTTGTGGGAAACTTGTTTTAAACCTCTCCCATCCTCTCTAAAACCCCTCTTTCAATATTTTTACATCAAAACACAACCAATTTGAATGGTTTTTCATTCCATTAACATTTCTAAGGTAATTATAAATTCTTTTCATTATTTTTGATCCTTGGATTATGTTTTGGAGAGTTTTGTGCTCTTGGTTGGGATTTTTATCATTGGGGTTGGGAAAACTTAATTTTTGTCAAATTTCTTTATGGGATTGGTTTCTTTTGTTGATATGCATTGGATGTTGGCCCCTTGTGGCAGAAAGAACATGTATTAAGGGTTGATTTCATGATGTTCATGCATTGTTTCACATTATTGTTCATAGTGTGCATGCTAGGTGTTTGATAAAATGCCTCTTAGACATTTTCTCGCTTGTTTGGACTCCGATGAGTACCAAACTTTGGGGTTTCTCATGTTTCTTCATTAGGAACATGTTTGGTTCATTGGTTGTGTATTTAACACACCTTGCCCCACATGTGCATTTTTCATGCATTGGTCATGCATTGCACTTAGCCACCTCTTGCACACACTTTTGCTACCCTTGTCACGCATTGGTCTTGAACTTGCTTCTTCGTCCTAGCATGTCATGTTTACCTCATGCTTTGTAGCATGTTACATTGTCTTAGGTTTGAGCTTCATTTTCTCATTCATCTCGCACCCCTCATGCATCATTAGCATTGTTCGTACCTTCATCTCTTGCCCTCGTTTCTTCTTGACCCTTTGTCTATTCCTGACAAAAAGGGGGAGAGTATACTTTAGAGAGTATACCGGAGTGTTTTGTCATTTCTATATGACTCTTGTGCACATTCTTTGGGGGAGAAATTCTATTTCTTATACACATTTGTAGGGGGAGAGATATTCCATAGGGGAGATGCATATACCAAGGGGGAGAAGGCATTGAGATCATAAGAAAACTTTGTTCTGTTTGTTTTCTTGTTGGCTTTATGGTGCTTTGAGTTATGCTTTGTTGTTCTCATTGCATCATGTTTGTGCTTTGGACATGCATATATCCCTATGCTATTGTGCTTCTTTGAATGCATGTTCAGATGATCATTTGCTTTGCTATGTGATCATTGTAGTCATTTCTATATGACTGGTTTGGTGTATGATCAAGTTGCTCACATGTTTCACATCATGTTTACTTGATCGCAATTTACTTGTTACATTATACTTGTCCTTTTATTACTTGCTTTACCTTGAGGGTCTAATGTGTTTTGTGCAAGTGTTTCAGGTTACAAGTATATATGTTCCAAGTGCATCACAGCTTCTCATCATTTTGAAGGGGAGAAACTTTAAGCACTTTTAGTTTATATTGTTTAAGTTTTTATTCAATATAATGTGATTTGTACCCATGTGCTTTTGTAAGCTTTTAGGGTTTAATGTTTATGCATAGTTTGTAGGCTTTATGGTATGTACCTTGCTTAATGCAGCCTTTATGCTATGTTGAAATCAGTACTTTGATCTAAATGTTCTGCATTTTGGTTTATGTACTGTCACTCTTGTGCCCTTGTAGGATTGTTCCTAGATGCATATACCTTGTGTGTTATGCATTGGTTGAGTGTTGAACATACAAGTGTCTTGCCTTGTGCTTGTTAACTTGTATGTCCTTGTGTTCATTCCAAGTGTGAATGAGCACTGTGATCACTACCTTGTGGTGTTTACTTGGTTGATCAAGCCATGGAGTATTATGTTCATATGATTCAAGTGCTTCACAGCTTCTAGAGTTAGGTGTGAGTGAGTTTTGCCATTGTTCCCAAACTCACGTTTAAGTCTAGAGTCTGTTTTAGGGTGTTTTGTCACGGAATAGCCAAAGGAGGAGATTGTAAGGTTGAATTTAATCAACCATGTGTTGGCTTTATTTCGTGACAAATTTGCTTGTAATATAACACTTAGAAACCTTGTATTTAGGTGGGAATCATGTAAGGGTAGTGTGTAAGAGAGTGTGAAGAAATGCTCAAGACAGTGCAGTGAAGCAGAGACTCGCGGCTAGGACTCGCGGGTGGCTCGCGGCTTGCAAGCCGCCAAAAGTTGCACACGTGCAAAGTATGCAGGGGAGCTGAACAGTCATGCCAGCTGGAGCACTACAGGACAAAAATCCAGACTGGCCATTTAGCTAGGTCGCGACTTGAACTCGCGACTTAGTTAAGTCGCGAGGTCAAGTAGCCAGCCAACCCTGTTTTTGGAAAAACTGACTCTCAGCATTCTTTTCTCACACCAGTATAAATACCCCTCATTCCCACAAAATATGTGTGGCCATTCAGAAAGAAAAACCCTAAGAGAGGTTTCTTCAAAACACCCACCCAAGTAGAGAGAGCTACTCATTCTTAGAGAGAAATCTTTGTAGTCTCTTCTCATTCCCTCTCTCATTGTCATACCTATTGAGAGGAGATTTCTATCCAAACACTACCCACACCCATTTAGAGTGTTGAGAGTTTTTGGAGCTTTGGGAAGCATTGGAAGATGCCAAGGATGGCGGATGCTATGGTCTAGTAGCGGAATCCGGTAAGCTAGAAAAGAAAAAGGTTCGGCGTAACCTCGTTGGAGCAAGAAGCTTGGAGGGCTTAGGTACATCGGGTAGATTAGGCTTGGAGGGTCTATTGCTGTTCATGTATCCCAACTACATTTTCTAGTGGATTATTGACCGCTTGGAGGGCGGCGGAGAGGTTTTACGCCGAGGGCTTCGGTTTCCTCTTCGATAATACATCGTGTGTTGTCCTTGTGTTTGCATCTCTCTTCCCTTTATCTTTGCCTTTTATTTTCTGCTGTGGATGTGATTTATAATTGGCTTAGATTGATTTCCAATTCTATTTATAACTTATGTTCATTTTCCGCACACTAGTTGTTTGACATAAAGCTTGAATTGGTTAAGTTGTAATTTGGGGGTCTAAACGTTCAAAGGTGTTTATACACGTTTTTGAACTTTCATATTCTTTCTATTATAATATCAAGAATATTTCAAAGAGCTGCTGGTAAAAGGAGAGTTCCACCTAAAGCTGGCGGTGCACGGCCTTTGATTGGCCACCTCCACTTGTTAGGAGGGTCAGAACCGCCCCATATAACTTTGGGTAAGATGGCTGACAAGTACGGACCAATCTTCACTATTTGGTTGGGTGTGCACCGAACTCTGGTCGTAAGCAGTTGGGAGATAGCTAAAGAGTGTTTTACCACCAATGACAAAGCCTTTGCCAATCGTCCAAAAGGTGTAGCTCCAGAAGTCTTGGGCTACAACTATGCCATGATTGGGTTCAGCCCTTACGGTCCCTTCTGGCGCCAAGTGAGAAAAATCGCCACACTAGAGGTCCTCTCAAACCACCACCTTGAGACATTCAAACACATTCGGGAGGCCGAGGTGAATGATTCTATAAAAGAGATATATAAGCTTTTGGGCAAGAACAACAAAGTGTTAGTGGAAATGGAGAGATGGTTTGGGTACACAGTCCTAAACGTAATATGTAGGATAGTTGTAGGGAAACGATTCGGTAGGGCTACGAGCAAGGAAGAGAATGAAGCTAATGACCAGTGCCGAAAGACGTTCAGAGTCTTCTCCGATTTGAGTGGAGAATTTATGTTCGCAGAGGCACTTCCATGTCTAAGGTGGTTATGTGGGAGGATATGAGAAAACCATGAAAAAAATCGCAAAGAAGTGGATGATATGGTTGGAGTATGGTTAGAAGAACATAAGCAGAAGAAATTGTCTAGTGAGTTGAAGGAACACCAAGATTTTATGGATGTACTGCTATCCATTGTAACTGAAGATGATGATGAGTTTTCTAGTTATGATGTTGATACAATTGTCAAGGCTACAAGCATGGTAAGCTTTTGATAACCCTGTAAATTCACATATATATTGCGAAAATCTCATATGCAACAATGCTACATATATTGAATATTGCCATACTATTTGTTAGATTTGCAGAATTGATTGTCATCCAAAACAATGCGTCGTACGCAGCAGAGTTGAAGAATAATGATTAGTCTTCCTAAATATAAAATTAATATCAATTATGCATTGTATTGGGTAGCTATTCTGAACACGCCTCCATGACATAAAAGAAAAATGCATATTTGAAGTCTTGAAAATTAACAATTAAATTTCTTTCTTAAAAGCAAGAGAGTGAAGAAAACATTACCCATTTAAGTAATTTAACAATAATAACGAAACACCCTTTTTTAACATCCAATTTTTCAACTTTCTTTTTTGTCGATTGTAATAAGTGATTGATGAAAAATTGTGGTTTCATGTAAATAGGAATAAGCAGAAAGTGTTGATCAATCTCGACAATCGCATACATTAACATATTGTGAAATTAAGTGTGAGATTGATATATACATATAAATATATATATATATATATATATATATATATATATATATTTTGATAAACAACATATGCAAAACTTTCATTAATCAGAATTAGAGATCAAAGTTGGGTACATCTCTATGAACTTGGTTCAAGATAACTGGGGGAATGTCTTCCACTCAAATGATACATTCATTTAACCCCTTGGTATATTTTGCCAACAGATGGGCTGCCACATTGCTGTTTCTACATACATGGCCTACCTCCCACGATTTAAATTGCCTTAGACCCTCATGGATTCCTTCAACCAGTTTCTGAATGGAATTGTGGCCCTTCCTTTTAACCCGTTGACCACCATTTGCAAGTCACATTCAAGGGAAACATCCATTAGACCCAGATCCCACGTCAGCTGCACTCCTGCTTTAGTTGCTTTGGCTTTGGCCTCTAGAGCTCCCAACGGTAAATCAAGCCTCCCACTCAACGCTCCCATCAGCTGACCCCTTTCATTCCTTATTACAACTCCCACACCATAACCCCTCAATTCATGAAAAACAGCTCCATCAACATTAATTTTATAACAGCTCGGTCTAGAGGGGGAGTCCAAAGGGGCTTGCCAGCAGAGGGGGGGGGGGGGCGATTTGGACTTGGCTTAGCTTGTTTAACTTCCTTTGCATACTCTGCTGCCTCCTTGACTATTTGATCAGACTGTTTGGTTCAAACTCCATATCTAAGCTTATTCCTATTGTTCCACAAGCTCCAGGCAGTAATGGCAAATAACTCTCAATCAACCAACGGGCATCTCACCATGAATTCCCACACTATATCCACAAAATCCAGATTAGATTCAGGCAAAGAAGGGAGTTTCATACTCGTTGCACTCCATACCTCCTTTGCTGCCTTGCTCCACAAAATGTGACCCGAGTTTTCCTCACCTCCACACAAGTCACAGCTGACTTCGACTCCAATCCCTCTAGCTCGTAGTTTGCATTTTGTAGGCAGAATATTCTTACAAGCCCTCCACATAAAGTGTTTGAATTTATTTGGGCAGTCCAAACTCCATATTAATTTCCATAGTGCTCTTTGGCTTGTCCCATCTGAACATTCTCCCCCATCTGCTCTGTCTTTTGTCCTCTGCATACTTTGTTGGGCTACCTTGTACGCGCTTTTAACAGTGAAACGCCCATTAGGAGTCCATGCCCATGTCAAGGAATCAATGGGAAGCCAAGGGCTAATAGGAATTCCCAAGATCACTTGTGCTTCGAAAGGAAGGAAAGTACTATTTACCTTTGCAGTGTCCCAACTTCTAGTTTCAGTATTAATAAGGTCCGAAACCCACTCCACCTTGTTTAAGGAACCCTTCGGACTACCTTGAAAGAGACCGGTGTTGGAAGCCATCTATCCTCCCAAATGTGCACCCATTTGCCATTACCAATGACCCATCTAGACCCCTTTTCAACAATCTCCTTGGCTGCCATGATGCTTCTCCATACATAGGAGGGGTCTATTGCCCAATTGTGCATCCTTAAATGAGCTACCTCCAAAGTATTTCACTTTAAAAACTCTATGGACCATAGAACCAGGATTTTGTTGAATTTGCCACCCTTGTTTGGCGAGTAGGGCCAGGTTGAAGGTCCTTAAGTCCCTAAAACTCATGCCCCCTTCCTTCTTTGGAATGCACAATTTTTCCCAAGAGATCCATGCCATTTTTCTCTCTTTTTCCTTCTGCCTTCACCAAAAGTTACTCATCATTGAATTCAGCTCCTTGCACAAAGAGCCTGGAAGCTTGAAGCAACTCATCATATAGGTAGATGTAACTTGGGCTACTGCTTTGATGAGAATCTCTCTCCCCGCATTAGAAAGCAATTTGCCTTTCCACCCGGCAATTTTTCTCCCCACAAGGTCTTTTATGCAATTAAAAGCTTTTCTTTTTCCCTTCCCAATAAGTGGTGGCAACCCCAAGTACCTCTCATGGTGTTAAATAATTTTAGCTCTGAATTGACTCTTTACTTGTTCTTGGACTTCTCTCCTCATGTTTTTGCTAAAGAAGAGAGAAGTCTTTTCCTTTTTAAGCTTTTGGCCCGAGTCACCTTCATAGTCCGCTAACACCTTAAGCACCCTACTTCCTTCTTCAGCTGTGGCTCTACAGAAAATTATACTATCGTCAGCAAACAACAAATGGGAGATTCTAGGAGCACCTCTACACACCGCCACTCCTTTGATATTCCCTCCTCCTTCTTCAATGTCATATTAAATTCCACATGGATCTGAAATTCATATCACAAATTCAAAGCTTCAAACAATATTTCTTGACAATTTAATTCTTGTATATAATGGTTTATTTAAATAAATAAATCCCAAACTTAAAGGTTGTTATCTGTTTGTCAAATATTAAGTCATAAGTAAAAGGGGCCGAGTAGTAACTAATAAAACTTTGGGATTCTTAACATAATCTAAATGTTGCTTAAAGCCTTAGCCGACCATCAAATCATCCATTACTTGTTTTGTTACTTTTGCAGGATCTTATCTTAGCGGCCTCAGAAACATCAACAATAACACTGACATGGGCTCTCTCTTTACTTCTCAACAATCGTGAAGCCTTAACAAAAGCCAAGGAAGAATTAGACATCCAAATCAGTAAAGATAGGCAAGTGAAAGAATCAGACCTGAAAAATTTGGTCTATCTTCAAGCTATTATCAAAGAAACAATGCGCTTATATCCTGCCGCACCACTCCTAGTGCCGCACGAGTCTATGGAAGACTGTACTTTGGCTGGCTACCACATCCCAGCAGGCACATGACTCCTTGTTAATGCATCGAAACCCCAACGAGACCCAAACGTGTGGGAGGATCCTAACAAATTCAAACCAGAAAAATTCCTTACAACCCACAAGGGTGTTGACGTTAGGGGCCAAAATTTTGAATTGATACCATTTGGTAGCGGTAGAAGAATGTGCCCTGGGATCTCATTTGCCCTACAAATTACACAACTCACACTTGCTACCTTGTTGCATGCTTTTGAAATTGCAACCCCATCACATGAACCTACGGACATGATAGGGAAAGGAGGCTTTACAAACCAAAAAGCCACACCACTTGAAGTCCATCTCACTCCACGCTTTCATGCTCAAATATATGCATAATTTGACAAGGTATCATGTGATAAGTTAATATCCTATGTGGTGCAAAATATTTGTGTATCCAACTAACCTTTAAAGAGGCAAACATCAGAAGAGTAAAAGTTACTTGAAAAAGTGATCTTAGTTAGTTTACCTCTATATTTATCAAGTCATTAATTAATTATGTGTGCCTTGTAAATTGGATTTTCCTTGTGAGTTGTGTTTTTTCTTGGATCTTTGTTTTAAAGATAAGTTTTCTTATTTATTTAGTCCTGTTATATGTGTCTTGTAATTTGTATTTGTCTGATGGGTTGTATTTTTTACGGTTATAAACTGTAGTAATCATGGGGGAGGTTATGCCTTTAAGAGAGAGAGATAAATTTTATATATATATATATATATATATATATATATATATATATATATATATAAAAGCTAAATGTAGTATTTATTATTATTACGCTTTTGTTGAGCTATATTAGCAGCTACATCATCCACTTATTTTTAACATTTTCTTTCACCTTTTTAATTAATATTCTCCTTACTAATTTCTCACCTTACACAATTACACTTCCTTCTACATTTCCCCCTCACTTTTACATTTTTATATCCCTACTACTCTATACCTTAACATTACAATTCTCTCATCCCTTCATTTATCTTTTATTTTGACTTTTCTTCTCCTATTTTATTTACAATAAAAATTGGTTATTTTCTCTTTCATCAAATCCATATGTTGCCCACACAAAAAGGTGAATACTCTCTCATTTAGGATTGTAGATTTCAACATAAAAATTTGTTATTTTCTCTTTCATCCAATCCTAAATGAAATTTTGTGATTGGCTGAGTCTATGTTTTAAAATGTAGCTTGTTGCATTGGATTAAAATGAGAAAGCTAATAAAATTAAAAGATTGTCAGATAATAAGATTTTTAAGTAATTATCTCAAAGAAAATTATTTTAAAAATCATTATTATCATTTTGTAATATATATTCTCTATCATGAAAATATATAATAATAAAAAATTCTGAATATATATAGTTTTGAGTTTGGAAAACACTTCTAATCAAGTAACAGTTTTTAGACTCACATTGTGGGACGATTGTGGAATAGTAAAAGTCATAATTTGGACTAGGCTATTTCTGGAACAAGAATTGAATTTTCTTTTAGCTGTCAAAATTTCAGCTCTATTGGTCAAAACACTAAAACGATCTGAAATTTTAGCTAAATTTTTATATCCAAATCTCAAAATTTTTGAGATAGGACTCTGCCATTACTTTTTCTTGGCTGACTTTCTAAGCAATCCATGCTTAAATTTTAAGCTACTTCTCTATAAATAGAGGGGTTCACCCAATAATTAAAAGACTCTTCTTTTCCCTAAGTTTTTGAGAAACTCTAAAAGCCTTGCAGAAATTCTGATCAGCATTAGTTCAGGTTTTAGCAGATTTAGTTAGTGAAACTCTCTTAGATATTTAAGAAATTATAATTTCAGTACTGACTTCCCTTGTTTTGATCTTACATGCAAATATAATTTTCTCTTTTAAATTGTTTATGTATATATTGGTTGCTTAGTATATTCATTGTTAGATCTAGTTTGTTCACATGTTTTAAATTCCAAATTTGCATGATGTAATCTTAGATCTAGGGTTTTTCTTTTTAGTTCAAATTCATAGGTCTATAATTGAAAATGCTTTTCTTGGTATGTATCAGAACAAATCTAATATTTTCTCATGAAAAATGCTTTCCTTTGTATATATCACAACAGATCTGATATATATATATATATATATATATATATATATATATATTTTATATAAAAATCATTTCTTTGTATGTATCAAAATAGATCTTATATTTTCTCGTAAAAAATGCTTTCCTTTGTATGTAGAAAAAATATCTGATATTTTTTTGTTAAAAATGCTTACATTTGTATATATCAAAATAGATCTAATATTTTCTCATAAAAAATGCTTTCTTGTTAGGACATTTGTGGATCATGTTAAGAATATATGTCATTTAGAATTAGCTAATCCTTTGACAAAACACACTTTACTTGTAATTGAGTAGATCTAGGATATGTTTAATACTTCAAGGAACAAGAGTTCAAGTCCAGGTATTGAAGCCATGCAAATTTGTCTAAGAATCAAGTGAAGAAGTACTATTCTTTAAAACTCGACAGATAACTCGACAAATGTATCTATCGAGATTTAAAAGGTGAAGCTCGACAGATAATCTCAACAGCTGTATCTATCGAGAGTTATGAAAATCAGTTTTTCAGATCTGATTTCACGCATATCCATGTGTATTTGTATAGGATTTATTTTCTCACAACCTTGGACATATATAAGGATTATTTTAAGGGTCGTCTTACTGGATGCAATTGGATGAAACTTGATGCAAATGTTTTATGCAAGCATATTGTGACCGGAGACATATGCCCTAGTTCATCTTTCTTTTGAAGAAGCTGCTACATTTGTACGCTGTAGGGTTTTGTAACTAAGGAACTTCTTGATCTTCATCGTGTGGATGAACTGAAGAATTTTGCAACCAACATCCTTCTCAAGTTGGTGTGTTAGTAACGTACTTGGATTCGTGCATCGATTAGTTAGTCAGGTACTAGGAGCCGTTCATTGAAAATGAGAGATTGTCACTACATTACAAGTCCAATTGTGTATTGGGGTAAGGGTTCAACTGTAAGTTTGTATAAGGTACTGGGATTCCTTTACTTGTAACCGCTTGTTTTGATAATAGTGGATTCTCGGGAGTGGTGACCTTAAATTCACTCAGTGGGATTTTGCCTCGGTGGTTTTCCCTATTCGTAAACAAATCACCTGTGTCAAATTTAATTTCCGCTGCGTTTAGTTTATTTGGTGATTTGTTTGTGCTACCACGCTTATTGCATGTAATTGAATATAATTAATTAACTTGGCTAATTAATTGATTAATTTACCAAATGGGTCAATATATTCTTGGCCTATCAAGTGGTATCTGAGCGGGCACACTCTGATTAGGTTTTAATCTTTGCTGTGTGATCCATTGACCCTTATTGTCATGGCTGCAACCGGCATGAAGTGATCTTTGGTTTCAAATACATCTTGTTTTTCTAATCTCTACTTGATTTAGTGTATCAGAAAATGCAATTCTAAAAGTTATTTGAAATCTATCATGATGATTATTGGAAAAGATCTTAACATGACAAAGAAGAAACTAGACGTCTCAAAATGAAAATGTGCAAAGGAGTTCGTCTGAGAATAGTGAAAGTTAAAAGCTTTGTTCATAAATCGTAGATGAGAGAAAACACCATTCCTACTGATTTGTCATCTAAGCATGAGGTGTGCTTCATGATGAAGTCTGCATTTAAGGTTATGGACATGTGTTTGTGGTACCTTGATAGCAGCTGCTTAAGACACATGACTGAAGACCGATCTCTCTTTAAGATTTTCGAGTCTAAGAAATGTGGTAATGTCACTTTCGATGATGGAAGCAAATCATAGATTAAAGGGAAGGGAACCATCTCTCTACCTGGACTGCCAGACATTGCAAATGTGCTATATGTAGAAGGTCTGAGAGTGAACCTATTGAGCATAAGTCAGATATATGATCAAGACTTTATGGTGCTATTCTCAAAAGGGAAATGCCTTGTGTTGAATGAGTCTGGAAAGAAACTCATAAGTGGGGTACGCATTCTAGGCAATTGTTATGGATTGGTTCCTGATGTTGACATTGTGTGCAATAGCATTCGTTTTCCAAATGAAGATCTATGGCACCAAAGGATGGGACATGCTAGTTACAAACATCTTTCAATTGTATCTAAGCATGAATCAGTTTTGGGGATACCAAAGCTCAGTAGAGTGAACAATGTTGTGTGTGGACCGTGTCAGCTTGGGAAATAGACAAAAGCTAAACATCTGGGCATTCAGACATTCGCTACATCTAGACCATTGGAGCTACTACATCTAGATCTCATGGGTCCAACTAGAACCGAGTCTCTTGGTGGAAAGAGATACATCATGGTTGTGGTAGATGACTTCACTAGGTACACTTGGGTCATTCTTGTAAGATCTAAGTCAGATGCTCCTAAGCACATTGAAGCTTTGTGCACAAGATTGCAAAATGAGAAGAGCTTAAAGATTGATCGAATTTGAAATGATCATGGTAAAGAATTCGAGAACTCATACATGGAGTCCTTTTGCACTAGATCAGGTATATCTCAAGAATTCTCTGCTCTTATTACTCAGCAAAATGGTGTAGTAGAAAGAAAGAAAAGGGTTATTCAGGAGATGGTTAGAGCCATGTTACACAACAAGGATGTGGCTAGAAACTTGTGGGGAGGAGCCGTCAACACTGTGTGTCATACGATTAACAGGGTTTATTTCAGACCCGATACCAAGAAAACTCCCTATGAGTTATGGAAGGGAAGGAAGCCAAATGTGAAATATTTCAGAATCTTTGGAAGTACTTGTTTCATTCTCAAGGATAGAGAGAATGTGGGAAAATTTGACTCCTGAAGCGATGAAGGAATATTTTTGGGATACTCCTCTGCAAGCAAGGCTTATCGGGTATACAATAAGAGAACCAAGAAGGTGATGGAAACTGTCAATATTGTTATTGATGAAGATTCAGAGTCTGGTTCTGAGAAAATTAGTTAGGAAATACCCAAAGAAATTCTTCCTCCCGAGCCTAAGGATGTTCAAGAAATTGTTGATCAAGAGCTTGCATCTCCAAGTACTCCCGGTACTCCAAGTGTTGTAGAAGGTTCAGCAGACATACCTACCTTACCTAATTCTAAATCTTATGAAGAGAAAGGACCTTCCTCAAGGATCAAGTTGAATCGATCATCCTCCTGAAGTTATTGTGGGAAACATGAATGAACTTACACTAAGGAAGAGTACAGTTGATAAATGTGTTGCTAACATTGTGTCATATTCTTGTTATTTGTTGTAGGTTGAACCCACCAAGGTTGAGGAAACTCTTCAGGATGAAAGCTAGGTTAAGGCTATGCATGATGAACTGCTTTAGTTTCAAAGGAATGATGTCTGGACTCTAGTACCTAGACCGAAAGGTGAGCACATCATTGGCACAAAGTGGATATTCCGTAATAAGACTGATGAGGAGGGTAATGTGATCCACAACAAGGCTTGTCTTGTGGCTTAAGGATACTCTCAAATGGAAGAAGTAGACTATGATGAGACATTTGCTCCTATAGCCCGTATGGAGTCCATCAGGATTCTCCTAGCCCTAGCATGTCACTTGAAGTTCAAACTTTTCCAAATGGATGTAAGGACTGCTTTCTTGAATGGGTTTCTTGAAGAAGATTTCTATGTGGCTCAACCAAAAGGATTCATTGATCCACACTTTCCAGACCATATGTTGTACCTCAAGAAGGCACTCTATGGTTTAAAGCAAGCCCCCAGAGCTTGGTATGATCGGCTCACACAATACTTGGTCTCACATGGTTTCATAAGAGGAAAAACTAATCAAACTCTCTTCATTAAAAGGGAAGATGGCGAGTTGATAGTTGCTCAAGTCTATGTTGATGATATCATATTCGGATCGATAAAGGATGAACTTGCTCATAGTTTCTCCAAACTCATGCAGGCCGAGTTCGAGATGAGCATGATTGGAGAGTTGAATCACTTCCTTGGGTTGCAGATCCGTCAGCAAGAGTCAAGTATATTCATATCTCAATCTAAATATGCTAAAAATCTTATGAAAAAGTTTGGCTTGGAATCTGCTAGTTTTGTTAGAACTCCTATGAGCCCAAATGTTAAACTCACTGTTGATTTTATTAGGAAAAAGTGTTGATTCGTCCCTATATAGAAGCATAATAGGTAGTCTTCACTACCTTACTGCTAGTAAACCTGACATTAGTTACAGTGTGGGAGTGTGTGCTAGACATCAAGCTAATCCCAAAGAGTCTCATATGATTGCTTTGAAAAGAATCATAAAGTATGTCAAAACCACTACCGATTTTGGAGTGTGGTATAGCAAGGACACCAATGATGTCTTAGCCGGGTATTCTGATGTAGACTGGGCTGGGAATGCTGATGATAGAAAGAGTACTTCAGGAGGTTGTTTTTATGTGGGTAATAATCTTGTCTCCTAGATGAGCAAAAAGCAGAATTTCATATCTTTATCCACTACAGAGGTTGAATACATCGCTGCCGGTAGCTACTGCACCCAACTTCTATGGATGCAAAAACTTCTCCTTGATTATGGTATTCATCAAGAACATCTTACCATCTATTATGACAATACTAGTGTCATTAACATCTCTAAGAATCCTGTTCAACATTCTCGAACTAAACACATAGAGATTCGACATCATTTCATTCGAGAGCTTGTCGAAGATGGTACTCTCACTCTTGAGTTCTTTCACACTGATGATCAGAAGGCTGATTTGTTCACCAAACCTTTTAATAGCAAACGGTTTGAATTCCTTCGCCAAAACATTGGTGTTATCTCCATGGATTGATCTCCTCTTTTCTTCCTCCCTCCTCATGCATTTGCATCTAGTTTTATGCTTTACTTTGTTTAACATGTTTTTGTTTGTTTGTTTTCAATTTTGCTTTATTTTTTTCTTCATAAAATAAAATAAAATTTGAAAAATCAGAAAAATACAAAAACAATGTGTGTTTTGTGTACATTGGTACTTGTGTACCTTAGATGGCCATTGAAATAAAGTTTTTTAAACTTTGTATCTTTTGTAGCTTAGATGAGCATCTCTATGCACAACTAAACAAGTGAGCTTTGCAGCTTGTGTTTGTGATGAGTAAGATTAAGTAATCTCTTGTACTTAACACTCATATCACTCTTTTTGACGAAAAGGACTAGAAAATCCTAAGAGAAAGGCATAAATAACCATTCCACCACTGTTGCCCGCCAATCATGAAATGACATCTGTATGCTTCAGCATAAAAAAAGTGCAACGTCAAAAGCTTAACATAATTAGGTATTCTTCTCTCTCTTATATGCCCATGCATGATATGCTCAAAAGAAAAAATGTGCAAAGAAAAATAAAAGCAAAAAGAATCAAAATGCTTTATATATGATTGCAAGCGTGTCTTTTAGGAGATGTGAGAGTTATAGGATGTATCTCGAAGGTGATAGTCCCCATCAAGCAGTTATGATTGTGGGTGAGTTAAATTGATTTTCTCATATCTTAAATTGTCATAACATGTAGACATTTATGTAATCTTGTGATGCTTGCAAATTCTTTGTTACTTTTGATACATGTGCAGGTACAATGTGATTTGGCCATCACAAGGAATACATGTGTTAATGTATGCTCACTAAACTGTCTTAACTTGTTTTTGAAATATAAAATTGGTTAGACTTGTTCAGTGTGTGTTTTTGTGTTTTGGATCTAAATACTTGACATTTTTTTGTTGAGAGATGTTTTTGAGAGCTTAAAATGTTGTTTGGATATTTGGTTGAGTAGCTTGCTTGATTGTATTCATTTCTGTGTTTTTCTCTTCTTTGAAAAACTATTTTTGCACATATCGACAGCTAACTATCCATCGAGATCTTTGATCTTCCTTTCTCGAAAAAAGTTAACGCAATCTCGATCCATATAAGCTTTCTTGAATTTGGTTCGATAGCTTCTCGATAGATTCTCGATCCATCGAGATAGTTTCTATCTGCTCAATAGCTGTTTGATCCATTCAGGTTCTTTGGCCGTCGACAAATTCTCGATAGCATCTCGACAGATTTATCTGTCGAGAATTAGTGCTCGACAGATTCTCGATAGCTCTCGATCCATCGAGCTTTGTGTTTCTATATATAGATTCAGAACGAATTTCATTTCATTTCTCTCCGATTTCTCTTGATAGAAAATCTCTTTTCTCTCTTCCAAACACTTCTCACTCAACCTCTTCACCTTCCCCGCTTGATCTTCGACCTAAAGGTTATTTTCCTCCTTTGGTATGATCCTCCTTCTTTCATTCTTCATGCATTTCATTCTTTCTGACCTAAGTTTTTCAAGTTTTGTCTAAATGATCCTATATGCTCACATTTGCATTTTCACCATGTTTCATGCATTTAGATATGTGTTTTATATGTTGAAATCATGTACGCTGGTAGGTTTGGATTAGGCTGAGCCCATGATGCTTATATTGTTGCATGTCACATGTTCATGCATTTTTCATGCATACGTACTATTCTTCTCTTATTTTGATATTGATGTTGTTTGGTACTCTTCTGCGTCTCTCTCTCTCTCTCTTTCTCTCTCAGATGGTCTACGCATGGCAGCCAAGCGCAAAACTACTCCATCTCGGAACCCTTTTCGTTCCAAGCAGTTGATGATCATTTTGGGAAGCCCAATAGAAAGAAGAAGCCTAGCAACATGGACAGAAAAGAGTTAGTAAGTGGATAGAAAAACCATTAAGCCCAAGTGGCAGGAATAATGGATCGCAGGCCCATAAAATAAACAAATGGGCCCTAAGGAAGCAAATGGGCCTAAAGGAGCCCGAAGAGAGAGAAGTGGCAAACCCATAGGTAGTATGTGATGTAGAAAAGTGAAAATGGGTCACAGCAAGCCTGAAGTAATGCAAGCAAAGAAAGTAAGGGGTTGATGGTAAGTCTATGAGCCCCAAGGATGAGAGATAAGGTAATTAAGCCAAGGAAGCTCAAAGGAGTTAGTAAAAACCCATGGGAATGCAGAGTTAGGAAAAGGGCCAAAGAAGCCCAAGGAAAGTAAATTGGCCAAGTATGCCCAAGAAGAAACAAATGGGACACAGGAGCTTGCAAGTAATGTAATAGGAAGCCCAATGACCATACTAAGTCATTGAGAAAAGAACAAGTAGCAGGCCCAAAGAAGCCCAGTAGGCTGGGGTCAAATAACATCACAGCAAGAATGGCAGAATGAAACGGCAAGAAGAGGTAGCAAAACCGCAGAAAGGATTAAAGAAGGAAAAGCCCACCATCGAATAAAGCCATAAAAGAATGGGAACTCAGAAAACAGCCCACGCCATGAGAAGTCAAGGATGGATGGCAGACTGTGCAAACGAGCCTCCAGACCACGGCGAACGCATGAGCAACAGGCAGATTTTGGACATACATAGAAGTGAAGCACGCGCAAGGCCCAGACATCGCCAGCCTGTACCCAGCCAATATAGGACGTGGTGAGGTCATGGGTTAGAGGTAAGAGGGCATGGTTTGGCGGTAGGGAGAAGGGAAAACCTATTCTGGTGTTCCTGCTTAGGCTCTTTTAGGGGAAATGTCCTGCTGGGATGACATACCGCCCAAAAGAAACAAGGATGAGTTGGAACCACTAGGTGCATGCCATAAGGGATAGGAAGAGAGAGAGAGAGCACCCACACCGTAGCAGATAAAAGTGTCGCGACAAACAAACAAACAAAATAGCCTTCCTTGTCTAGTGGCACAGCCAGCATAGGTAAGTGGTAATGGTTGGGCGGTTGACAAACCAGTAGTAGTCGGCAAGGACACCTATATCAGACAAAGGTAGTTAAAGGCTAAAATAGTAAAAACCAGTTATGACAGACACTATAAAAAGGGCCCTTGCCGTGCATAGCAAGGGGGGTCACAATCACGGTAATAGTAATCTCTAGGAGAAAATCATAACATAGGAGTGAGCACTAAGAAAGGAAGAGAGAAAAACAAAGGAAAAATAAAGAGCTTAGAATGACAAGCATGCACCAATAGGTTGGTCTCCTCTCTCCCTCTAAAGCCCTGCTCTTTATTAAAGACAACGGATCCTCATTGGACATAAACCATCCAGGCCTATTTCCTCAAAGCAATTAATTTCTTTCCCTGGGGAGATTATTTGCATTGAGGAAATGGTTTCCCTTCTTAGTGTCAGCTCCGTAGCATTACTTGGCATGGCAGACTGATTTTCCCCTTTTTGATTCAAACAAGCCTATTATTATTATTCCCCCATTTATTTCTTTACTTTTTGTGTACAGGGTGTTTTTTGTCACTCCCTTTTATTCATTTTGTCTAGTATTTCTTGTGTTGTCTTTATTATATCTGTCTGCCATAACTTCCCAGTAGCAACTTTTCTTGCCATGGGCATGTGATCAAAGTTTGGCAAACGGGGCATAGTTCGTGCACAAGCCGGACCAAGGTGGGTTGCAATTGGACCGGTCCCAACTCCCTTATCCAAAAAACTTAGGCCTAGTGCGGCAGGAAGCAGCCCAGCCCAGTATAACAAAAAGGCTCACCACATTTAAATTGGCAACTTCACTGGGGAGTTGGTAAATAGATAGGGATGGAATATAGAAGTCCTCACAAACAATGCCCCAAAAATCCAGGATGACGCGAAACATGAGTGTCGTGCCCTCACAAGCAGAGTTTAGGCCAACAACACCACACTAACAGCAGCCTAACCAGACTGAAGGTGCCAACAGAATAAGGGCTGAGCCCCAACCACAGCCAAGAATCCCCACAAACAATGCCAACGCCTTCATTGAAGTGTTGCAGTCGTTGCAGTACTCGCAGCAGAAAATGATGGAAGAAATCCGTCAGCTGAAAACAGACAAAACAAAGGAGAAAGGGAGTGTTGAGGGCCATTTGTGAGAGCCCAGGCTGACAGAAAGAAAGCCCAATAATAAGGGTAACAAGGAATTGACAAAATAGATAGCAAAAAACCATTTGGCCCAAGCGGCAGGAATAATGGATCACAGGCCCAACAAATAAACAAATGGGTTTTGAAGAGGCAAGTGGGCTCAAAGAAGCCCGGAAAGAAAGAAATGCCATCCCATGGGCAGTGTATGAGGTAGAAAAGCGAGAAAGGGCTGCCGCAGGCCCAAGGCAATGCAAACTAAGAAAGTAAGGGGTTTATGGCAGGCCCATGAACCCCAAGGATGAGAATAAGGTTATTGGGCCAGGGAAGCCCAATGAAGTTAGTAAAAAGCTCATGGGAGTGTAGAATTAACAAATGGGCCGAGGAAGCCCAAAGAAAGTAAACGGGCCGTGGATGCCCAAAGGAAAGCCCAAAGGGACATAGGAGCCCATAAGTAAAAGCAAAACAGTGGCCATGACAAGTCACTAAGAGAAGGAATAAACGGCTGGCCCAAAAGAGGCCCAGCAGGATTAAGTTATTACGGCAGGAATAACAGTACAACGTTGCAAGAAATAAAGAAAACCGAAAGTGGGCCAAAGAAATGTGAGGCCCATCATCAGACAAAGTCCAGCTCTTGAATGGAACGGGAAACCAAAGAAAAGCCCACATAAGAGGTCAGAAAACACAGACGGAGAGTCTCCAGATCACGGCAAACGCATGAGCAACAGGCAGACTTTTGGACATATCTAAAAGGAAAGCACGAGCAAGGCCCAGGCACCACTAGCCTGTACCCAGCCAATATGGGACGTGGTGGGGCCATGGGCCAGAGGTAAGAGGTAAAGGGGGTATGGTTTGGTGGTGGAGAGAGGAGAAACGACCTATTTTGCGGCTCCTGCCCAAGCCCTTTTGGGAGGTACGTCCTGCTGGGATGACAAACCACCCAAAAGAGGCAAGGATGAGGGGGGAATCGTTAGGTGCATGCCTTAAGGGAAAGAGAGAGAAAGCATTTATACTGTGGCAGGAAAGAGTGCTACGATGGACTGGGGAATGAAACAAACCTGCCTTTGTCTGGCAAGGGTAGTCACACACCTTTGGTGGTCGGCAAGTACACCCAGACCAGACAAAGGCGGTTAAGGGGCAAAGTGGTAAAAACTGGCCACGGCAGGCACTATAAAAGGACCTTTGCCGTGCCTTGAGAAGGGGATCGAAAAACAGAGTATTCACGGAGTAAAAAGAAAACAGAGTAAAAGAAAAGAAAAAAAAGATAGGAAAGAAAACGGAGAAGAAAAGAGAGGAAATTGAGAAAAAAAAAGAGATGGTACAATGGGCATGCACCAGTAGGTTGGTTTCCCTCTCTCCCCCTTCAAATCTTGCTCTCTTCCAAAAACGTAGCAAGGATTCCTTTTGGGCAATAACCATTCAGGTCCGACTCTCTCAAAGCCATTAATCCCCACGGCAGGATCTTTTCCTGGGAGATTATTTGCATTGAGAGGAGGCGTTCTCCCCTCTTTGGCTTTGCTTCGGCGGACCAAACTTAAAACTTGATTTATGCCCATTCTTGATTAGTTCATATTGTTTTTCTTTCTCTTTTACTTTCTCTGTGAGCGACATTATCATGACTGTAATCATGTTTTATAAGTAGGGATTATTCGGCCATTTACTTAAATAGTCAAAATACTCTATTTTGCTATTATTATTATATCTGTCTGTCGTAACTCATCTGAAACAGTTCTGCTTGCCATAAGCCTATTCTTGGCAGACAAGGCATAGTTTGTGCACAAACCGGCCCAAGTTGAGTTACAATTGGATCGGCCCCAACTCCCTTACTCAGAAACACTCGGGCCCATTACCGGAGGAGGCAGCCCAGCCTAACGCATAATACGCAAAAAAAAGGCCCCTACAGGGAGCCAGTATGACTCGAAGCATGCGGCAGACAAAGAGGAGACACCAGCAGGAGGTGTCCCATAGAATGCGAAACAACGTTTCAACACTATGGCCGAAGTAGCAACCTTACTGGAGTAGGAGAGGGCTAAAGCACCTAAGGAAAGATTCTATGCACGAAGACCTCCGTACCCATTAAGGTACTCAGCAAACCATACCCCAAGAGGTATGAGCCGCGGGCCTTTGCGCAATATGATGGCAGGAAAGGAAGTGTCGTTGAGCATGTGAGCAAGTTTATTGATACTCTTGGCATTTACGCAGCAGACGAGGACTTATGTCTTCGGGAGTTTTCCAAATCACTATGTGACCAGGCATACACCTGGTACATCGGCCTAAAGCCAGGATCAATCCCAACTTAGGATGACATGGTGGATGTATTTTGCACTAAATACTTCCACGAGGAAGAAACAGTAACGCTTGCAACCCTGCAAAGAACCAAGCAAAGAAGTGGTGAGGATTTAATGGAATATATCAAAAGGTTCAGGAACATAGCACTCGACTGCTATGATCATTATGAAGAAATAACATTGGTGGAAATGTGTATGACAAATATGATTAGAGAATACAGGGCAGTCTTGAAAAACTTAGAAATCTCCCAATTTGCGCAGTTGTTGCAAAAAGCCAAGAAGATTGCTCAGTTAGTAAAGCCAAGTGCTGACAAAAGAAATGCTCCATAAGCTATTTCAGTATCCACTGATGAACGAAGAAGGAGGACTGATGGAAGAGAATACGATACTCCCCCACCGATACCATGTACCCCAAAAGAGTTGGATGTGCTCCTAGACAAATGGATAGCAGACGGAGTCTTTAAGCCTAATCAAGTTTCTAAGGAGACCACAGAGGAAGACCGGAGGGACCCACGCTTCTGCCGACTGCACAGTTACGTGCAACACCCTATTGCAGAATGTTGGACGCTCCGCAGGCTGGTACACCGCAAGATCAAAGAAGGGACTCTAGAACTACCCAGCAGGAAGTTCAAAGAAACCCTCTCCCAAACCACAAAGGGAAGGGTGTAGCAGTGGTAGTAATTTGTGCGGATCCAGGGGAGGACGAAGAAGAAAATCCACCCCTGCCTGCCGCAGCAATTACCACCTTACAACAAAGCTCTAAATTCAAAAATTTGTTTGACCAGTTGGGGCTTACAAAAAAAAAGATAAAGATAGCCACAGAGGCTCTGGTGAGCATTGCCTCCAGGGCAAGGATAGAATGTTTATCGGCGGAAGTCACAGATGACAGAGCCCTCTTGCAGGAATCAAGTGAAATCACTTTTAGTGATGAGGATATGAAGGTGAGGTACCCAGACCACAGGAGACCCCTTTACTTACAGCATTCATAAATCAAATCCCCATCAAGAGAGCCTTGGTGGATACAGGTGCTTCCATAAATCTCATCCCATTAAGTACTCTGCAAGCAGCAGGAATTTCAGAAAGAAAGATTCAGGGATGCCCAATGGAAGTGACAGGATTCGGAGGAAGGGGCGAATATACCGCAGGCCACATCCAACTGTGGTTAAAGGTGGGCCCCATAGCTTCCTTAGCTCGGTTCCATGTGGTAAAGACGGAGGTCTCGTACCATGTGCTTCTGGGGAGGCCATGGTTACACAAACATCGATTAGTCCCGTCCACCTATCACCAATACGTGAAGGGAAGGTTGAATGGCAGAATGATACATATAGCAGCAAACCCATCGCCATTTGAGCTGGCGGAGGCTCATCTAGTAGAAACTATATTCTATGACCAATGGACACCATCTGGGGAGAGCTCAGTGTCAAAGCCATGAGGATGTCCGGAATGACCTCCAACCTGATCTAAGGGAGTTGCTATCACAGAAGAAGAAAAGGAAGGAAGCACTTGCTGCAGAGTTAGACGATATACCGCAATGTGTCAGGGTCCGAGGACCTGATGGCAGGATTGTATACAAATTATGAAGGTGCGCGAGGCCCACAAGTGAAACGCAAGCAGGCCCCAGACAAGAGTGACAGCACAAAAGCCTAGTGTGTTGCGTGGCTCAAGAAAGCTCAGAGGAAGAAAGTAATGAAGAGAAAGAAGTCCTGGCAAAAAAAGATGCACAAGTTATGGTAGAGGAAAAATTAGAGGAGACTAACTTGGGGTTCGACTCGCAGGAACCAAGGCCCATCTCAATCAGTTCAAGGTTATCAGAAAAGGAAAAGTCAAAGTTGATATTGTTGTTGAAGGAATACAAAGATATCTTCGCATAGGATTATAGTGAGATGCTAGGATTGGATCTGGGGCTAGTAGTGCATACGTTGAATGTGGATCCCGAGGCCAAGCCCTTGGCCCAGCCTGCCAAGATATTTCACACCGAGATAGAAGGACAAATAGTCAAGGAGGTACAGAAATTGCTAGCCGCAGGATTCATTAAGCCCATTCAACACCCACGCTGGTTGTCTAACATAGTGCCAGTAAAGAAGAAGAACGTGCAGATAAGGTGCTGTGTAGATTTCAGAAATCTCAACAAGGTTTGCCTGAAAGATGAATTCCCATTGCCAAAGATGGATTTGCTGATAGATTCTGTGGCAGGGAGTGCCATGTTTTCATTCATGGACGGATTTAGTGGGTACAATCAGATCAAAATGGCCCCATAGGATGTGGATATGGAGAAAACTGCCTTCAAAACACCCATTGGCAACTTCTACTACACAGTGATGTCGTTTGGGTTTAAAAATGCAGGTGCAACTTATCAACGAACAATGACAGCTATATTTCATGACATGATGCATCAAGAACTGGAGGACTATGTGGATGACATAGTGGTGAAATCAAAAAAGCGAGAAGAACACATCCAGTTGTTGAAGAAGGTATTTGAGAGGTGCAGAACTTCCAAACTCAGGATGAACCCTCTTAAGTGTGCATTCGGAGTATCCTCGGGGAAATTCTTGGGTTTCTTGGTTCACAGCAGAGGAATAGACGTGGACCCGGCCAAAGTTACGGCCATAACAACCATGAAACCTCCAACCACGGTAAAGGAATTAAAGAGTTTCTTGGGGAAAGTCTCATATATCCGAAGATTCATCCCGGGATTGGCATCAATTACTTTTGCTTTCAACAAATTACTCAAGAAGGGGCAAAGCTTTGAGTGGGGAGAAGCACAGCAGATGACCTTCAAAAGGCTACAGCAAATTATGATGAACCTCCCTACTGTGCAGGCCCCAATCAGCAAAAGGCCATTATTGCTCTACCTAGCCACCAACCAGTGTACTATAGGTGCATTGATCGCTCAAGAAGATGGAGAAGGCATTGAGCAGCCAGTTTACTACATCAGTCGTGCTCTAAAAGATACAGAAACTCGTTGCCCAAGGGTGGAAAGGGCATGCCTGTGTATGCTTCGCAAAGGCTGCGACATTATTTCTTGGCTTATGAGGTATGACTGATGACTAAAACTCACGCAATCAAAGCTTTGTTGCGGCAACCGATTCTCTCTGGAAGAATATTCCAGTGGTTATTGCAATTATCACAGTATGACCTGAAAGTGGGAACGCCCAAGGTAGTAAAGAACCAAGCTATAGCAGATTTGTTGGCGTAGTTTCCAGGAAAAGAAGAATTCCCACTAGATGATGAGGTCCCAGGGGAAGTAGCCATGGCAGAAGAAGTTAGAGAGCAACAGGTAATGAAATGTGATGGGTCTTCTACCACTCAATCAGGAGGAGTGGGAGTAGTTTTGTATCATGAAGAAGACAAGGCTGTGGCGCTATCATTCAAGTTAGAATTCCCCTGTTCAAACAACACGGCAGAATATGAAGCCTATCTGACCGAGCTAGCCACGGCCCTTGAAATGGGAGTCAAGCATTTAAGAGTAATGGGTGATTCGAACCTAGTGGTCTGCCAAACCAAAGGGAGCTTCTCCTTAAAAGAACCTAGCCTACCCCCATATAGAGCAATGGCCTAGAAGATGGAGGAAAAGTTTTCAACCTTCGAAATAGAACATGCTCGAAGGAACGAAAACCGGTTTGCAGATGCGTTGGCCGCATTAGGCTCACAAATAATTTTTGAAGGGGATAGCACCAGGATAGAAGTTAGCAAGAGGAAAGAGTCTATTATTGAGACGTTGAAGGAAAGGGTCCAGGAGGAATAGTGTGAAGGAGATTGGCGGATTCCTATAAAGGAGGCCTTGACGGAGGAAGAAGACGCAGATTTAAAGATCCTGAAGGACTATGCCTTGGTAAGAGGAGAATTGTACCGCAAGATGCAAGGTGGAGTCTTGTCCAGGTGCATAGGGCAGGAAGAGGCCCAAAGAAAGTTAAAAGAAGTATATGATAAGACTTGCGGATCCTGCGGATAAGTTAACCTTTATCGCAGACTTCAAAGGGCAGGCTTCTATTGGCCAAGTATGGGCAAAGACACAGATCAAGTCCAAACCTAATGTGAGACTTGCCAACTTGTGGCAAACAAAGAGGAAAGTTACACTGTGTTCGCCAGCGAGGACTGGAGAAGTCCATTCATGCAGTACTTGACAAGGGGTATCTTGCCACAAAAGCACGCTAAAAGATATAAGTTTAAGAGGTTGGCAACACGCTACTTTTTGCATAACGAAGTCCTTTTCAAGAAAGGGTATGATGGGGAACCCTTAAGATGTCTAGGTCCCGAGGAGGCAAAAGGGATGATAAAGGAAGTGCACTCAGGAGAGTGTGGGGAACACCAGGGAAAGAAAAAGTTGTACAAATGCTTGCTGCAGATAGGTTACTACTGGCCTACCATGAAGAAAGACACGGCAGAATTTGTAAAAAAATGTCACAGCTACCAAGTACAGGCCAACCTAATCCACACCCATTCGCAAAGCTTACACAGCATGGTCACCCCATGGCCCTTCCACACTTGGGGCTTGATTTGGTGGGACCAATTAAACCCCCGTCACATGGGTACATATGGATTCTGGTGGCTACGGAATACTTCATCAAATGGGCAGAGGCAATGCCGCTTCGCAAATCCACGGGAGGAGCAGTAGCAAACTTTATCAAAGAAAACATCATTGTGAGGTTTGGGGTACCCCACAGGATTATCAGTGACAATGGCACACCCTTTGTCAATAGTGAAGTAAGGAAGATGCTGGAATTCTACCAAGTCAAGTACCATCGTTCATCGCCTTATTATCCTCAAGGAAATGGGCAAGCAGAGGCAACAAACAAGACCCTCATAAAGATCATCAGTAAAATGAGCCAAGAGTATACAGGAGGATGGGCAACGCACCTGCCGGATGCTCTTTGGGCTTATTGAAATTCACCAAAGTCAGCCACAGGGTTTTCACCCTTTTCCTTGGTCTACGAGACAGAGGTAATGAGCCCGGCAAAAGTAATGACTCCATCTTTGAGAGTTATGCAAATGTAAGAGAAGGAAAAAGAAAAGGAAGTCTTTGCGGCAAAAAGGTATGAAGACCTAGAAGGGCTTGATGAAAGGAGGGAAGAGGCCCAAGAGTGCAGCCGCAGATACAGACAAAGGATGACTGAAGCCTATGGCAAGATGACTAAAGAAAGAGTGTTTGTGGAAAGGCAGCTCGTGTTAAAAGTAGCAGACTACGTCAGGCGAGGCATGGCAGGACCATCTAAGTTTGCACCAAAATGGGAAGAACCCCTTGTGATAAGAAAGGCGCATCCAAGTGGGTATTACCATTTGACCCAGATGGATGGCAAAGACCTAATGGATCCTATCAATGGGAAGTGGTTGAAACGTTATTATGCTTAAGAGAAGAAGCCATGTAGTTGCCCCTTTTAATTTTTTTTTCCTTCAAGTGACTGTGTCACAAGACATGATTGTAACATACTTTTGATAGTATGTAATGAAAGAAAAAAGAGTATGAAGCATTACAAAAGCATGCCATGTCATAGCAATAGCCAAAGCAGTAGCAAAGTGTAGCATCATGATTACAAACCCAAACTGTAGCAGTCATATCAAACTTGCCAGATAAAGTGCTATAGAAAATGATAATAAAGTGTGCTAGATGGGGTAGTAAAAGAAGAAAAAAAAAAAAAAAAAAAAAAAAAAGGAACCACATCATCATCAACGAAGTCCAGAAATAAGAGGCTAGTCTCCAAAACGGCTAGACCCACCAATGCTGGAAAGAAGGCGCTCATGACGACCCTCCAAGTCTGCCACCTCCTTCCTCAAGACTTCAATGCGTGTGTCAATGGCATCAATAGCAGGCTGAACCCTTCTCATGAAAAAGGCTCGGGCAATCTCACAGAGGTGGTCTAGCATGAACTCCACAGCAAAGCCCACATTAACAAGCTCCTGAACCGCAGCTCTCCACTGCAAGATCCTCTCGGTGGAGACAGTATCAACAAAGTTATGCTCAATATCATTCATCACGCTCCCCAGCAGCTTCAAAAAGTGCTCTCTGGCAGAACGGCCAAGGTGGAATCCTTGCATAAAGTCACCACGGTTGTTGTAGACCACCTCCAGATGAAAAGCACAATCCTCGGGAACCTTGAAACCATGGAAGTCTACATAGGGAGGCCCAGAACCCTAGAAATCTGCAGGATCGAGGTCATTAACCTCAGGCTTATCAAAGCGTGTGAAGAAGGCTACGGCCTCACTCACAGGGTCCGAAACTGTGACAGAATTGCTGCCCACCTCAAACTGAGAAGGGACAGTAAGGAGCAGACCTAACACGAAGCATAAAGCGCGATAGGAGAAACCTTGATCTAAGAAGGATAAAATCACAAGGAAGAAATGAAGAAGGAAATAAGGGAAAAGAAAACTCACCAGGGCCCGTGAGAATGGGGGCTGTAGGAATGGCAAAAACTGGGGCTGTAGGAAGGGCAAAAACAGGTACAAAAGGTACGGCAGAAACTGGTGCTATGGGAATGGCAGAAACGGGTGCTATGGGTGTGGCAGGAGGAGCGGTTGTGGGCATCCTTACATCTGCTGCAACTCCTGGCTCTTCAAAGGCCTCTGCAATCAGGGAAATGGGCATACAAAATGAAGGAAAACCACAGCGAAGGAGTTACACAAATATATATATATATATATATATATATATATATATATATATATACATATGTATGTATAAAGGGAACTTAGCAAAAAAAAAAAAGGGGAGGGAAAGAGGCACATACCCATGAATTCGATCTCAGAGTCAACACTCTCCTCTTCATCAGAGTCAGAAATCCTTTTCTTTTTGGTAGGCTCGTCGTCAGGATCCTCAAGAACGTCCTCAGATCCCTCAGAGGACAAGTCTGCATCAGGCCCACGTGTAGCAGAGGTGGGAAAGGAAGAAGGGGTAACCACCAAAGAAGAACCATCCTTCACAACCTAAGATAGAACCGCGAAGGGGTCACTGGTGGAGAAGCAACCTCAATCTGAGCAACAGTAGGAGGAATGCCTCCCTTTTGGGGAGTAAGCGTCTCGGCAGGAATGGGAGTGGCCTCACTAACCCTTTCAGTATAAGTACCCTTATCTGTGGGTACCGGCTTAGTGGAGGGGATAAAAGCCTCAGCAGGAACTCCCTGTGCAGCAGCTGGAGTGGCAGAAGCCATGGTTCCAAACACCACATCAGCCCCATCAAAGAAACCTTTCATGGGTGTGCCCATGGAGGTAGAAAGCTTCTCAGCCGTGGGATAGTATATAGAGATAGACTCTAGATTATCCTGGAAGACAAAAAAAAAGGGGAGAGGGGTTAAGGAACAAAGAAATCTGTGACTGGTAATGATGCTGAAAGGGAGACGAGACAACTAATGGCATATGATAGAGGGAATATGTGCAAGAGAGAGGAGAAAGTAAGAAGAAAGGAGGGAGACATACCTCAAACTTGGGCTTATCAAGTAATATGAGACAGGTGGCAGATGCATCCTCCTTATGCTTGGACTGTAAAAGAAAAGAAACCAGAAGACAAAGATGAAGAAATGAGTTAACAAGTGTATAAGGGTTAGCCGCAGGAAAGCCCTATATATATATATATATATATATATATATATATATAAAAATAAAAAAGGAGAGGCAAAGTTTGAGATAACATACTCTCCGCTTAGTGGTGGTGGATGCAGGAGGAGGAGAGGTCTTTCTCTTACTGCCTCGTGTCCTACTAGAAGGAGGATCATCGGTGGACGGCCATGGAGCAGTGAACTTGGACTTGCAAGCGGTGGAGCGCACACTAGAACAGGTACGGGTGGAAGGAGTAGGAAAGCCCTCTAAAACTATATTGCCTATGGGAGGGAGGCAACTCTCAAAAGGGACAACGTCTGAGCAAGCCTCAAAAGAATCACCACCCTTTTTGGCGGACTTAGGCTTGGCAGAACCTTTCTTACTTGGCACAGGAGTGTTTATCACTTTTACTTTCTTCTCCCAACCAGCGGGGTAGTCACCAGCATGCCATAACCACCCCCTATCCTCAATCCACTCGAAGATGGCAGACCGACTCTGCTTCCTAGCATATGCTAGCACAGGTTTAAAGGGAGAAGCAGCTGAAGGTTGGCTGAAATGACTGCACTAAGCCCATCAGGAGGAATAAGAGAAAAACCCTGGCTACCCATCAATTCCTGCTCAAATGAAGTCATTATGACCTGCCAGTATTCGTGCATAGCAGGAGTACAAGTGCCCTCTCTCTGTGAGCCGGGAATAGTAACCGCTGTAAAACGCTTACTCCAGAACTCAAAAGCATCATGCCGTAGGAATGGTCGGATGTAGGTGGGAGACTCCATAAGGGAAGAAAGATCATCAGGAATGTCCTGATCTAACCCGAACTGTCTTCTCACCTTGTTTACAGGATAGTGCACAAACCTAATGCCCTCGTCGGCCAGATAAGGCAACCACCTAGCATTGGTGGCTGCTAAGTAAGTAATCCCTATCTCCTTGAAATCGATCAAGGGGGTGGTGGTCCCGGCAATGTCAACAAATAGACCCATAACAGAGTCTGCACATATGTAACCCGTACCTAAGTTCCTGTAAGCTCTCCAAGAAAACCCAACTCCTTTATCAAAGAATTCAATAGCAGAATGATTGATTGGCTTTAAACCAACCCAACGAAAAGCCAATGGGAAGTCAGACTCCAATCTGCCACAGAAATCGGTAATGACTCTCAGACACGACTGATATTTCTCCTTAGCAAAAGGAACGGGCCTACACTTCGTCAAGTGCCTGGCATAACGCTCATATAACAAGTGCTGCAGAATAGTACTGTGAACGGAAGTAGTGACTATATGACAAGAGCCTGCCTGATTCTCATCGCTTCGCATGATGTCTAACTGAACATACAAATGTCCCAAAAATATAGGAGCCAATGGCAGGCTTACCCCAGCAGATATCTTGATAGCTAATCGAAAATATAAAGGCTTCACAGCAAAGTGGGGATGAGAGAGCCAAAGATAAACTTACAAAGCCAGAACGTGATAAAAGCTGCACGGCGAGCAGCAACAGAGATCTTGGAAGTGGAGCTAACCCAAAATGATAACTTCGCATTGCCACTCATCATTTTCATCAACTCGGCCTCCACGGCCTCTTCCTCCGAAGAAAGCTCTAAAATGCCAGGATCAGCATCACTAAGGATGGGCAAAAGCAACTGATTTGCTACATCTTCCAAAGTCACAGTGATCTCGCCGCAGGAGAGAAAGAAAGTGTGAGTGGTGGTACACCACCGGCAGACTAAATGGCAGAGGTTGAAGAGGTCCCTATAGTTGGATAAACAGCGGGATGAAACGATGGCCTTCAATACACCGGCCCGCTGTAGCAACCCCATGAAACCCGTGTCAAATAACTCCCTATCCACCCATTCCCTCCAACCCAAAGCGGTGCCCGATCCAAATTCGAAGTGAATGGGCACGGGGAGTGAAGTGCCTTGGTGGATGACGAAATTGAGGATCGAGGAGGCCAATGGAGCCCAAGAAACATCTGTATTGTGACGGAAAAGAGCAAGCCACACACGGCCCGGTAGTGATGGCATGTAAACACCGAGAACCTTTGGGAAATGGGGATGAATATCGTACCAAGGATCTATAAGAGGAGTGCATTCGCTATTCGGAGCACATTGCGTTTCCTCCTCGTCAGAATGGTCTGATTCGGAATAAACGGCCTCTTCGCCGACATCGCGTGCGGTGGGAGGATCGGAGGAAATCTCTTTTCCCTTACGGCGGGAAGAACTTTAACCTTTCGCCGGCGTCATGATACAGCGGTTGATCGGAGTAAACGGATGAAAGTGTTTGAGAAGGAGAACACGGTGAAGAAAGGGAAATGGAGAAAGTGTTTGTGTTAGGAAAGGAGAAAGCGGTAGGAATGTGAAGGGAAACAAATGGGACATAGGAGCCCGCAAGTAATGTAATAAGAAGCCCAATGACCATACTGAATCATTGAGAAAAGAATAAGTAACAGGCCCAAAGAAGCCCAGCAGGCTGGGATAAAATAACATCACAGCAGAAATGGCAGAATGGAACGGCAAGAAGAGGTAGCAAAACCGCAGAAAGGATTAAAGAAGAAAAAGCCCACCATCGAATAAAGCCCAACTCCTAAGGGGAGCAAGCCATAAAAGAATGGGAAATCAGAAAATAGCCCACGCCATAAGAAGTCAAGGATGGACGACAGAATGTGCAAACGAGTCTCCAAACCACAACAAACATATGAGTAGCAGGCAGATTTTGGACATACATAGAAGTGAAGCACGCGCAAGGTCCAGACATCACCAGCCTGTACCCAGCCAATACAGGACGTGGTGAGGTCATGGGTTAGAGGTAAGAGGGCATGGTTTAGCAGTGGGGAGAGGGGAAAACCTATTCTGGGGTTCCTGCTCAGGCTCTTTTGGGGGAAATGTCCTGCTGGGATAACATACCGCCCAAAAGAAGCAAGGATAAGTTGGAACCACTAGGTGCATGCCATGAGGGATAGGAAGAGAGAGAGAGCACCCACACCGTAGCAGATAAGAGTGCCACGGCAAACAAATAAACAAAATAGCCTTCCTTGTCTGGTGGCACAGCTAGCACAAGTAAATGGTAATGGCTGGGCGGCTAACAAACTAGTAGTAGTAGGCAAGGACACTCATATCAGACAAAGGTAGTTAAAGGCTAAAATAGTAAAAACTAGTTACGGCAGGCATTATAAAAAGGGCCCTTACCGTGCACAGCAAGGGGGATCACAATCACGGTAATAGTAATCCCTAGGAGAAAATCATAACATAGGAGTGAGCACTGAGAAAGGAATAGAGAAAAACAAAGGAAAAACAGAGATCTTAGAATGGCAGGCATACACAATAGGTTGGTCTCCTCTCTCCCTCTAAAGCCCTACTCTCTATCAAAGACAACGGATCCTCATTGGACATAAACCATCCAGACCCATTCCCTCAAAGCAATTAATTTCTTTCCTTGGGGAGATTATTCGCATTGAGGAAGTGGTTTCCTTTCTTGGTGTCAGCTCCGTAGCATTACTTGGCATGGCAAACTGATTTTCCCCTCTTTGATTCAAACAAGCCTATTATTATTATTCCCCCATTTATTTCTTTACTTTTTGTGTACGGGGTGTTTTTTGTCACTCCCTTTTATTCATTTTGTCTAGTATTTCTTGTGTTGTCTTTATTATATCTGTCTGCCATAACTTACATGTAGTGGCTCTACCTGCCATGGGCATGTGATCAAAGTCTGGCAAACGGGGTGTAGTTCGTGCACAAGCTAGACCAAGGTGGGTTGCAATTAGATCAGTCCCAACTCCCTGATCCAGAAAACTTGGTCCTAGTGCGGCAGGAGGCAGCCCAGCCCAGTATTACAAAAAGGCCCACCACACAAGGCATCTTCTTCTTTTGATTCTACCCCTCTTCATGTTAGGTTCTGTGATGATAAAGCCCATCAGGACTTTTCAAAGAACTTTTCTAGGTGTGGCATTCATTCGAAACGCTAGGTCATTCTTTCTGACTTCTCCGATACTGATCTTCCCACTGTCATTCATAGTAGGGGTTGGGAGTCCCTTTGTGATATCCCGGTCAGTTGTCCCTCCGAAATCATACAGGAGTTTTACTCCAATATGCATGGATTTGATTCTTCCATACCTCGCTTTCTCACTTCTTTTCGAGGTATACGTATAGAAGTCACTCCGAAGCTTATCTCCGATGTGCTACATGTCCCGAGGGTATCATATCCTGATTACCCCAACTGTCCTCGTCTGCGGACTGTGTCCAAAGACGAACTCATGTCTCTCTTCTGTGAGAACCTTCATCTTGGGGTGACTGTCAAAACATCCCTTACTCGGGCTTTGCAAAAGGTCTGAGGTTCCTGAATATGATGATGACATTTGTTTTACATCCCCTGTCTCACTATAATTTGATTACTGAGCCTCGTGCTTGATTTTTATTATCCCTCCTTAAGGGCCATACCATTGACTTTCCCTCTCATTTCATACTCTCCCTTATAAATGTTTATAAGGATATGGCGACCCGTGATAAGCTTATTTTTCCTTCTACTATCACGAGGATCATTCACCATGCGTCTGTCTCTTATCCCGAGTCTGCTCACTTCTCTATCATGGGTGCCATCAGCGGCTCGTTCATTAGACGGAGCGAGGCCCAGCTTTGACTGAAGTGGCCACAGACCGAGACGGCGACTCCTCTAGCCTCTTCGCTCCTTCTACCTCCGCATCTTCTTCTTCCGCAGGTGGTGTAACCCTCGAGGCGATTATGGCATAGATTCAACGCATGGATGCTCACCTTGACACTCTCAATGATAAGTTGTGTTAGGTGAACACCTGTGTCAGTTGTATTGCACGACGACAGGCTCGCCTTGGTGGCGTCGTAAAGTCTCCTTCTCCTTCTCCCGAGGCATCTAAGGACGAGGACGATGATGGTGACTCTGATGGTGATGATGATGATGAAGATAAGAATGCTAGCTCTTTCAGTGACGAGGAGATGACTGCTTGAGTGACTTGCCTTTTGTCATTCGTGACAAAAAGGGGGAATAGTTTTTGGTATGAGAGTAATCATATACTCAGGGGGAGAGTTAGTATAGGAGATTTTTTGTTAGGGGGAGTATTTTTGTTTATGAGGGATGTAGTAAGGATTTTTTTTTTTTTTTTTTTTTGGTATCTTTTCTTTTCTCTCTTTTAGATACATTGTTTTTGTACATCGGTCTTGTGACCACTTAGTGATAGCAAACCTTGTATTTATTTGATACATATATTTGATGAGGTTTTTATTACATTCTTTCACCTATCTCTTAATGTGTTGTTTCTTTTCTCTCTTTATGCACATGCTTCTTATTTATTATATGCAATCTTTTATTTCTGTTTCACACTAAGATGCCGTAATGAGTTTTGTTTAAAGTGTTTCAGAAATACAGGTTGTCAAAGTCTTCCAAGCCATGAACTCTCTTCTTGCAAAGTATTTCAAGAATTTGTGTTAGAATAGATTTTATTATATTCAACAAGTGAGTATGAGTTGAGTGATTTATGACTTCTCTCATATGTTCATTTGTTTGTTGTGGTTTTGTCACGGATTGCTAAAGAGAGAGATTGTTAGGACATATGTGGATCATGTTAAGAACATATGTCATTTAGAATTGGCTAATCCTTTGACAAAACGCACTTTACTTATAATTGGGTAGATCTAGGATATGTTTAATACTTCAAGGAACAAGAGTTCAAGTCCAAGTATTGAAGCCATGCAAATCTATCCAAGAATCAAGTGAGGAAGTGTTGTTCTTTAAAGCTCGACAGATAGCTCGACAAATGTATCTATTGAGATTTAAAAGGTGAAGCTCAAAAGATAATCTCGACAGTTGTATCTATCGAGAATTACGATAATCGGTATTTTAGATTTGATTTCATGCATATCTATGTGTATTTGTATAGGGTTTCTTTTCTCACAACCCTAGACATATATAAGGATTATTTTAAGAGCCATCTTACTGGACGCAACTGGATGAAACTTGATGCAAATGTTTTATGCAAGCATATTGTGACCAGAGACATATGCCCTTGTTCATCTTTCTTTTGAAGAAACTGCTGCATTTTTATACCGTAGGGTTTTGTAACCAAGGAGCTTCTTGATCTTCATCGTGTGGATGAACTGAAGAACTTTGCAGCCAACATCCCTCTCAAGTTGGTGTATTAGTCACGTACCTGGATCCGTGCATCAATTGATTAGTCACGTACTGGGAGCCATGCATTGAAAATGAGAGATTGTCACTACATTACAAGTCCAATTATGTATTATGGTGAATGCTCTAAAATGTGTTAAAACACAAGAGTTGTTTAGACCCCAATTTTAAAAATTACAGCTAGATTGCTTTTACTCTAACTTATCTAAGTGCAGAAACAATAGGAAATGAAATGCAATCAACCAATACTACTCTAGTGCATAAACATGAACAACAAACAATAAAATTAAAGCACAAGAGTAAGGGAAGAGAGATGCAAACACAAGATAACACGGCGATGTGTTATCGAAGAGGAAACCAAAGAACTCGACAAAAATCCTCTCCGCTGCCCTCTAAGCGGTAAATTGATCCACTAGACAATAAGTTGGGATACACGAATAGCAAGAGATTCTCCAAGCCTAATCTACCCAATATACCTAAGCCCTCCAAGCTCCTACTCCAACAAGGCTTCTCGGAACCGTGTCTTGTCTAGCTTACTGGATCCCACAATACGCCCGATTGCATCCACCAAGCCTCACTGGCTTCTTTTGGAAAATCCCCAAAGCTTCCCAAGCTCCAAAACACTCTCTACACACTAAAAAGTGTGGGTTGTGTTTGGGTACAAATCTCCTCTCAAGGTATGTCAATGGGAGAGGGAATGAGAAGAGGCTAGAATGATTTCTCACTAAGGATGAGTAGCCCTCTTTCTAAAAGATGGGTGTGTGTGTTATAGAAAACCTATCTAGGGTTTCTCTTTCTGAATGGCCTCACTTACATTTGTGGGTAATGAGGGTATATATAGTATAGGTAAAGGGTAAGAAAGTCATACTTAAAAATCCTCCAGGCAGAGAGTCTCGCGGATATCTCGCAGGAAGGCCTTACCCGCGAAATACTCGCGAAGTTGATAGTCTGGCACGACTCTTCAGCTTCCAGTCACGTGCTTCTCACATGCCCTTTTCGCAGGAACCCTTCTCACGAACTTCTCGCGAGCTAGTCGCAAAATGCATTGATCTTCATTTAAGCTTGAGTTTTCACTAACTTAATACTAAACCCAATACAATAGAATCCCACAAAATACAAGGAACAAAATTAAAGCAATTACAACACTTTTTGTCATTGAATAAAGCCAACATAAAACATAGTTGTAAATCACAACTTTACATAGGGTAAGGGTTCAACTGTAGGTTGGTATAAATTACTGTGATTCCTTTACTTGTAACCGTTTGTTTTGATAATAGTGGATTCTCGGGAGTGGTGACCTTAAATTCACTCGGTGGGGTTTTGCCTCAGTGGTTTTCCCCATTCGTAAACAAATCACCGGTGTCAAATTTAATTTCCGTTGCATTTAGTTTATTTGGTGATTTTTTTGTGCTACCACGCTTATTGCATATAATTAAATCTAATTAATTAACTTGGCTAATTAATTGATTAATTTACCAAAGGGGTTAATAAATTCTTGGCCTATCATTTTGTATATATCAAAACATATCTAATATTTTCTTAATAACAATGATTTCTTTAATATGAACAAAAACAGATCTATGAATGCTAAGATAAAGCTTAATCCTAGATCTAAAAAACCTAACAATCAGTGCTTGCAATTAAATTTCAATATTAACATGTTGTATGCTTTTCATCATGTCATGTTTGTGGATATGTGAATGGTAATCCAAAGTTTAGAAGACTGGTTTTGTCGAGCAAAGTGGGTGCCTAACACCTTCCCACTTTGTAACCTAGTCCCTAAACTTAGATCTTGGGTTCTTAACCAGTTCTTTATTCAATGCTTTTACTTTATTTAGATTGTAACAAGGACAAATTTCTCTTGTACTTTTTTAGATTGCAACTAGGATCCAAAGCAATGTAGTTGACATCAAATGTAATTTCTATTAAGATATTCAATGAAATCTAGATGCTTAATTTGTCTTTTATTTTTTTTATTTTTGTATAAATAAAAATAAATGGTGACTCCATACTTTTTCAAAGATTCCATGAATTTTTTTGGAGAGACAGTCTCTCACACATGTATTTCTCAACCCTTCATCTCCCATTTTAGGAATTCTTTTTCCTAGCGTGAATTGCATCAATTATTATTACAATCCCTTAGTCTCTTCTTTTTCCTTTTTTTTTTTTTTTTTGGGGTTGCAGAAGTACTAAATCCAGAAGGAACTATCATTTCTTATTCTCATCTAACTTATATTGATTCGTTTATCAAAAAAAAAAAATTATATTCATTTGTTTTTGAGTAGATAAATCTATTTATTTGGAGGTGACAATTTCGGAATTCTTTACATGTGCCTTGATTTTTATTTATTTATTTAAATTGACATTGGTAAAGTAATTTCAATGTTAGTGAGTATGAAGCAGATTTAATAATACTAGTCGCTAACCCGTGCGATGCACGGAATAGTTATATAAAATATGCAGTATCAATAACTGATCTAAATTCATAAAAACGAAAATTAAACTAAAATGTAAGTTAAGATATATACTTCCCCTTATATATTTAACTATTAATAAGACCACACATTACATATGCAAACTTATCATTATTAGCAATTATGCTGCAAAGAAAGCATGCAAGATAGGAATAACAATTAGATCAATATAAATTCAAAATATGAAGATGCACCAACAGGGGGTGGTTGAATGAAAATTTTAAAAAAATGTCTCTCTTCACTTGAGATAATCATAATCCTAATGCATTTGGAATTCAAGAAAGTATTCAACATTGACGAAAATAACTACAAATGAAAAAAATCAAATCAAATGCAAACCTATTTTAGCTATATAGTAAAATTAAATTTAACGCGATTACCTATGTTGGGTAACTTTTTCTTTCCTTTCTCAACTAAGAATAATATCAACACAAATTATAAATAAGAAGAACCATTAGGTGAGGCAGCTATGATCACATATGTGGGTTTTGAAGGTGCTAAAAGCTTTTGCCAATCGATGTAATCCACAAATCCACCGAAGTACTTGTAAATTCCAATTGCAAAAACAAAAACAGTTTTATAAATAATCAAGAGAGCCATAGTTACTACATTAAAGTAGAATTCCAATTAACAATTATTAATAGAAATTAAAAATTATTAAGAAAGTTGCTAAGGAGGCGTAGTTGTACCAATATTCATACAGTATGTTATAATTGTTGACATCACCTCATAAGATTGATTCCCTCCCCCACGCTACCAATAACTAAGCCTTCACTCAGCAAACGAAAATCCATAGGAAAAAAGTCATTGGTGAAATCCATAGAGATTTGCAAAAATGAATCTATAACAAGGGCACAAATCAATGATTAAAAAAATGAATTATTGATTTATAATCACAGAAATTTTCATCATGTAACAATAATAATACAATCAGGTCATGGTAAACAAATATCTAAACTTGATTGCAAGATTTAGAACTGTACGCTATCATTGAAGGTTGAAAAATCAGCAATCAAGTATTATTCAACACTTGCACCACTCATAAACATGTATTGTCGGTTGCACAGATTTGTAAAAATCAGCAATCAAGTATTATTTAACACTTGCACCACTTATAAATATGTATTGTCGGTTGTACAGATTTGTAAATTGCTAATGTTTATTGAACTAAACCCTAGAAATCAATATAAAAAAATTTATCAAATAGAAAAAGCCTAACCTTGATTTGATTTTTTAGATGTAGCAACTGGAGAGGGAGTGCTAAAGAAGGAGAAAAGTATGAATGGCTGAAACCCTCGTTCAAGAAGGAGAAGCGTGGCTAGTCAGGTTTTCGTTTTGAAAAAGGAACGTGTGTTATTTATTTTTAAAAAGTCAAATAATTTTATTTAAATATTGTGCTGACGTGGAAAATTGTGAGAGATTTAGAGGCTTTGGTTTTATATATATATATATATATATATATATATATATATATATATATTGGTTATTGAAAATTTTAACTTGCTGGTTGTCTATGTTTTATAAATGATAAAATTCACAATTGTAGAATTGATTGACGTAGATTTTTAAATTTTGATTGTCCTGTTAGATTTATATCATTTGCGGTTATGTTTTTTATGTTTCCTCTATAAAAGTTTCAAAATTTTCATATTTTCACCTTACAAGGCTTTTATCATAAGAAAAATTCTATTGCGTTCAGCTGAGTACACTCTCAAGACATCCACGTGGATGTCTTGTGCACAATTGCTTTCAAATTTCCTTTCTCTCTTTAGTGGATTATTTTGTTGGAAGATACTTAAATTTTTTAAAGAGGTAAAAGAAATTGATTTTTATAGGAAGAGTAGACCATTCCAATAAACATTGAGTTTAAAATAGGGAAGAAATATGATATATTGTAGAATTTTATTCTGGTTTTTTTTTTTTTTTTTTTTTTGTAATATACAATTTTTACCCTTACCGTTTCATTCTATACAATAAAAAACAATTATTATTCAAAAAAAAAAAAAAAAAACCCCAAAAATTCTGGAAATGAGAGAAAAGTAAACGGGCTAAGTAAAACTGCTCAAAATTCACACACACGAGATTGGAAGTGCGTGTGTGATATAGATTTGGCTCTTGTTCCATATCTAAAGATGTTACTGGAAGTTCATATTAGTTTATAGGAGAAAATGGGCAAATGTCTTTTTCAAAAAAAAAAATCCAACATTTTGCCCTCTTTTCCAAACTAACTAAGGAAATGCCCCTCTTTTAAAACTCGATTTTCTCAAAATCAAGTTAAAAAAAAAAAAAAAAAAAAAAATCTGGAGCTTTATAGTGGCGTTTTAAGGAGCCTATAGTGACGTTTTAAGGACTTATAGTGGCGTTTTGTAACTCGATCTCCATGAAATCGAGTTACATGCAATTTTTTTTTTCTTTTTTTACCTATAACTCGATTTCAAGGAGCTCGAATTTTAAAACGCCACTATATGTCCTTAAAACGTCATTATAGGCTCCTTAAAAATGCCACTATAAGGTTTAACTCGATTTTGAGAAAATCGAGTTTCGAAAGAGGGGCATTTCCCTAATTAGTTTGGAAAATTGGGCAAAATGCTAGATTACACTCCTAACTAATGTGGGATTTACAATAAAGACTTTAGTGTTTGAAACTCACTCACATTAATAATGGGACAAGTGACATTAATTTTAATTCTGTTTGATTGACATGAGTCTTTTAAAATTATTTGATATATTTTTTTAAAAATAATATGTCTTATATTTGAATCGAAATTAGATGAAATCGATGGATTTGGGTATCTTTCCCATAATCATTGCTGTTTAAAATGACAACGAAGTCAGGCAAGAGAAAATATTTGGGTGCATGAGATATAAAATGACAAATCTTGTTTTTTGTGCAGTAATTTGTTAATTTTCATCAAAATTTGTGTATAAACAATGAAATCTTTTTTTTTTTTTTTTTTTTTGCTAAACAACAACATTATCATTCAACAAGCAAAACAATGGCTATCAGCCTTACAAGCATCAGCAATTACTACTGGGAGACTATACATATTGAAACAACATGCTCTACAAAATCTAATTGCATTCTTTGCAGCCACATGGGCAGCAGTATTGCAACATCTCCTAACCCAACTAAAATTACTATTCAAAAAGAGTTTACGAAGATCAAGTATATTACTAATAATAGTAGCAATGGACCAATCAGGCTGCAATGCATATGTGGTTAGGGGGTCAAAACAGGACTTAGCATCTCCTTCGATGATGATATGCTGCCATTTTTCTTTTTGCGCTAGCTGGATTGCCCAATATACAGCTGCAGCTTCAGCTTGTACTGGAGAGCACCATTCATGCCTTTTAGCACTTTAAGCACCTCTCCATTTTTGTTTCTTGCCACCACCGCCAAAGCTGTGGCATTTTCAGAAATCTAATTTACTTGTTGATATGTTTGTCTATGCATGTTTAGTGCTTATGTTATATATTTTGCTTGTTGCCCAACAAAAAAAAAGGTATATATTTTGCTCAGAATAGGTTTTATATATATATATATATATATATATATATATATATATATATATATATATATTTATTTATTTATTTATATATAAATAATAAAAGGTATTTCTCACACACTTTTTATTATACATTGGCCGTATACATTACCCATTTCACATCCTAAATGTAAACATCAATAAAAAAAAAATGTAGACATTGCTCATGAAATTATATATGAAAGTTACGTGTATTACATCAACGAATGTGAGAGAATAATTACCACTGAAAAAAGGAAGAGAGTTGCACTAGATTGACAATTAGCATAAAATTTAGTATATTATTAATGGATGTGTTCATTAATTCTTTTTCTATATATAATAATAGTTGTTACACAGTATTAGCAATCTAAGATTTATAGTGCTAATATAATGTAAACTAAGAATTTTCCATAAGCATATTGGGTGTTTGTGTATATATTTGTCTGCGTGCGTGTCTTGTCAACTTTACATACATGTTAAACTCTCGTGTGAATTATCTCATTCCTAGTATTTTCCTGATAATGCCAAATTATACAAAATGGGAAATCAAAATGACAAAATCACGTCCTTTACAAAATGTTGAGTCAGGAACCTTCTGAGAAATCATACTTGGGCCAGAGGTATATGTTTGGATTCTTTTGCAATTTTGTTACTATACTAACAAGGTAAATGCAGCATAGAGAAATGCAGAACAGCTCATGCATTCCTAGGTAATGCTACAACCAAGTTTGATTTTGATACACCCCCTCACAGAAGTTCTCCTGAAGCAAACACCTTCAGCTTAACCCACTCTTCTCTTTCCCTACTTGTTTACCATCATTGTCATTCCCCTAAGGTCTTGAAATCTTGGAGAAGTAGCAATGTGTAAAAAAGAAGATTTCTCAGCCTCAAAGAGGTGGCGGATGGCTTTCACTGTCATTTACTTCACAAGGGTTCTAATTTCCTTGTCCAAGAAAGTTCTTGCGAAGAATGGCCCTCCGTTGCCCACACTCTCTCACATTACCATTGGCGTGCAGCCCGTTGATAATGGTTCCTCACATGACAAATCTGTTTGCTTTCACGAAATTGATACCAAAAAGCTCAATGACATGGTGAGGAACAAGAACTTTGAGGCCTTCATTCGTTTTGGAGGAGTAAAAGCACTGGCTGTGGTTCTTGGAACCGACATAAAGAATGGAATAAGTGGTAGTGAGGCTGATCTTACTCATAGAAAGAAGGTTTTTGGTGCCAATAAGTACCAAAAGCCACCTGCTAAAGGCTTTATCAGTTATGTCTTTGAAGCAAGCAAGGACACTACTATTATTGTACTTTTGGCATGTGCTATACTATCTCTGGCCTTTGGTATCAAACAACATGGTTGCAAAGATGGGTGGTATGATGGTGGAAGCATTCTTGTTGCTGTCATTCTGGTTGTGGCTGTTTCTGCTGTTACCAACTTCAAGCAATCCAGGCAGTTCGAAAAGCTCTCCGCAAAGGGTAGCGACATCAAGGTGGAAGTAGTGAGGGATGGGCGGCGCCAACTAATATCAATATTTGAAGTTGTGGTTGGTGATATTGTACATTTGAGGACTGGTGATCAAGTACCAGCAGATGGTTTGTTCTTAGAAGGGCACTCATTGAAAGTGGATGAATCTAGCATGACCGGAGAAAGTGACCATGTAGAAATTGATGAAAGGAATCCATTTTTGTTATCAGGCACAAAGGTGATGGACGGATTTGGTTTCATGCTTGTCACTTCGGTAGGTATGAACACCATGTGGGGTGAGATGATGAGTTTAATTATATGTGACATGGATGAGCAGACCCCATTGCAAGCACGGCTCAGCAAGCTGACTTCCTTTATTGGAAAAGCTGGATTAGCAGTGGCTGTAGTTGTTCTTGTTGTTCTCCTTATTCGTTACTTCACAGGGAACACCAAAGATGACTTGGGAAACAAGGAATTTAAGGGAAGCAGGATAAAGTTTGGTGACATGATGAATTCAATTGTGGGTATTGTTGCTGCAGCAGTCACAATTTTCGTGGTGGCAATTCCGGAAGGTCTGCCTCTGGCTGTTACTCTGACTTTGGCTTATTCTATGAGTTGTATGATGGCAGACCATGCCTTGGTTCGGAAACTTTCTGCTTGTGAGACAATGGGCTCGGCCACAACAATTTGCACAGACAAAACAGGTACCCTTACTTTAAATGAGATGAAGGTAACACAATTCTGGCTTGGTAAAGATACAATGAATGAAGGTACTTCCTCAGAAATAGCACTAAATGTTCTTGATATATTTCAACAAGCAGTTGGTTTAAACACGACAGGCACTATTTTCAAATCAGATTCTGCAACATTTGTAGAGATTTCTGGGAGCCCTACTGAGAAAGCAATACTTTCTTGGGCTACCTTTTATTTGGGTATGAATATTGATGAAATCAAACAGACTTCTGAGATAATCCATTTCGAGGCCTTCAATTCAGTGAAAAAGAGAAGCGGGGTTTTGGTGAAGAGGAGGAAGAGAGATAAGGCTGTGTGCTCCCATTGGAAGGGAGCGGCTGAGATGATACTCGCCATGTGTTCAAATTATTATGACAAGCTAGGGATGTTGAAAGCCATGGATGAGGAAGAAAGACTGCAGTTTGGGACTATTATAAAGAATATGGCTGAAAAAAGCCTGCGATGCATTGCATTTGCCTACAAAGAAGTTGCAGAAGAAAGTGGACAGATTCTTGAGAAGCTCGAAGAAACTGGATTAACATTATTAGGCATAGTTGGTTTGAAAGACCCATGTCGGCCAGGAGTTCGGACAGCTGTAGAATCTTGCAAAGCTGCTGGAGTAAACATCAAAATGATCACAGGTGACAATGTGCACACAGCAAGAGCTATAGCTTTCGAGTGTGGGATTCTCAGTCCTGACAAGGAATTGGACAATGAAGTTGTAGTAGAAGGGGAAATTTTCAGAAATTACTCACTTGAAGAGAGAATTGAAAAGATTGATAAAATTAATGTAATGGCAAGATCATCCCCATTTGACAAGCTTTTGATGGTACAGACCTTGAAGAAGAAAGGCCACATTGTAGCAGTCACAGGTGATGGCACAAATGATGCACCTGCTCTGAGAGAAGCAAATATTGGGCTGTCCATGGGGATCCAAGGCACTGAAGTGGCAAAGGAGAGCTCAGATATTGTCATTTTGGATGATAACTTCACTACTGTGGTGACAGTTTTGAAGTGGGGAAGGTGTGTATATAACAATATTCAAAAGTTCATTCAGTTTCAACTCACTATCAATGTTGCTGCCCTTGTCATCAACTTTGTTGCAGCTGTTTCTTCTGGTAAAGTCCCACTAACTACAGTCCAGTTATTATGGGTGAACCTAATAATGGATACAATGGGAGCTTTAGCCTTGGCCACTGAAAACCCCACCAATGACATCATAGCAAAGCCACCTGTGGGTCAATCTGAGCCATTTATAACCAGAGTCATGTGGAGGAACCTCCTTTCTCAGGCTTTGTATCAGGTAATAGTCTTGTTGGTTATACAATTTAAGGGAAGATACATCTTTGGTGTGGATGAGAAAGTGAAGAAAACACTGATTTTCAATACTTTTGTCTTCTGTCAAGTATTCAATGAATTTAATGCTAGGGAACTAGAAAAGAAGAACATATTTAAGGGGCTATTCAAGAACAGGCTGTTTTTAATGATCATTGGGTGTACCATAGTTATTCAACTAGTGATGGTGGAGTTTCTAAAGAAGTTTGCTAGTACTGAGAGGTTGGATTGGGGGCAATGGTGTGCCTGCATTGGAATTGCAGCTTTGTCTTGGCCGATTGGTTGGCTCTTCAAGTGCATTCCTGTTTCTGGCAAGCAGTTGGCTAAGCAAAGATGATCTACTTCCTGAAAGACAAGCAAATATATATATATATATAGCAGTGCAATAAAAATGTATTTTGAGTTTTAGCCAATAATTCCAAATATCACTTGTAATTTAAGTATTTTTATTTTAGACAAAATGAAGATGAAATATAGTGCAAAGTAATGTAAAACAGATAGTACAAGCCTTCTGGAAGCAACAAAAGTACCGAAAAGCACGGCACAAGAATAAGGGGTGCTAGTAACACTCATCAAGACGACAATGTCAGAATTGCATGAAATTTGGACCACCGAAGGGAAATAGTCTTCTGATCAAGACTTGTGACTATATCACGAGGTTCACCCTAATCTTATCAATTCCTTCATTAAGGCCCCAAAACAGTGATTTTTCCTTTTTTAATAATATATATTTTCCTAAATAACTTTTAAGTTAAAAAGTTAAAATAAAATCTCATCTGTTTTTAGACGTCTCTTAGATTAGAGATAGTAGTTTCAAAGCCGCCTTAGGTTTTCTTTTTACTATTTAAATGCATTGTAACTTCCAAAGCAATTCAATTTTCAGATTAATAAAAATTCAGACTTTTATCTATTGTTTCTCTCGGGCTTATGCCAACTTTACAATATCTCCATTGGTTTTTTTTTTTTTTTTTTTTTTTTTTCCAAAGAGGAAATCTGCCTTAACTATAACACTGCGGCAAGGATATTAATATCAATTTAGTGAGGGTTGGATACAAAATTTAAAATATATATATATATATATATATATATATATATATATATGTTGAAGTGACAAAATAGTGATGGAAAGGACAAATTGCTTATTGGGTAAATCTTTAGCTTTGGGCTGATGTCAGTCACTACCTAGACTTCTCAAAAATAATCAATTGGCCCCCTAAGTACAATATTCACACTTACCAAAGATTGAAAGTTTTCCTGCATCTCTGAGTCTTCTTCTGATTCCTTCTCCATCTCTTGCTATTTTCCATCTACTATTTACTACCAGACAGACAATCGTGCATATATAATTGCCACTATGGAACTGAATTGTGGCAATTAAACTGACCACAAATTAGTTTTGGGAAAAGGTTTGTGCTCATGAAGCAAATTGAATATTTTAAATCTGGATAACGCATGACATTATAAAATAACATAAGAATAATATTTCCAAAATATTATAATTATTTTCTTTTCAAATCGCTTTGAAATAAATAAACTATAGAAGTTCTGGAAATAAACTTTCAAAACTATAAAATAAATAAATAAAAAGGATGAGGGAAAAAAAAAAAAAAAAAACATTCGATACTTAACAGGGCAACAAAAGAAGATTAGAGACACAATTAGACTAGCACGTACAGTTCTATCAAAAACAGAAAAAGATGGTTTCCTACTGTCAATTGATAGGAATAAACATTTATCTCAAATACTGTAACATAATAAAGATCAATGTCTAAAAGATAAAAAGCACCAGTCTATGCCATAACACATTTTGAGGATGTTCTGGAATGATATAAAGACAGTTTCAGATGCAACCATGTAAAAATAAGTTAACAACGGCAATGCTCTACTAATCTGCATCCATTTCTTCCAAGGCTGCTTTGGCCGCTGCCTTAGCTTCCTGTAGAAGCTCATCTGGTACCTGAAAACAGTTTCAAAAGGAAATAATTAATGTTGGTCTCCAAATTGATGTCCTAGGATAACTGATACCAAAAGAGGTCTCTGATAACTGGTTAGATTAGTAATGGGCAGAGAGGACCCTGATTAGTGGGGAGATTAGTAATGGAGTAAAGTCCAACAAAAACCAAACAGAGAGACTAATGATTTGCTAGACCAATAAATAGCTCCAAGGTAAATCAATATAACATAAATAGACAAGGGGCAAGAAAGGGCCAGGAATTAATTAGAACTTAGAAGGTGATCCACACTGGAAGGATATGTGGAGGACTGCCTTAATTTACTAACAGGAAGGTAGCAAATCCTGCATTTTTTTAAAAGCACATTTTTTATTACACATGAAAGTCTAACACGTTAAATATTATTCCAAGATATGGCACATCCAGCACCGTTATCTAAATATAGCAGTCATGTTATTTATTTATTTATTTTCTGGCAAGTACTGCACTCAATTTAACAAAAGCAACAGCATTGTGAGGAATACCATAGTCACAAAAAGAGTGTCTAATTCAAATTTTTTCTTATAAATATAATAGTTCAGATAAAAGAGTCTAATTCAAATTAACCAAGTCTAATTCTGAAAATGTATTCTCCCTTACCTCTACAAATACTTCTAAATGAGAATAATTTTTTAATCCCTTCAGTTTCATTCTGGATTTTCATTCTCATTTTTACTTAAAAACACTAGTTCTCTGTCTTGCTCACCAGCCACACCCAACACCCAACACGCAGGCTGCAGCCACCCACACTATCTATCCATTCAACAAGTGCCCAGTTGCCAAATTGGGTCAGGACATGAAATCAAGTGCAGTGAAGGGGAATTGGCAATTAGCTTGGGAATGTGGGAAGTTGATTGTGTTGAGATTAATGGGTGCATTGTGTTGATTTGCTGTTATTTTAATTTGCATGATTGGCATTTGTTGAATTATGATACCGCTCAAGATGTTTCAGGTTCTGAAGATAATTCCCAAGTTGTTGGTGAAGAGGTTGTTGAGAACAGTGTTGGTGTTGTTAAGGCGGGACGGGAATATTTAGTGTTGAAGAGGACTATAGGTCTATGCTATCACATTTGCTTACGGGGAATATGGGCAACATGATGATGGTGAGCCAGTTGTTTGAGCTTACGCATCCATGGGGCCTCGATTGATTTGCCATTGTACACTTGATGGCAAGCATTTCTATGTAGAACTTGTGCAGATTTTTATCAAATATGGATCATGTTGTGATTAACTCAATTAGACCATGTTAAGTTGATAACATGATGTCAACGGGAAGGTCAAAGTTTGATCCCCTCCCCCAACTTAATGTAGCAAATTTTTTTTTATATATTTCTAAATAAGTTAAAATCAATATTCTTCACTAATAATTTAAAAACAAAAAAAAAAAGGTTGGTAACACAATATCACTATATCAGAGATATTATGTGTGTAGCAGTTTGATATTCGTAAAACTTGTGCAAATAACAGTTAATGGAAAATTTATTATTATTTTCAAATTATTATTTGATGAAAAAAGCACTTCTCATACGTCATAAAATTCTCCTACACCAACTTGTGCAAATAAAATTGAACTATCTTATTATTAAAAATTAAAAATTAATTTAAAAAAAAAAAACCATAATGAGCCTTCTTTCCTTGGGGCTTAAATTCTTCTGCATCAAGGTGATTCCTTTTATATAATTCATAGATGAAATGTGTCATCAGTCAACTGATATCTCGGCACCACAATGAAAAAACAGAGGATTTCAAAAGCAAATTTACACATCCATAACTTTTAACTACATATGATTTATTAGAATTAACTGCAGAAGCATGGCACACACAAGACATGAAAAGAAAACTGGGTCTTTTATGGGTTTAAGAAGGAAGACAGTAAGACAAACACACGTAGAACTACAAGCAAGGTTGTTACAGTTAGAGCAGATTCTATCAAAAAAATTACTTAAAATAAATGTAACCCTTTTTGGCCCAATTAAATTTTAGAGATACCTTCTGATGCAGACGGTTTGACTCGTCACAGACCCAACTCAATTCCAATTCGAAGTCCTTGTCCTTTGCCTCATCATGTACTCCATAAATGCTGCTTAGCATTAACATGAAATTGTCATACAATATAACATTTGAACATTACATATTATTAAAATATGAAAGGTAACCATTAGCTTTAACCAGCACATTCCTAGTAAATGTTCAGCAACCTTCCCCAACCCCAACCCCAAAAAAAAAAAAAAAAAAAAAGCAAAAAACAATAACAATTTCATTAAGCTGATATTTTATAAGTAGATATTTTTTAACATATCTATTATTTCATAATATGACATCTCAAACGCTAGCTCAAATAACATGCCATATAGGTGTTCCATTAAGTGTCAGAAAAACTCTGCATCGCATGAAATGCATAAGCAGGAAAAAAATATGCTGTCCCATAAAGTGTACACCCAAATAAAAAGTGAATTTGGGATAATAATGCAAGTAATAAAGTACCTATAAAGGCCATGACTTAACCGAGAATGGAGGTTCTTATTGTGCAACATAAAATTTGAAGGCTAAGAACCAAATGTAGGTTCCACTCACGCATATTACATATGTGAATATGTTTTTAAATGTAAACTTACTTAATTCATTGTGTCCACTTGAATTTAGAATTGTAAGAACCTTATAACTCTTTTGATATTTCCATGGAAAATAATTCTAGTAACAATGGTTATTTACAATAAAGGCTTTGATTTTCTAGATTTAATACTAGCACCCTCCTTTCATGCTCTAATATTTTGAGCCAGAGAACTGTAAATATGGTGTTTTCACTTCTCAGGGTTTTTTGGATTATGCCCAAGGATGTAGTGGAGCTTCTAGCTAGCTGGAAGGGCAAGTTTAGTAAACATAGAAATGGGTTGATTTGGAACATGGTCCCCCACTGTTTTATGTGGTGTATTTGGAGGGAGAGGAATTTTCAGATCTTGAAGAAACCAAAAGATCGATTCAAGACTTGAAGACTTCTTTCTTCCAAACTTTGTTTGGATGGACAAATGCGTCAGGTATTCTCTCTTTCACGTCTTTATCTGATTTGATCGATAGATTTAGTTTTTATTCTTCTTAAATTCTTAGCTTTGTTTGTCCCTTCTTTCCCTTAGTACATGTCCTGTGTGCTTTGGTTTTTCCTGTACTTGTTTTTCTATCAAAAAAGTTTATTACTTACCAAAAATAATATTTTGACCCTCTCCCTCACTAGTAAATAATCAGATCTTAGAAATATAATATAGAGATGCAATGGATTCAAATTCAACAAAAAACAAAAATCCCAGAACCACAAATTCCTCCTTTAACCAGCCCTAATATTGATTGGCAAATATTACTGCTACATATTGACATTACAAAGTTGCAGAACACAATTCACATAATAATCTATAACAACACTCACATTTTGGCTACTTCAATAACCCCTTGGCGGCAAGTCAATTCTGAAAGCTTCAACTTTTCGATCTCTCTATAGAAACATCATACAGCAGCAACACTTGAATATGTCAACTTGATTACAAAATATCATCAAAATATTATGCATAAGAGATGAAATTTAAACAATGCAAAATAACAGAACAGATGCCCTCATCTAGATTTCTAAAAAAGATATAATACCCAAGCCAGCATCCATATATATAAAATTTTAGTAAAATTAGATGTTCGCCATGAAGGACCAATACTGATATTGAACACAAGATATGATACAATAACACAAACATCGTAATTCTTGAAAAACTGGGATACAATATGGCATGGACACATTAAATAATTAATTAATGGATCTTTTTAGTTACAGTTGAAGTTAATTTCAGGTTTAAAATAAAAAAAAAAAACATTTCAGCCTCACAGGCCAAAGAATAACATGCCCACATCTAAGTCTTAATGAAATGAAAGCAACAAAGACCACCACCAAAGCAGGTAATAAAATATTGAAAGCCACAGTGCCACACATCTCCCAAAGAACCATATGAGGTCACATTAATATTAACTGAATCTCAACCACCTATGCTAGACCCACCATATGGGCAGGAAGAATTTGGAGAGTTTGTCAGGGAAAAGTAGTAAATGAACAATCTCTATAATCACCCCTTCAACTTCTTCTTCCTCTACTATTAAGCCACCTCAAGACCCACTTCACCCGTTAGGGCCAAGCACCCTTTTCAGCTCATGCCTAGCCAGCACAACCACCTCCCAGAGAGAAGGGTTCCCATTGGTGTGTTCTTTATGTTTTCCTTTCCCTTTTTCTTTAAAAAAATAAGCCACTAAAGCTGTATCTTTCAGTTGGAGTGCAGTCCCCAATGGGCAAGCTCAAGGTATGACAAATCATTAATTGAGCAACAGAGAGAAGAAATGGGGTTTGGGGAGGGGGGAATCAGAGAGGTAAATTTGTAAAGTTAGGAGCGTGCATGTTAATGACATTTAGATAATATTTTATCAAAGAAATTCTCCTAATATAATGACATCAATTAGTTGTGTTTAGAATTTGATGAAGATATAAATCAACTTACGTTTTAGCTGCCTGTCTTCCCTTGCCAATTGCAGCACCAAAGTACCTCTAGAACAAATGCCAAAACACACATGATTCAAAGAACTGCCATGTAACACTAATATAAACAAACTGTAACCAATAATGATGATGCAAAAGCAAGAGGATTGGATGCCGCTACACTTATTGTGATATGTGAAAAATATTAACTCACATATGAGACACCAGATGGTTCAACCATGTACAGTTGTGGTCCATCTCTGTCATAGCCTCCAAGAATAACTCCACATCCAAAAGGTCTGCAACACAATTAGATATTCCCATTAGGAACAAAGCAAGGAGAGAAAAAAATGCTCCCTCAGTCCCATTTGGTCCTGTTTAGAAAATCTTACTTTGTCAAGGAACATCATTTGTCTTTCCAAAAAAAAAGGCAATAAGTTTCCAAAACTACCATCCTTAATTTAAATTCAAAAAAGACAATTACACAAAGGGTATTGACTTTTCAAATAAAGCAAAGGGTGAGTTAGGAAAGTTATCAATATTTTTCTCATTGACTTCAAAGAGGGCCATATTTTAGAACATCCTAAAGTGGAACAGAGGACCAACAAAATATGGGGCAGAGGAAGTAATGAATAACAAGAATTGGTATTTTCTCATCAAACCTCAGCCACCAATAAAGCGTACACAGATGCACGTAACTAGCAACACGGTCAGCAAGTTCCTTGATAGGAATTGGTTCGCCATACGTACTGCACAAAATAGTCATAAGAAAATGAGATAAGACTCATAATCATGTAACAATGCAAAGGCAGATTATCAGCAAAGGGAATTTTGAATTTAGGTGAAACTGCATTAGGCCAAATTGTAGGGACCAAGATCATAATAAATTTGTGTGCTTTCGATCACCGAATTGCAATTTGTATCCATGTTAACAAATGACATAGAATTTGCATTTGTTAGAACCTCAAAAGAACATACCAGTTTCTGACCATTCAAAGAAACTCTGCACATTAAAGCATGAATAAATTATATTTCCCTGTTTCTCAAATAACACATCCATCCCTTTCTCTTCAACAGTAGTTGTACTCAGTTCTTTCCATCATAATAATAATTATTTGACTATGTAAAAGCACACAGATGCATGCATGGTTCTAGGATGCACACAGAATCACACACTATTTTGATAGATACTATTTAATGGTAATTTCATCAAACCTAATACAACAACTGGGTCAAACAGATGCTCCATACGGGCCATTTTACTTTGACATGACCATGATTGCCAGTGTTAGATAACATATAGTCTCCAGTGCTTCATAATTTCCAAACGTTTGGAAAACTGTGCATGTGTAGGAACAGAGAGAGAAAGAGGGGGGGGGGGGGGGGGGGGGGGGCTATGATGTTTTCTTCTAGTAATGGTGAAGAAAAAAAAATCACATTTACAATATCCAAAGATCCAGCCTAATTATTTCACACATTTACATTGTATCCATTTGGCAAATCGATAAAGAATGATTAGTAAGAAAATAATGAAATGAAAGATATGATGGAAAGAGAAATGTGACCATATTTAAACATTCTAGAGCACAAAGCAAACCTTTCATAATTACTAGCTTCAGACTTGGCCCGGGCAACAATTTGCCTTCCATCTGCTGCTAGTCCTGCCACAGCCTGTAATTGAAAAACATCAGCAAATCATCAAAACAATAACCAACCGCAAGATGCTGGACAAGGGTAAAATTTCCGATACATTAAACCATTTAACCACCACAAAATTATCTAAAATTAGATGTAGTTGTTCCATCAATTAAGATAAAAACTATTTCAATTCCCATATTGGAAACTGATTATATCACAAAGATTTCCAGTTCAAATAATGTCTTTGATTAAGCAACCACGGGTGGTCTTAAGGATTGAGAGCTCTCATAAATTACAGAACTCATAACAAGACCATCCTTTCGACTTTCTGCTTTCAGCTTCCAAAACATTCAATAGATCAAGGTTGGTGTTATTTTAATTATATTAGCAAACGAAGAAGGAAATAACAAACATAAGGTAGGTGGCAACATACTTAACAAAGAAAAATATCAGACTCAATGAATGGTCCTACATTTTAATCTAATCATCATAAAGTATTGCTAGTATTTAGCAAGTGCTTTTAAAATCATATATTCACATGTAGACGTTTATGATATAGGTTCCTCCTTATTTTAGCATACATTGTTTGCTTATTAAGGACCCATTCTAAAGAAACCTACCAAAAGAAGGGTTTAAATAACTTAATGAAATCCTGCTAATCCTTTTCTTTGTTATTTGTAATTACACACAAACCCGGTGCTTGTTGAACCCAGAAAGCCACCCTCCTCCACCTCAATCTTATAAGTAGAGGAGTAGCTATTTGAGCAAATGCTCATTGGTACTCTAACAATCCAGCTAATCGTCAAAGACCCAAAATCGAAAAACCACTCCCCCTTATTCTTAAAAGCTTATGCATTACATTGAGGCTTCGAACTTATCCAAACAAGCACCAAGCCCTTTAAGTTACACAACACGAGCACCCAGTGAGTTTAGAACCCAAAACCTCAACTATCTACCAGAAGAAGAAAGTACCCTTTTGACCTAAAACACATTGACATTACAACAATAAAGCAGGTCACACAAAAATCACATACCAAAACCTAACACCAAGTTAAAGCAACAAATTACAAAGCAGTAATTAGATCCAAACGAAAAATCACCACCAAGCCAAAAAAGAGCAAAAAGAAAAAGGGATTGTACCATTCCGGAGTGGCGATGAACAGCATGAATTCTTCTATTGGAACCAGGCAACATCATCTTCGATGCTATTAGCTTCTCCACACCCTAAAAATTCCTCACCACAAAATAATAAATATATAACATCAAAAAAATAAATAAATAATAACCCTAATGCTAAAAATCCAAGAGGGTAATGATATTTACCATAACAATCCCATCTTTGCATTTGATTCCGATAACAGTCCTGGAAAACAAAAATTCAAAATTTATTGAGGAAAAGTAAATGGGTAATTGAAACCGATCTAGGAGTGAAAGAGAGAGAGCAGTAACCCGCTGTTGTCGACGGCTTTGGCAGCGTATTCGATCTGGAAAACACGACCATCTGGAGAGAAAGTGGTGACCGCAAGATCGTATCCTGTTCCTATGCTACTCATATTCTTATCTTTGTCTTTCGATTCTTCTTGCTCTTCTTCTTCTTCTTCTTCTGTACTATATGTGTGTGTTTTTAAAAACAGTGCTAAAAAGAACAGGAAGAAGGGGCCTTTTGCTTTTTGTCTACCGATATTTCTTTCTTCTCAAGAAATATGGCAAATGTTTATTATTATGTTTTTTTTTTTTTTTTCAAACTTTTGCAATCTTTGGGCTTCATAAATTAGAAGGGGATGGAAGGTGGGACTCTTTTTTTTTTTTCTTTCTTTAGGCCCAATAAGGAAATTTCATTGATATGAGCCGGCCCAGCTCAATACCAAGCAATTTATTCTTAAATTTAAATATTACTTAAATAATATTTTTTTAACATTAATTATTATTATTATTATTTACAAAATAATAATAATTAATGTTCTGTATTATAATTTTTTATTTTAAAATAAATTGTTATTATTTTTTAATATGATTAATTCACTTAAGTGATTCTATGAATACTACAAATTTTACTTCAATCTTACTAATTAATGTATCACCAATTAAATTATTAAAAAAAATGATTTAACCATTCATTTATTATATTATTTAAGTGGCGTCATTCATATTCTTACCACTTTTTTTTTTTTTATAAGTCTATGTGCATGTTTGGATCCCACGTTTTCTGCGTCCACGTTTTGATCACTGCGTTTTCTTTGTTTTTTTTTTTTTTTTTTTTCTTTTGCCCGCATATGTTGACTTTGGTGGACAAAAATTACTGTTTTGCACTGTAGCGACACTGTTCATGTACTGTATCGACACTGTTCACATATTAAAAAATATTAAAAATGGGTCCCACGGTACTTTTCACACATTTAAAAATTATTTTGCTACAGTGTTTTCAGTTTTCAGTTTTCAATTTCAGTAACAATAAGTTCAATCCAAACAGACCCTAAATCTTTATTAAGAAAATTAGTCGTAATCGGCTACTAATACAGCATTAAGATGTGGAGGAACATCCTCCATCCACACTGAATAATTGCTAACATGTCTAACCATACGATGAGCGATAGAATTACCTAGTCTTTTAGTGTGTGAAAAACTACAAACAACAATAAAGCTAGCAAAGTATTTCGCCTCTTCAATCAGATGCCCATAAGCAACAAGGGAAATATCTTTACTCTTCAAAGAGTTGATAATAAGTTTTGAGTCTCCCTCTAATACAATAAAATGAAGACCTATGTCCTTGGCAAAAGTAAGGGCTTTTACAACAACAATAGCTTCTGCCATAACAATCGAATTTGCGAGTGGAACACTATAAGACATGGAGGCAAAAGCTAGTCCCATGTTATCTCGAATTACCACCCCTGTTCCTGTTTTCTTAACATCATTGAAGACAAATCCATCAAAATTCACCTTAAAGAGAGGTTGCGTCGGGGGCTTCCAATAGACCTTTGGTGGGTTACGGTTTGCCAAATCAAGAGGTTTAGGTGGAATGGCTCTGAGGAAAGCAGCATTGGTAGCCAAGGCATCTAGGAGGACTTAACTGATTGGGAATTGTCTATTGCTAGTCCTAAGTAAGTTCTTGCGATGCCAAACGATGCAAACAATCTGTGCAAAGAGCTCAATGTTCTTACCTTCCTTAATTGGAAACTGCACCAAGTCTTGAAACTTGAGGAAATGGTTGTTGTCCCGAAAGTTTCAGCTTTGGTCAGAGTCCTAAACAAGAGAAAGACTCAAGCATTGCCAAAGGGCATGAAGAACATCTTCTGGAGCTTGATGACAATGGTCACAGGTATCTTCCACAAGAATAGTTCGACACACCAAGTTAACTTTCGCTGGAATAGAGTTTCAAATTGCCCTCCATAAGAAAATTTTTACCTTGCTTTGAACCATTAAACCTCATACCTTCTTCCAAACAGCTTACCCCTTATGCAGTGTGTTGGGACCTAAAGACTCCATTCCTTGAGATAGAAATTTGTCGCCTGATTTCACTGTGAAAACTCCAAATTAAGTGAAGGGCCTTCAGCAAGGTGATCCTATTCTTAGAGAAGGCAGATGGTTGGTTAGAAATGGTTTTGATAAACCCCTTACACATCCTGATTGGTTACCAAACTTAAGGGATAGTTCTTTTCTTCCACTTTTACAGACAGGCACAGTAGGAGATCTTATTGATCATAATTCTAGAAGTTGGAAAATGGATTTAATTAGGAGCTTATACTATCACCCTAAAGCAGTCAACATTTTGCAAATGCCCATTTCCAAAACCAACGCCTCTAAGGATAGGCTTATGTGGAAGTACTCAATGGATGGGAATTACAGTACCAAGATAGCTTATAAGTTGTTAACTGAAGACCTTTAAGGGTCACAACAGCCCCAGTAGGAAAGGAAGATATGGGCTGCAATATGGAAAGCCCATGTTCCCTTAAGGATTATCAATTTTGCGTGGAAACTTCTCCATGACAGCCTACCTACCAAGGCCACTATACATAACAGAGGAATCAGTAATGATGATACTTGCCCCTTATGTAATTCTGATAAAGAGACTCCTACACATATGTTTCTCTTATGCAGTTTTTCTAGAGCTTGTTGGTTTGGATCGGATCTTGGTCTGCACACTTCTGAGATCACCAATGTGTCTGTTTAGTTTGGCTAAAAGACTATATCATCTTTTGCTTAAATAATGAAGATCAAAGCTTGGTCATCCTTTAATCAATGTTTACTATTTTGTGGTTAATTTGGAATCACAGAAACAGAATGCTTCACCAAGGCTTGAACCCAAATCCCTTAGAGGTTATACTAACAGCCAAAAATCTATCTTGCAGGTATAGGAAGTCTTATGCAGGTCAACTCCATCATACCAAAGAGCTTAGAGCAACCAAGTCATCCCATCTCACAGCTGCAAGGCAATATTAACTCATCATCAAATTAGCTGAAGTAAGAAGAACGAAGCCACAAAGGAGAGCATAAGCTTTTGTAGCTGTAAATATGCAGGGAGTAGAAATATTTTCAAGGGTTAATTGCAGTCTCGCCAACACATCAATAGGAGCTCTACTTGAAGCAATGGTAGAAGTTGGTATCATAGCTAAAAACTATGGCTTTTAGCACATTTTGTTCTTAACCGACAGGGTTAATCTCCATCAAGTTTTCAAATCGAGGAAAACTAATCTGAACTTTCTTTCTCAACATGGTTTATTTTGTAATACTTTAGTTGTTCCTCATGTAGTAGTTAAGACTGTGTGGTGTTTTGCTAAACAGGCAATTAACACACCTTTATGTCACAGGTGGTACAATCTTGCTCTATATAACCATGTATGAACTCTTCCTTTGTTTGGTATCCAAAAAAAAAAAAAAAGTGAAGGGCCAAATGAGCTTGTCTTCGGATGGATTTTGACAAAGTGGAATGGACTGGATCAGATCAACTTCATGAGAACTAAAGAGATGATTCAGTAAGACAACATCCCACTACTTGGAAGGTTGATGAGAAAACTAACTTATGCTTTTGCAAATTCTGGTACAATGGGAGAAAGATTTTTTCGATGAGCAATGGAAGGGAGCCACAGGTTTGACCATAAGTTTATGGCATCACCAATTCCCACCCTCCATCTTAGACTTTTACGCAACACATCCCTCCTCTTTAAAACACTCTTCCAAGCATATGAACTAGTTGCTAAGGCTAGGGCTTCCATGATTGTGCAATTGGGAAAAAATTTAGACTTAAAGACCTAATAAAATAATGAATCTTTGTTGTGGAGGAGTCTCCATGCTTGTTTAGCTAATAAGGAATCATTAAAAAAACTCAAATCTTTGAAACCCATACCACCTTTAAATTTGGGCTTGCACAAAATTTCCCATCTAACTCAATGCACTTTCCTACAATCAATATGTTGCCCCCACCCAAAATCTTCTTATCAAACTCTCAATTTCATTGCACAGTCTCAAAGGAAGTTTGAAGCATCTCAAAGTATAGGTGGGAATAGCTTGGACAACGGCTTTAATTAACACTTCTCTGCCAGCTTGAGAGAGTAACTTAGCTTCCCAATGTTGTAATTTTCTCCAAACTTGCTCTTTAATGTACTCAAAACAAGCCTTCTTTTTTCTCCCCACCAAAGAAGGTAACCCCACATATTTTTAATACTGTCTAATTTCAGTCACCCCCAATAAGTTCTTGATATTCTACCTTCTCTCTTCCGTTGTTAATTTACTTTAAAAAAAAAAAAGTAGTTTTAGTACAATTGATTTGCTACCCCAAGCCCTCCTCATAGACTTTTAGAACGTCTAAAACATTATGAACCTCTTCAATAGTCGATTTGTAGAATAAAAGACTGTCATTAGCAAATAGTAGGTGGGTTAAACTTGGACTCCTCTTGCTCAAAGTGAACTCGTGAATATCACCTAGGCTAGTTGCTTGGTAGATGAGGTCGTGGAGACCCTTAGTGCAGATGAGGAATAGAAAAGGGGAAAGGGGATCCCCTTGTCAAATATTTCTTGAAGGTTTAATCAGGCCTTTTGGTTCCACATTAACTAAGATAGAGTACAACACTGGTGTAACATAAAGCAACAGGAGAGTAGTAAATTTGTCGTTAAAACCCAACTTTCGAATAATAGCCTCCAAAAAAAAAATTCTATTCCACATGATCATACGCTTTACTCATATCAGACTTTAGGGCTATATAACCTTCACCACATTAGTTTTTAAGTTTTTTGTAAAATTATTTAAATAATTTTAGCACTTTTCAAAGCTGGTGGAGTGTTTTTCCATGGTCACATGGATTATTTGGGAGCGTCAAAATCGGATTGGGGAGAGACTGAAGGGGTGAGGTGTTGGTGAGGTGTTGATGAGGTGTGCACTCGAGCCTCTGAGCTGCTGAAGGAGTTCCATGATGTGCATAGAAAGATTCCTAGGTTGGCTATTCGTAGGGATATTCGGTGGAAACCTCCTACATCTGGTTTGTTCAAAGTCAATTTCGACGAAGCATTCTTTAAAGAGCAGGCGTGTGCAGGTCTTGGGGTGGTCATCAGGGATTTGGTGGGTTAGTTATTGGTGCGTTGAGCCAGAAAATTAGGCATCCGGGGTCTATGGACATGGTGGAAGCTTTGGCTACCCAAAGAGCTGTTGTATTTGCCCAGGAGCTGTGTCTTCAAGCCGTGGAGGTGGGGGGTGATTCCTTGAAGGTTATCCAAGCTCTTGTTGTTGCCAAGCCTTCAAAGACTTTGTTTGGAAATGTCATTGCTGATATTCATTATTTAGTAGCTAATTTTAATTGTAGTTTTTGTCACGCCAAGTGGGAGGGCAATAAGCTTGCACATGCCATTCCTCGTAGAGCAGTTGTATTTGCAAATTTTGATGTGTGGTTAGAAGATCTACCACGTGACTTGGAGAATGTTTTTCAATTTGATTTGCCTTAAATAAAATTTCTTACCTAATTCTCAACAAAAAAAAAAAAGGTGATTTCGTTAAATTTCTATTAACCATAATTTTTTGGGAAAATGCTCAAATTGTTGCTAATTTTATTGCAAAAAGGTTACAAATTAACAAGATAATAAATGAGACTTGTAATTATTTTTTGTGATTGATGACACATAAATTTATAAGATATATGTAGTAAAATTTATAGTATTTATAGAATCACTGAATTTTATGTGTCATCTTAAGAGTAGAGGAAAAAAAATATAAAAAGTATATATTTTATACAAATAAACTCATCTCTCTCTCTCTCTCTCTCTCTCTCTCTCTCTTCTCCTTAAGCTCATCTCTCTCTTTAAAAGTTGGCCAATTATATGGAAATTCATGTGTTGGCCCATTTTTCATAGTCGCAAGTGGTTAGGACTTAGGAAGTAATGTTTGTGCCTCTTGTTCCTCATACACTGTTTATGCAAAAGTTGTCACTTTTATATTGTATGTGACAGTGATAGCCTAGGTCAATGTTTGTTTTTGGGCTTTGGATTTTTTCCAGCTTGGACTGATGCTTGGTCATTTTGAATTTGTTGGGGGGGACCAAAATCGGGTATTGAAGATCGCAACGTATTAATGTATATAACCTAACTTATATTATTAATACAAAAAAATTATTATAGGTTATTTTTAAATTTCTTGAAACTTCGGTAATAAATTTTCACTTAGAGTAATATATGTTAATTATTTTAATATACTCATAATGCATCACATGACATAAGGAAGAAAAAATGAGAGAGAGAGAGCACCCACTTTTCTTTTTTCTTTTGGCTAAAATACAAAATTCACCATTTAATTTTTACTATAATTCATTTCAGTACTCTAATTTTACTTTTATTCAATTCAGTCCTCTAAATTTCAAAAGTGTCCAATTAAGGCCTTTGTTAGTATTTCGTTAACTCCCTTAACCCGAAGCATGTTGAGCTCAAGTTTTTCTTCTCCAAGTCCCCAGACTTGCACACCAAATCTATGATCTTGTAAACAAAATTAGAGTTTGAATTGGATTCAGGTTGATTGATCTCGTCATGGATGAGGTTGAAGGAGAAGAGTTTGAAGGCATAATCAAAAGCGAGAAGGATGGGTTGGAGACTTGGAGGGCAAATTTGGCATTGGAGGAAGAGAGGCAGAAAAGACGAAATCGAATAGGTTTTTTTTTTTTTTTTTTTTTTTTTTTTTTGAGAAAAAAATCGAATAGGTTAGAGGGATGAAATTAGCTCCATTTGTTCTTGGTTTTTTTTTTTTTAATTAATGTTTATTTAATTTTGAAAAAAAATAATTAAATATTATGAATGGACCAAAGCAATGTCATTTTAAGAAGATTTAATGGGCAGTTTAACAGAAGACTAATGAAAGCCTTAATTGAACACTTTTGAAATTTAAAGAACTAAATTGAATGAAAGCAAAGTTAGAGCACATAAATGAATTTTGAATAAACTTAAGAGTGTAGGTTTTATTGGCTCCATTTGTTCTTAGTTTTTTTTTTTTTTTAAATTAATGTTTATTTAATTTTGAAAAAAAAAAATTAGTAATTGAATATTATGAATGGACCAAAGCAATGTCATTTTAGGAAGATTTAACAGGTAGTTTAACAGAAGACTAATGGAAGCTTTAATTGAACACTATTGAAATTTAAGGAGTTGAACTGAATGAAAGCAAAGTTAGAGCACATAAATGAATTTTGAAGAAATTTAGAGGGTAGGTTTTGCATTTGAGTTTAAATTCAATAAGGACTTGGTGTAAACCAAACCTTCTAATACCAGCTTGTCATGTCAACGTTTCACATGTAAAGGAATAAAGCCTATCACACACAATACGTATTCATTAACACCCTTTTTCAAAAAATCATCAAATAAAAAAACTATTGTTTCTTCGGTTGAAGAACCATTGCCTCCAACCCCTTAAAGATGTCGTCGGAGCTCTGGAAACAGCAATTGGAACCACCTTTGCGTGGTGGTCATTGCTTCAACGTTTGGTGAGGGACCCACCCAATGATTTTCACAAGCTTTTGGCAACATTCATTAGAATCACTTTGACGAAGGCATTGATGGAAAGTAAGTCTTCCAAAAAAGACAAAGAACCAAGTCTTGTTGTGAAATTGATCTACATATCCTTGGATGAAACCAAATGTTGAGATTTGGTTTGTTTGAAAAAAGGGTTTTGATGTTTGTATTAACAAGAGGGATGGGTTTGATGGTCGCGACCACCACGTGAAGGCGGCTCTAGAATCATCTCCACTGGCATCTTTGCATAGTTGGAGCAGTGGTATTTGACTATTTGCTGGCATGTTTTAATTTTATAGGAGTTAATTTTCTGAAAATTTAAAATATTAAGAAAGAATTTTGTGTGCTAAACTCTATTCATTAGTTTGTGAAACATTGTGAAAATTTGATGTGGCATGGTGGTATTAGAGGGTGTAAACCAAAGGATATATATATATATATATATATATATATATATATAGAGAGAGAGAGAGAGAGAGAGAGAGAGAGGTTCAAGTTACACCTAGTGTAACTCTACAAAAATTACACATATTTTAAACTGTAGATTTATAAGAAATCTAATGGTTAGAAAATCATTATATTCAATGTCATCTTTAAAATAAATTGCTTTCCATATTAGCTAACCTAATTAATTTGATAGAATATTATATTATTTTCTTTTCTACTTTCTTTCTCTCTCCTAATCAATTCATCCCTAACCTTGCACAAGAGCATATTCTCAACGTTCTTGAATTGCTCATAGTAATACATACAACTTTGTTTGTGACAGTGAAGCAGAATCTAGGAGTAGTAGAAGCCTGAATACCTCAAACTAGTTAACCTTAGATGATTAGAATAATCACATATATTTATTGCTAGTCTTTTATTCAACAAAGTTGCTAGTGGTTGATGGAAAAAAATAAAAATAAGGTTCAATGTCATCTAGTAGCTTAGCTCTAGGATTTTTTTTGGGGGGGAGGGGGAAGGGTTTGGGGTATAAGTCACCTTCTTTCAATTGACCAAGTTGCTGACAGTGTGATATTATCACAAAAATTTGAAAATTTATGACCAAGAAATTATGGATTGTCAAAAAGTAGTATCTCTTGTTTCATTACCAACATCCACAGCTTAATTAACTAATATTTTGGAGATAACCAAATAAGATTGAACTATCAAAATTTGATCTGCAACATAAGAACGTTGAGAATATGATCTTGTGCAAGGTTAGGGATGAATTGATTAGGAGAGAGAAAGGAAGTAGAAAAGAAAATAATATAATATTCTATCAAATTAATTAGGTTAGCTAATATAGAAAGCAATTAATTTTAAAGATGACATTGATTATAGTGATTTTCTAACCATTAGATTTCTTAGAAATCTACGGTTTAAAAAATGTATAACTTTTATGAAGTTACACCAGGTGTAACTTGAACTTATCTCATATATATAAGTCTGAATTCGGTAAGGATGTGGTGTAAAATATAGGTTTTACACCATCCAATAAGATATTGTCACATCAGTTTTTTACTTAAAACTGAATACATTCTACTACACATAATAACACCTCAATAAATTCACAATTAAGTTGAATTTTCAAAGGGATATTAGAATTGACTAAGTGTAGTTGTACCTATTCTATAATGTGTAATATGATGATGTGGCATGTTGGGATTAGAAGGGTAAAACTAGGGTTTTTACCACATCCTTATAGATTTTAATCTCTATTTGGAATAACACAATTGATGCTAGTGCCAAGATACATTACATACAACTTAGCCTAATCTATTTTGTAACATTTTTTTTTTTTTGAGAAAAAACACTTGGATTTCATTAAGCAGTAGTCGAATCGACTTGGATTACAATGGAAAGGTGTGGAGGAACATCCTCCACCCACACCGTACACTCGCTAACATGTCTAGCAATGTTATAAGTTGCAATATTACACTTCCTTGGAATATAATTAAACTCAACGGCTTCAAACTGATTTGCCAACCACTTGGCTTCTTCTATTAGGTGTCCACACTCTGTCAAAATTTTTTGCTTGCTCCAAAATGCATCAATAGCTACTTTTGAGTCACCTTCAAGGATGATGGAAAGGTGGCCGAGCTCTAATGCCAATCTGAGTGCGTGGACTGCTGCCAATACTTTTACAGCAAGTATCGAGTAGGGTAAAGTATGTTTCCCACCATGGATGCCATAAACTACCCACTAGAATCTCGGATAATACATCCAGTACCTGCCATGTTTTCTTCTCTAAATAGTGACCCATCAAAGTTGACCTTAACCTTCGGCCAAGGTGGTGACTTCCAGTTCAGCTGTTGTATGGCTTCGTTAGGTTGGTCTGGAGGCTTTGGAGGGATGGAACAGACATAGAAAGCTTGAATCTCATGTAAAACCAGTTGAGTCGGGTATTGCATAGAATTAGTTCGCATCGCATTTCGTCTATACCAGATATAGCATACTGTGGTTGCAAAGAGTGCCAAATCTTTGTCTTCGCCAATGAAAAATTCAACAAGCTCCTTGAAGCTCATGAAAACCTTAGTGTCTCAGAAGTTTCAATAGGATTGATGGTTCCAAATCGGTGAAAGGAGAGGACGGCCCCAGATCGCATGTAAAATGTCCTCTGAGTCATGCTTGCAGTGATCACAACAATCCTCTGCGATGACCAGTCGACGTTTGAGGTTCGTCTCTATTGGGATAGAATTTTTTATAGCTCTCCATAGGAAATTCCGTACATTTGGTTGCACACCTAAGTTCCAAACCTGCTTCCATAAACCATTGCTTTCAAGTTGGTAATCCCCATTGTCGAGACTTTGGGCTTTGTAAAGGAACCTATAACCTGCACCTGAGGGGGTGAATAGTCGAAAAAGTTTGTCATTTGTTGGTATGGAGGCTAAAGGTATAGACTGAATGAGTGAAATGTCTCTTGGGACGAATAGTGCTTGTAAAGCCTCCTGGTTCCACTTCTTTGAGTAGGGTTTGAGTAGTGAGCACACTCTAGCTTCTTCCTAACCCACTGCCACTAGTGAGGTGACATATGGCAGAAATTCAGAGGGAAGCCAAGGGTTTGATCGAATTTGGATTTCTATACCATTTCCCACTTGCCACCTCATCCCTTCCTTGAGTACATTCCTTCCTTTCAAAATGCTTTTCCAAGCATAAGTACCCTTTTGTGCATCTGATGCCTCTATAATTGTGCCATGAGGAAAGAATTTGGATTGAAAAACTCTATAGAATAATGAGTTTCTATTTTGAAGGAGCCTCTATGCTTATTTGGCTAAGAGTGCATCATTAAATAAGGCCAAATCTTTGAACCCCATGTCTCCCTCACTTTTTGGTTTACAAAGTTCCTCCCATCTCACCCAGTGAATTTTCCGTCTATCACCTCTTTGTCCCCACCAAAATCTCCGAATAAGGCCCTTAAGTTCATTACATAGGCCAATTGGGAGCTTAAAGCAATTCATGGTATAAGTGGGAATGACTTGGGCAACTGCTTTGATTAGGACTTCTCTACCAGCTTGAGAAAGAAGCTTCTCTTCCCACCCTTGTAATTTTCTCCACACTCGCTCCTTTATGTAATTGAAACTTGTTTTTCTATTCCATCCTACTAGTGATGGCAACCCTAAGTACTTCTCATAACTTCAAATCTCCTCCACCCCCAATGTGTTTTTGATCAACACTCTACTCTCCTCTTTGGTAGACTTACTAAAGAAGACTATAGTTTTGCCTTACTAAGTTGTTGACCTGACCTCATCTCATATACTTGTAACACTTCCAACACTTTTTGGTATTCCTCCATATTGGACCTGCAAAACAGCAAACTATCATCTGCAAATAGAAGATGGGTTAGTGCTGGGCTTCTCCTACTTAGGGAAAAGCCATGAATATCACCCCTTTAGGCTGCTTGAGATATTAAGCCATGGAGCCCTTCTGTGCAAAGAAGAAATAGGAAGGGTGATAGAGAGTCGCCTTGTCGGATACCCCTTGTTGGCTTTATAAATTCCATTGGTTCACCGTTGATGAGGATAGAGTGGGAGGCAGTGGATACACAAAGCATCATGAGAGTGATCCATTTTTCATTGAACCCCAATTTTCTCATAATTTTCTCCAAGAAAGATCATTCCACCCGATCATACTCCTTGCTCATATCTAGTTTGAGTGCCATTTAACCATCTTTAGCCGAAGTATGGTTTTGCATGCTGTGAAGGGACTCAAAAGTTATAAGGATATTGTTTGTTATTAATCTATCTTTTGTGAAGGCGCTTTGGTGCTCGGTGATGACATTTAGGAGAAGCTTCTTCAACTTGTTTGCTAACACCTTGGAGAATATCTTGTACAACACATTACATAAGCTTATGGGACGAAATTGAGAAACCAATTCAGGGTTTTTAACTTTAGGAATCAAAGTCATAAATGTGTGGTTTAGGTGCTCGGGTAATGAAGCCAAATTCAAAAATGAAAGAACAGATGATGTGATATCCTTACCCACCAAGTCCCAGTAGTGTTGGAAAAAGAGTGGTGGCATTTCATTCGATCCTGGCGATTTTAGTGGTGCCATTTGATGGAGAGCTTCTTGAACCCCACCTTCTTTAAATTCTGCTAGAAGTAGCTTATTCATGTCATTTGTCGCTATGGTAAGGATCACTTCCATTGCCAACTCGGGTTGACAAGTATTTGTTGAAGAAAACAAATCACTATAGAACTCAAGCAACACCTTTGCAATCTTTGATGAGTCCAAACACCATTGACCCCTAGGATTTCTGATTCCTTCAATTTTATTTCTCCTATGTCTTTGTGTAGCTCTACTATGGAAGTATTTTGAATTTTTGTCACCATGGACAACCCAAAGAGACTGAAATCGCTGGAACCACATCCTTGTCTCTAGGGATGGCAATTTCTACCTGATCCGTGGGTACCCAGCCCGACCCGACCCTAATGGGTCGGATTTTACCCGGCCCGATAAATAATAGGGTCGGGTTTGAGTTTTTAAAAAAAAACCCGAAGCGGGTCCGGGTTTTAGTAAAAACCCGGCCCGAACCCGGACCTGACCCGACCCGTTTACAACTTAAGTAAAATTACTAAAATACCTACCTATATATATATCACTTATGTCAAACCCTAACTCATTTCTCTGATATCTCTTAAGCTCCAGCCGCCTCTCTCAGTGCTCTCACCTCACCCTCAATAACTCTCTGTCTCATTTTCTCTCAAGCCACCCCACACGGTCTCACCCAGTCTGGCAGTCACCTTCACCCTCACTCTCATTCACTCACCGATCCACCCTCACCTTCACTCTCATCACGTGGTGGTTGCTATTTGCTAAGGAGAAGCACGGAGGTTAGATCGGAGAGAGATGTGCGAGGTTTAGGCCGTGACAGGTAGAGAGGCCCACCGCCGATCATCAGAGATCTTGGTGGTCTGAGATAGAGAGAGGCCGAGTAGGAGTCCGAGATCGGAGATAGATCCTTGGTGGACTGAGTTCTCCAATATTTTTTTTGGGTTCATTTTTTTTTTTTTTTGGGTTCATGTCCTCTCTCAAATCTGAGTTTGTGTTTGTGATTTTGTGAATCTATGTTTGTGGATCTGTGTTTGTGAATCTGTGTTTGAAAGGGAAACTCTTTTTTTTATTCTTTTTTTTTTTAAAGATTGTATGGCACAACAATGGCGGACACAACGACGCCATTGAGTTCTTTTTCAGGTCTCGTGGCATTCAGCCTCTCTTCAGACAATATATGGTGGATTTTTTGTGTATATGTCAAATACAAAGTACAAAAAAGACAATGCCAGAAACTTTTTCAATATTTTGTTATGCTTTTATATGTATATCTGAAAATCTCATTACATAAACACAAACACAACCATATTTTTTTTGTATGTGTACGCCGTTGAGTTCAATTCTTTTTTTTTTTTTGGTTGGGCTAAACGGGGCCCGTGGAGCCCGGTGGGGCGGGTCTGGGCTCCGGAAAAAAACCCGTTTAGTAATCGGGTCGGGTTCGGGTCATAGGTTTAGACCCGCGGGTCGGGTCTGGGTATGAAAAAACCCGGCCCGAACCCGACCCGTTGCCATTCCTACTTGTCTCCTAGTCAAGAAGATCATTCACTTTACACCTCAGCATTCTTACCCGAAAATTAACCCCTAAATTGAGAGCCTCCAATTCGGCTTTGGCGAGAAGTTTTTGCTTGAGTTGAAGCTCCTTGTGTATGCTACCAAAATTTTTGATACTCCATCTTTTTAAAGCCAACCCGCAATCCTCAATTTTTGTGACATTGCCCGTTGCTTCATGGTTCCTCCTCTGCTTTCCCCATTCAGACTTTACCGTGTCTGAGCAGCCCTTCTCTGCAAGCCACATTTCTTCAAATTGAAACGATTTCTTTGGGATTGTAGTAACCAAAACCTCGGGTAGAATCAGTAATGGGGAGTAATCAGATGTACTACAAGTCAGATGGTGTACTGAGGAACCACCAAACTGAGTTAGCCAATCATTAGTCGCCATGCTTCTGTCCAACCTTGCCCAGATTAAGTGTCCATCCCTATATAACTTTTTCTAGGTGAATGGGATGCCTTTATACCCCATATCAATAAATCTGCAAGCATCTATAACTTCTCTAAGATTCTGCATTTGCGTGTGGCTTCGATTGGAAGCTCCTTTCTTCTTTGAATTCCTTGTTATCTCATTAAAATCACTTGAGCACATCCATGGCAAGCTGAAACGGTTGTTGAGTTGACGGAGAAGATCCCAAGACTCATGCCGTTTGTGAGTGATTGGTTCTCCGTAGAATCTGGTAAACCTCCAACCATCCTCTCTGCCTTTCCCAATTATGCAGTTAATTTGGTTTTTTGATGAAGTTTCAACTGTCAGATTTAGTGACTCCTTCCAGTATAAAACCAATCCCCCTCTTCGATTGATTCAGGGAACAAAGAACATGTGGTTAAAATGCAAATTTCTTTTTATTTTTTTAAGCCTTGCTTCATCCGTCCATGTCTCGGCAATGAACACGGCAGAGGGATCTTGTGCTCGGGTTAAATCATCGAGCTCCTTCTCTGTCACTAGGTTCCCAAGCCCACGACAGTTCCACACTAGGAGACTCATGGCTTTTGGCGGGGCTGTTGAGCAGCCTCTGCCATTGGTTTTGATGAGCATAGTTCACCCTGAATCTGTACTTGTTTGCAAGGTTGATTAGAGAGGTCTGCAATGCACATGCTAGGTTTTCTTTTTCTCTCTGTTCCACACTGAGTTTTAGCCACAGTAGGTGGGGTTTGGCGCATGACACGTTTCCATGACCTAAGGTTTGTTAGTTATTCTTCAATCTCAGTCATTGGATGAAGTAGTTGCTCCTTAATCACATTAGTGAACACGTGATTGGCTTGTGTGTAGATGGCTAGGTTATTTCCTTGGATGGTTGACTCCCCTTCGAAATCTACCTCTTTAGGAATTGCATTCAACTTGTGACCTGTGTTTAATTCCCTTGAAGTAATCAATTTACTCGTTACCTTATCAGTAGTGTCTCTTGGTGAGCTGGTTATATTAATCACGTGATCAATCCCATTAATTTCAGTATAGAATCTCGGATCATTACTCCCTACGTTAACCATCAATGCCTCCTTTTTTGTCGGGGTGGAGTTATTAACTATAATTTCATCCGTTGTAATGGTTTCCTTCCCCTGATTGCTCTCTACATTCAATTCAGTAACGGCTTTAGTGTTTGAATTGCTCCTCAATTCTTTGACTTCCATATCGGGAACTTCCCCTATAGGAGTTGCAGAGGCCGATCCTGCCCTTGCCACTGCTTGAGTATCATTGTTGATTTATTTTGTGTTCTACGGTTAGTTTTCTCATAGAAGCCAGGAATGTAGATAACATCCTTTCCCGCAGTCTTGAACGGTGGTGCTCTCAAGCTTGGTCCAAACTGTTGTTGTTTAGTTGTTAGTGTCCCTTTGCTATCCACCCAAAGATCGTAGTCCTTGTCATCGTGGTCCAAACAGCCACACCAGTAGCATATACTTGGTAGGCGCTCGTATTTGAAGTGAATCCATGCTTTGTCTCCTTTTGGCATAGTGATGACCCTTCCTCTACATAAAGGTAGATTGATATCAATAACCACCCTAACCCGAAAAAAGGTGCCACCATCTTCATCAGTTGCTCTTGTGGATTTTTGGACATCCCCAACAATTTTGCATAAGCTTTCAGCCACTCTTCGTGTCAGAAAACTGACTAGAGTATCATGGACTTGCACCTAAAAAGGGACTTTGTCAAACTTGATTTCTTACACCGGGGAGTCGCTTGCATAACATTGCATAACAATCAAGTGCTTATCAAAGCTCCAAGGTTGGCTGTTCAGGATTTCGTCTACTTCTTGCAAGTTATCAAAGACAAACAAAATTATATTGTTACCTTGGTTTCGAATCCTAAATCCACTATTCGTGCGCCACAATTGTTTGAAAGTTCTTGCCACGGCTTCCATTTGAAGAAAGCTAGATGTAAGGAACTTAGCTGCAATAATAAACTCACCCTTCCTGTGATCTTCGGGAAGGGTGTAACCTGTACGCTCCTTTTCTGATAATGATAGATTTTTCCAACTCCTAGTTAGCTAATCCATTCTTGTTTACTACTGATCCACGAACCAACTCGAAGGAAAGTAATCTAGACACTATTTCCCGAGACCCCACAAAAAATTACCTCTAGCTCAATAGTATACGTGATACTCTTGAGAAAACACAAACAAAGACAAACTCTCCTTCAAAAAAGGGACAAAACTTCTACAGCCGAAGCAAAGTAGGAAACCTACCTTATTTGGGACTGAGAGACACTTGGGGTATATATATTTTGTAACATAAATTACTTGACTAATCCAATTTTTATGAATGATAAAGTTTCAATAAATTTTCTAGATTTTGACCCCAAACAAATCTATAACTTATTTATCAAACCATAACTTGCCATGTATTATTATTATTATTATTATTTTTACAAAATAATTAAAGTTTAGAATGGAAAAAAGTTGAAACATATGATAAGTTGTGATTGGTGGTACCAAAGACAGAAACAACTCAAGATAGATTTGGACAAACATGTCTAGACATCAAAACATTAAAACCATGGTATTCAACCAAACATATCCATGTTCATCAACCATATCATGTTCATCATCCAAATCAAATGCATGTCCATGTAATTATGCATAACTTATCTCACTGCATCACAACACCTATGCATGTTCATGGTATTCAAACAAACTAATACCCCAATAAGCATCAAAGAGATAGAACAAAAACAAAACAAAACAAAACAAAACAGATAGACCAAAACTTAGAGATATGAAAAACTATGCTAAACATGTAAAGGAAACAAAGAAAGAACAAATAGAAATGAATTAGGGTTTATGGGCATGAGTGTGCGTACGCATCCCAACTATATGCATACCCACACGACGAGTATGTGTATGCATGCGCATGCTTTATGCATGGGTTAGCAAACTCAGAAACTTAGAACAAAAAACACAGAAAACAAAGAAACTAACAACCTACCATGCTCTTAACATAACACGAAGTAAACCTACTTAAACAAACATGTTAAAAAATCAAAACATAAAAAAATAAAATAAAATAAAAGAAACAAGGAAAAGTGAAGAGCCAAAGTTAGAACATTTACTTCAATACTAGAATTCTTTAGAGCTTGATTTTGATTGTTTCCCTTATTCAATTTATTCACAACCAAATAAAAATGGGTTAGCAAACTTTAGAACTCGAAGATAAAGACCAGAGAAGGTCCCAATCAAGTAAAATTTGACTTGAGAATATTTTGTGAAAAACTCCTTCTTTGGTTCACTATTTTCTAGTGAATCTTGTGTGTTTTGCCACCGTTTTCGTCCTTTTGGAAAAAATGCATTTTATGGCATTATATAGTAGAAAAATTGGGGTTTGTGGCGGTTTCCAGATGATGTGTGATTTGTTCCAAACCAAAAACAAGTGCAAAAAGCTTTCCTTACATAGTTTTTGGAATCCTAGCCGTATACGCATGGCTTGAGTGTGCGTATGCATACGCGTGTATGCGTGTACACACTCTAGGGTTTCTAATGGCCTTTCTTTTCCAAAAATAGTTTTATTCTTCTAAAAATAAGTTATGTTTTTCACAAACACTTTCCTTAAGTCAATTTTCATCTGATTGGGTCCTAAACCAACCTTGGGCTTTAGAGTACTACCATCATAGAGGAACGGGAGCCCAAGTTGTAAGGGGTACAAAATGTTATGTCTACACATAAGTCATAAGCCTACAAGTAGATATGTAATAATCACAAATAAGTAATTCAAAATTTCATTTACCATACCATTTAAGTAGCATATACTATATTTTGGCCACATTAGTTTATAAGGTTTTTATAGTAAACTTTATAGTAGATTTAACATTTTCTATCTACTTTGAGTGCCATGTACTTAAATACAATTTTTTAAACTATTATTTTGTGGGACCTATTCATTCTCCTTAAAGAATAATATTAATGCTTTTAATATCTAATGTGGTTTTACTTAATTTTAATGCCTGATGTGGACCATGTCATATCAGCAACTTGTAAAAAGTTTGAGGCTTTTAGCATTACTCTTCAATGACATATCTATTTGTTTCTCCATTTATTATTGATACATGGAAAATAAATTGACATGTACAATATTTTTTGCCACATGGCATAGTATGTTTCAAATCATCCTATATAAATGCAAAAAATCTGCATGTGTTTAGTAATTGCAGCCCTAAACAGAGCAATGTTTAATGCATTTCATTCCATTCATTTATGATCTCCCGAACTAAGTGTTGTAGATTGATTAGTTTCATAAAAGTACTATTTAAAACTTAAAAATAAAAACAAATTATAAAAATATATTAGAATTTAGAGTGATAAGAAAAGTATATACTTTTACAAACTAGTGGCCAATCATTATTTGAGTATTTGTAACTCTAGCTTCTAGCCAAGAGTCTTATAGCTCAACATTGTTACCTCCTAGCAGAGGTAGAGGGAGGGGGAGCCATGGTCTGGCCCCCCTTGACTTTTCAAAAATCCTACCTCCCTTTTATATTTTTTTAATAAAAAAAATACATTTAAGTATAAATTTCAATAATAGCCCCCTTAGATTTTTACTAAAAACATGTAACACATTTATTTAAATAACTAATGCATCATTTTTATTTCCTCTAATTGCTCTTATACCATACATAACTCATTAATTCAAAGTATTTTTAATGTATTTCATAAAAATAGAAAAATTTATAACTTATTAATGCACTATTTTTTTCCTCTAATTACGCTTATACATTAATAGTTCATTGAATTAAAGAACATTAGGAGATATCCTAGAAATATATAAGTAAATATTTTTAATAAAAACCTTCTATATATATAATTCTTTTAAATTTTCATTTAGAAAATTAGAGATATGGACGTAATTTGTTTCCTTTTAAAAGAAACAATAAATATGGATTCATGGTTCGGAGATAAAAATCCTTAAGGATATATTTAGTAGACTGTAATAGACATTGTAATATAGTAGTTATTCTTATGGTTTAGCTATTTTAGTTTGGTTATATTTTTATTATAAGGAATAGTAATTTCTTATGAATAATTATTCTTCAAAATGAAGAATAACTTATACTTTCTAAAAGGCTTGTAACAATTATTCCTTAATAGGTGTAATAATTTTTAAAATTAAAATATTTCCAAATAAACGGACTTTTTATATACACATAACAATTATAAAAATAGAAAATCATAAAAAATAACTTATCTCTCTCTCAAATTTATTTTAAATTTTATTCTAATGTTACAACTCATAACCAAACTTATGAATATGTTTAGTTATTCCATTACAACACATTTTATTTTCAGTAATAAAGATCGCAATTCCTGTCATAATTCTTATTTAATGTACCAAACGTGCCTTTAATTTTTATTAATTTTATATATATACTTGATACAAATACTTTATACTATGTAAGAAAATAGTATATTTTAAATCATGTTACAAAAATATTTTATGTGTAAGTATATGGAGGTTATTCTTTGGATTAAATTTTTTTATTTATTTTTATATTTAGTTGGTGCCCCTGAAATTTTTTGTTTTTGGGTTCGCCACTACCACCTAAATCTAATACCATGATAAATTACTAATTCTCCTAAAAGTGTAAGTTATTAAGAAATAATGAATTTAATCATTTAACCATAATTTCAACACTTCCCTCATGTGTGGGGCCTAAACTCTCCTTTAATTAGTATGAGATTTTAACATTTTAAGTAGGAGCTTAAGCTTTTGAGAGAATCATAATCTATATCTATACTACCATTTAAGGAGCTTCTCTTGTTTGGGACGAACTTTTCGTAATTCAAAAATAGCCCTGCACCCTAAAGTTAAGTATCTCTTTCTCAAGTCTCTTTCTACAATTCCTTTGATCTCCACCATTTTTAATCACCATCTTTCTTTACAAAGAGATGCGTTTCCTTTTATAAAAAATAAAAATAAAAATTTAAAGAGTGTGTGCTTAAATGCTAGTTTATCACCACTCTCCTCTTCAACGGAGACATCTGAAGTTTAAATCTATCCACTAAATGTGGAGACTTCTCTTCTTTAGCCCTCGTTTGAAAGGAGAGAATAGAATGGAATGGAAATGAATGAAAAGAATAATTTTAGAATATTCTTACATTCCGTTATTTGGGAGTTTAAGTGAGAATGAATGAAATGGTAGGAGAGAACACTCATTCCTTTCTATTTCCTTAAAATCTCAAATTTTCATTCCCCCAAAATTGGGAGGAATGGGAGGGAATAGAATTAAATTTAATAATTTTTTTACTAAAACTCCTAAAATACCTTATATATTCAACATTTTATTTTAAAATAGGGGTCTAATAGTAATATTATTATAAAATAATTTCATTCATTTTCCTTTATGTTACTCCCAAACATAATTACTTAAATTCCATTCATTTACATTCATTTCCATTCTTTTCAATTTATTTATTTTAAAATATCCAAACAATATTACTTAATTCCATTCCATTTCTATCCTTTACTTAAAAACATTCCATTTTATTGTGTTTCATTCTATTTCCTTATGATCATGGATTTAAAAACCGGAACTGTCAAAGAACCGAAAAAGAGAGTGGTTATTGGTTTTTTGTCCAATTAAGATCGAACCGATGATGTCATAAATAATTTAATTAATAATTATATAATTAAAAAAATAAAACAAAAATAAAAAATTCATAATATTTATTAAAAATTTATCCAAGACATAATTTTAAGTGAGTTTTCACTCCTTATAATTCTAAAAAAATTATAAATAAATATATAATCATAGCGAAAAAAATAATTTTTAGGACAATTTTTGTCTTTATATATTTTGCTACGTAATCAAAAGGTATTAATTGGACTCCAAGATTAAATTGAAGCTATTTTATTTTAATAAGAAATTCAAGCTATTTTAATGTTTAGATACAAATTATTCTTGGTTTCTATCTTCAAAGTAAATTATTTAATATAAGTGATTTTTTTTTATAGATTTTGTGTACGTTTGACACTGGCTTAAAAAATCAATTTTTTTTACTATTTAATTTATTTTTGCTACTATTCATAAGTTTCATTGCAATTTTTGATACTATTTATGGGTCTCACTGTACTATTTCAATTACCTTTTAGGTTTATTTGTAATACTTTCATAAAAAAATTTTCAATTTCAACTAAATAGACGGTTGTCAAATGTACCCTACCTCTACCAAGTTATTACAAACATAGTAATCGAGAGAGGAGGAAAAAAAAAAAACTTCGAAACCAAATCGTAGCAGACATTATTGTGTGGTGTGTAGAAGTTTATTATTCTATAATTTTTTTTCTTCCTCTAATACTTGGCTAAGCGACGGCATATCATAAATAAAATATGTATTGTGTTATCCGGCAACACACAGTACCGTTAAGCACACTTTTTCCTGACATAAATTTTGTCTTTTTTTTTTTTTTAATTTATGTCACTCTTTTAATTTTGTAAGTATTATTTCAGATTTTTTTTTTGCTTTTTTTGACCAATTTTTTTTTGTCTTTTCTGCACTTAACATTCTCCATAAAGTATGTTAAAATGAAAAACAAAACAATAGCCACCACTCATCAGTTTCAAATCTCAACGTCCATATTCTCATTTCTGTCACACGAATGCCTCTTTGTATGTAAAACTAAAACCCAGAAAAAGAGAAAAGTGAGAAACCCATTAGAAAAGCAGCAACACTGTGTAGCCATGCCAACAGCAGCAAGCCTGCAACTGAGAGATCTAGACTTCGACGTTGACTTCCATGTCCAGATCGACGAGCTCAGTCCAGTTTTTCGTTGCCGCTGTCATTGTAGGTGATGCCGACTTAACAAAAACAGCGCCATTGATTCTCAACTTTCTTATATTTAACAGAACCGGTTTAACCGTACTGATTATCGGTTTTCACGGTCGAACCTACGGTTTCGGTTGAACTTGGTTTTTTTCATGGTTTTAAAAATTGGTACGGTGAAAGAACCGAAATAGGAAATGTTTATCGGTTTTATGGTCCGACCAGTGGTCAAACCGATGATATCATAAATAATAAATAAATAAATATTAATTATATAAATAAATAAATAATTTTATAACTAGTAATTTTAACTAAAAAATTAAATAATAGTCAAATATTAAATATTAACTTACCAACTTTTAGACACCACTTAACAAAATTCAACCAAAAAAAAAAAAAACCATAAAAAGGTCAAGTATAAGAATTACAAACCATTTTTAGTTATTCTTTAATTTGTCAAATAACAAAAAGTAAGTCACTAATGAGTAACAATATCATTGCCCACTTGATTTTTTTTTTCCCACCTATCCTACACTTACACGTGTATATCACCCCCACCACTCATCTTGAAAATCTACTTCATCCATACCGGACCACATGTTTATTCAAACTTTCAAACCAAATATCTGAACTTATTCTTTCAATCTTTCCTATTCTGCTTTCTGCTAAACTTTCATTTCCCTCTTCAATATTCTTTCCCTCTCTGTGTCTTTCTCATCGGTATGGGTATGTGCAAGTGCAACTATGCAAGAGCAGCAAACAAAGACTGAAACGGATTGATCAAATCATTGTAAATTTGCTTGGTTTTTGGACTCCTTCCTCACCACAAAGATAGGAGATCTGATGTTTTTGGGGTCACTGTTGGTGTCTTAGGCTACACCACTTCAGGCTTGAGAGCATTTTCAAAAGCAAAAATCTCTCATCTCAACTCTGAAACAAAATCTCTCTCTCTCTTTTATTTAACACAACATCTGAAGTTTTAATGAAGAACTGCTAAAAACCGATTTAATCGTACTGATTTCCAGTTTTGCCGGTTAAATCGGCGGTTTTCGATTTTTAACGTTTTTTCTACTATTTTCGGTTTTTAACAATAATTGGACCGGATTAATGTCCGATTTCCGGTTAAACCGGTTGAATTGGTTGGTCCGGTCCGATTTTTAAAACTATGATTTTTCTGTAATTTTCAATTACTTTAGATAACCGGATCGGCTTAGAGTTCGGTTTTCAATTGAACCGGTCGAATCTGCCGGTCCGGTAAAGTGTTTGAATTTGAACCAAACCTAACTTCATGACTCACGAATCATGCATCATGATCCACGAACGCCCTAATGTGGGGACCCATTATTGTATCCACTAGCCAACACGGAGAATATAACATACGACAACACGTTAGTTAATTGCCAATTTTGGCCCGTTAAAACTAACAAACACACGAAATTTCGCTTCAAAAACCCAATGGAAACTCTGCTTTTCTTTAGAATCATTCATAGTCATCATCTCAAAAATCTTCCAACATGAGTTGAAAGCGTTTACATTTACTTTTCCTAGATTTTTCTCCACGCCCACATAGAAAGAGGTTGTGTCCTTAAATCCTAGCCAACACCCAAAAACAGTTACAAAACAAAAAAAACCCAGAATCCTTGTTTGGAAAAAAAAAAAAAAAATGGCTGGGGTTGGTTTATTGGTCTCAGATTTGATAATCTCTTTCATGTGGGTTTGGTCAGGGACTTTGACCAGTATTTTTGTGTTCAATATTTTGGGGTTGGGCAGACATGAACCTAGTGGTGAGGTTATCAAGTGCATGCTCTCTATTCTTGTTCTGTTCTTCTTTGCTTTCTTGGGCAAGATAACCAAAGGTGGAGCCTACAATCCTCTCACTGTGTTGGCTGAAGCAATTTCTGGTGATTTCAGGCATTTCATCTTTAATGTTGGTGCTAGAATCCCGGCGCAGGTTAGCTTTTTTGTTGGTGCTTTCAATGATTCTATTGGTAAATCGGTTGGTTTGATTGAAAATGAGAATTGGGTTTTTCTTTATCTTGGGTGTTGAAGCGCTGTCTGATTTTGAGATACGTTTGTTTGATTGATAAGTGAACTGGGTTTGGTTTATTTGCATGTTTGGTTGGAGAGAAAGTGAAGGATTATAAGACGAAACGGGTTTCTGGTTTTGTCGTTTTGATTGAAAAATTATGGAATAATTTCGCCTCAATATTGGCAAATTTTTGTTTGAGGCTTAATAAGTGGATTATTTTTCTTTAATATTCTTCGTTCCAGAATAAAAATCTAAATCAAAGAAATTTTGTTAATTTTCTTTAATGCAATTTTGTAGAAATATCAGGAGCATCTTTTCTTGAATATGTACTTTTTGCTGTTTCGCACTTTCTGTTTGATATTACTGATTGGAGTTGAAAATCTGAAATGCACCTTTTCTTGAATGTGTCCTTGTGCACTTACTGTTTGATAATTCCTCATTGAATAAATGAGTTATTGGTCTGATAGCTTATACTTGAGACAAAGGATAGCTTATGTCTTATTCTTGATTTGATGTCATAGGCTTTCTTGCTTTACTTAATAGCTTAAGATTTTGATTTCTCTCTCTCTCTCTCTCTCTCTCTCTCTCTCTCACCCCCAACAAAAAAAATGACATTAGAGGATTACGCAAAAGGTTTTTAATCCTTCTATTGAAAAAGAACATCATCTTTTCGTGCTAGATACATAGTTCTGTTACTTTCCTCTCCTCAAATTTGAAGATTATGCAAATATGGAAGTCTACCTAAGATACAATAATCAACTCTTAGTCTCAAAACTTTGAGGTTGGCTATAGATCCTTAATAGACTTGACTCAAATAACTCACTTTTCCTCATTGGTGCATTAATCACTCTTCTCTGTGCATGACGAAACCATCTCAAGCGATTCTCCACCCCCTATCTTTAAGCGGATTTCTTCATATTGAATCTCATATCTCCTTGTGTTTGTACTTATCCATCTAAAATGCTCATTTTAGTTATCCATTAAGACATCTAAAAACATCTTCAAAGACCGCTAAGACATCTTTCTCCACTACTCTCCAACAATGCTGATAAAACGCCATAGTAAACCCATCCGGACCTGGAGCCTTGTCCCCATCCAGCTCACTTACGACTTGAAGTATCTCCTCTCTCTCAAACTTCCGTTCAAGCCAAATCCTCTCCATATCCCCAATACGATCAAACTCCAAACCCTCTGTAAAAGGCCTCCACCCCTCAAACTCCTTGTACAATTTTTTATAAAACTGGACTACCTGATTATTTACCTCGGGTTCCTCCTCAAAAACCATCCCATCCACCTCCAAGGTCCTCAGATGATTATACCTTCTATGAGAGTTAGCCATTTTGTGGAAGAACTTGGTGTTATTATCCCCTTCCTTGATACATAACATCCTAGATTTTTGTCTCCAGGAAATTTCTTCCAAGGAAAGAAGATGCTTCACTTGGGACCTTAAATCTACCCTATGCCATTTCTCCCCCTCAGTGAGACCTAAATCCCCTTCCTTAGCGTCTAATTTTGTCAACTCCTCCAGTAATTGTTTCTTTTGACACTCTACATTACCAAACTCTCGGCGATTCCATTGTACAATGTCCTCTTTCAGAGCCTTTAATTTTTTGGCAAGCACAAAACTAGGTGTACCTACAAAAGAATGCCGATTCCACTAGGATTGAACTTTATCCACAAACCCCTCTGTTTTCAACCACATATTTTCAAATCTGAATGGACTTTTCCCCCTTGCCAATCCCCCTACCTCCAAAAGAATTGGACTGTGGTCAGAGATAGGACGGGATAGAATCCTTTGAAAAACATCTGGGAAGTGTTCCTCCCAATTTGGAGTGACCAAAGCTCTATCAATCCTAGACATTGCTGGTTGATCAGTACCACTTAACCATGTATAGCTACCTCCTTCCAAAGGTAGATCAATCAAGTTTAGGTCCTTAATAAATTCAGAGAATTTTTCCATAGTTAGGGTCAAACGTGTCTCACCTCTATGCTCACTAGGAAAACGAACAATATTAAAATCCCCAAAGCAACACCACTGTATCCTCCAATACTGTTGAATACCCACCAACTCTTCCCACATGTGACCCTTCTCGTTATTCTCATATGGGCCATAGACCCCTGAACATGCCCATATGAAATTGTCCTCCACCCCTTGCCACTTTACCGAAACTGAGAATGTACCAACCATAACCTCCACCTTATCCAAAACCCTTTTATCTCACATAATCAAAATACTACCAGCAGTTCGATCAGCCTTCAAAACAGCCCAATCCACATATGGATAGCTCCACAAACTACAAGCCAGCTGTCTATTCATGCTAGCAATTTTCGTCTCTTGTAAACAAACAACATCACACTTCCACTCCTGCAACAAATTCTTCACCACAAGTTATTTTCGAGGATTGTTTAAACCTCTAACATTCCATGAAATCATTTTTTTTTTTTTTGATAAGTAAGAAGAGAATATTATTAAGAAAGAAAAGCAAGAGAAACACAAAAAGTTCACGGTAGTGAACAAAGGAAAAAAGAAACAACAAGACAAAACAGCCCCTAATCTATTCTAATAGAAGAAATAAAATCCGTAAGGGTAGAACAATCCGAGAAACCCCAACATCGAGACCAATCAAAGAGGGTCCTCTGGCAAAACTCTAATAACTGAACCACAGTTTTCTCCTCATCCTCAAAAGCCCGTCGATTCCGTTCAGACCAAATAGTCCACATTAGACAGCCTGGGACCAAATCCCATATATCAGAACTATACTTCCCAAGCCAATGAAACCAACAGAATAGTAAGTCCTCAACTGAACCTGGCATGACCCAATCAAACCCAAACAACCGGATCATATACATCCACAAAGAATGAGTTATCGGACAAAAAAGTAACAAGTGATCCACAGATTCCGCATTACAATAGCACAAATAATATCGATTCGCTAAAGGGCGACCACGAAGCATAAGGTTATCCAAAGTTAGAATCTGACCATGAGTTGCTGTCCACATAAAAAAAGCCACCCTTTTAGGAACCTTAACTTCCCAAATACCCTTCCAAGGGAAGGTGGAGTGAGCTGCATTACGAATCTTATGATAGAAAGACCGAGCATCAAACTTCCCACTGCCATTGAGAACCCAACAAAGCCTGTCACACCCTCCACCCCTAGGGATTCGGGTTTGGATGAAATGAAGAAGGGAGTAGGAGGCCGCCAACTCCCAATCATTGAATTCCCTCTGAAATCTTAAACTCCACACTCTGTCATTATCACCCACTGAAGGGCTTAACACATCAGAAATACAAGCCTCCTTATTAGCTGAACACAAATAACTGAGGATAAAGACTTTTAAGAGGTACCTCCTCAGTCCACTTATCATGCCAAAAAAGAGTACGAGATCCATCCCCCACCACAACAAAGAAATATTTAGCGAAAGTTTCCCACCCTTCACTAATACTCCGCCATAACCCACATCCATGGGCCCTACTACAAGCTCTCGTGCACCAACCCCCTTTTCCCTCCCCGTATTTCATGGCTATGACCCTACGCCACAGATGAGAGATTTCATGGCCATACCTCCAAAGCCATTTCCCTAAAAGGGCCTGATTAAAAGGCACCAATTTCCGAATTCCTAAACCACCCATCTCGCGTGGCAAGCAAACCTTTTTCCAAGCCACCAAAGGATATTTGAAACACTCAACTGATGAACCCCACAAGAAGTTCCTTTGAATGCGTTCCAATCTAGTCGCCACTGCTTTGGGGATAGTAAAAAGGGAAAGGTAATAAGTCGGGAGGCTTGAAAGGGTACTCCTCAGCAAGGTGAGTCTACCACCCTTTGAGAAATAAAGCCGCTTCCAACCTGAAAGCTTCTTTTCCATCCTCTCTAGGATGGGATTCCAAATGGAGGGCGTTTTATACAGAGTTCCCAACGGCATACCCAAGTAAGTCATAGGCAAACTGCCCACTCTGCACTGAAGGATGTTAGCCAAAGACTGAATGTTACGCACCTCCCCAACCGGGACAATTTCGCTTTTCCCCACATTCACCTTCAGACCAGTAAAAGCTTGAAAACAAGTCAAAGCTAGCCTAATAGACAGAATCTGCTCTCTAGAGGCATCACAGAAAAGTATGGTATCATCAGCAAATAAAAGATGAGAAACACGGATACCAATAGAATTAATAGAACCCATATGAAAACCCTGAATGAAACCACCTTCCTCAGTTTTCTTCATGATACGACTTAAGACCTCCATGATCAAAAGAAAAAGGAGGGGAGACAAAGGATCGCCTTGTCTGAGACCTCTAGAGCTACCAAAGAAACCAGCAGGAGATCCATTAACCAGAACTGAAAAGCGAACGGTAGAGACACAAGTCTTTATCCATCTCCTCCATCTATCTCCAAATCCCATCCTCTCCAATAGATAAAACAAAGTGTCCCAATTCACATGGTCATAAGCTTTCTCAATATCTAACTTACACACTACCCCCGGGGTGCAACCCTTCAGTCTACTGTCTAAACATTCATTGGCAATAAGCACTGAATCCAAAATCTGTCTGCCACCAACAAAGGAATTTTGAGATTCCGAAATAAGATTATCCAACACCCGCCTCAATCTGTTAGCTAAAACCTTGGACAAAAGCTTATACACACTGCCTACTAAGCTAATAGGCCTAAAATCTTTAATATTCAAAGCATTATTTTTTTTGGGAATCAGAGATAGAAAAGAAGCATTTAGTATCTTCATTACCACAAAAATATCCCCACCTACTGACACCAACACAAAACCAATCATCTATCCCCATCATAATTCACCGAAGAGATCAAGTTTCGCAGCTCTCTACGTCCCTTGTTTTTGGACTTAGCCACTTTTTGGCTACTTGTTCCTTTCCGGTGTAACACATTGGCTGCCTCCATCTCAGTTTCTAGCCTTTGTAAGAGAGCAATGCACAACTTCTCATGCCGAGTCATTGACAACCCAACCAATTTACTGAAACCAGGGATTTTGTGTTTCACCCACCCAGAAATATCCAACTTAGCCTCAATACTCAATGCCTCAGTGACCTCCTTCAACTTTGCCGAAGTTGTCGATGCACTCGGAGCAATAATCCTCAGAGGTAAACAATCTGTCAGTTCTGTTTCACCAAAGCCCACAGAAAAATCAGCTACATCCTCCACAAGCATGACGTCCCCAGAAAGGCTCAAGAGTTCCTTACTAGAAAAGGAGTTTACCTCCTGACCCGATGCTCTAAAACCCACTGACCCAGCTCGCCAAAACTCCAAAAAATGCTTGGGAAAAGATGGTCCAATCAATCTCGGCACAAATTCGAGAGTGACCGACCTCGTATCCTCAGAAACCAACCCACCCGACAGCATTTTTGAGCCCAAAATACTTTTCTGGTCTGAACTAAACCTGAAAATCATTTTCTAAAGATACTCGGTGCAGCCTGACACTCCTACCGGCGAAGCACTCCATGGATGAGTAACCAAACCTCCATCTGCATCGGTCTGGAGAGCCCCTACCTGTGAAGGCACTTGCGACTGAGAGACCGAGAAGCTTCCTTCAGAATTACTCCTCGACATCTCTACTGGCATCACTAAACAATTAGGAAATACCGTGGGCTTCGCTCTCGACCCATCGGGAGTAGAGAATGGGCTTGAATAAATTTTGGAGCATTCCCTAGCCTCTGTGTTAACTGGGTTGTGGTCATCTTAAGTTATAAACGTCATGGGCTACTGACTTGTTTCGGGCCCTACCCGATACCCACCTTCTCCAACGATGACTCCTCAAGGCAACCCACTATCTTCTCATAATCGCCATCAGGGTTCTTCATTGTCCTCATGGAGTGGGTAAGATCTGCATCGGGTTTGTCCAATATCGTCGATGGCTCCTCAACACTAAATCCATCGGAATCAGTACACTTAGCTACCATCGAGGGCTTCATGAGCCTACCCATCGTCTCGATATGACAAACCATGATCTCACAGTCATCAACACCCGTCACCATCGCCAATGCTTGATTTTGCACCTGAATAACTGGCGTTGGTGGCTTCTCAGCGTGAGATCCCCCATCTACTGTGACGTCGACCACCCTCGGAAGCTCACCAAGTTGACCCAACTCATTCTGACTCAATGAAGCTTCGTGAAGGGCAGTGGCCATCACCACCATCGCCGACATGTGGGCTTCTGGCTTTGGTGGGCTTGGGTTAGCTAACAAGGAGCTCTCACCCACTTCCATCCTAATTGGGCCTGTGAGTTCTAAGTTAGGGAAGCCCACCTGTTGGTCACAGTTAGTGTCTAGGCCCACCACATCTTTTATATGAGCCCGTGATACCCATTTAAAATTTTTCACTCCCCCTTTATTGCTGTCCTAGGAAACCCGCCTCCTTCCTTTCACATCAACTTCCACAATTAGGCCACTCCCTATCCAGCATGATCTCCTTATATCACTCCTCTTCCCATTTTCATCTGATTTTGAATTCAAACTAAATCTTACTAGGATACGTTTCCTATTTTCTACCAGAATTTGCTCACCTAATTTTGTATCCACATTAATGCACTGCTCCCTCCTATCCCTTCCTCCCACCACCATTGTATCAGGCTTGCCCACTAGAATATCCCCCACCTTAGCACCTGTAAGTTTCTGATTCATCGCCAACAACCCCCTTGACTGATTTTGCCTCTCCAAAAACTCCCCCTGAATCATATTTTTAACCTTATACTTGGTTGTAAAATGTTGTGAGTGAGTCACATCCCTTGGCTGCACCTGAACCTTCAGTGCCTTAACAAAAGACCGAGAGGGATGAAACCCCGACATTCTCCTTTGTGGTTGAGACACAAATTTGGCTTGGCCTGAACCACCTAAAGCATATTAACTAGGTTCCAACATCTTCCTCAGTTCAAGCCCAAAGACCTTCCAACCATTTTGTGCTTTGCCTCCAGGAATTATGACAGATCTTCTATGCCCGCCAACTTTGAGTTCAAACACTAAAAGGAACTCACCAAAGGAGTTTGATCCCCGCTACAAAGTGTACGCGGTATCTCCTTCTCTAAGCATAAAAAACTGTTTGGGATTGATTCCGACCACCGTGTGTTCTATATTCTTCATCAACCATAATGCTGCATTCTTGCCCATGAACACTGACTTCATAAAGTGTAAGGAGAAAAAATTTCCTCCTTCCTTAACCACCAATTGAAAAAGCTTAACTTCAATGAAAAAACTACGAATTCCACCCATTGATACTATAGACAGAACTAATTTAAAAGCTAGGCAAATCAAGCTCACTCAAAGCACACATAAAGCTTGTGCATTCAAAGAGCTAAAGCTGCTGGACTTACGCAAAGTGTAAACCTTGTACAGTTTGTTAGGTTTCAATTCTAAGCACACATAGAGATTTCCGGTCTATTAGCTTGGTGGGGAGTGTGTATAAAATCTTGGCTAAGGTTTTGGCAAATCGTTTGAGAGTGGTTTTAGATCAGTTGATCTTTAAGACTCAAAATAGCGTTGTGGGTGGGAGACAAATCATTGACTCGGTTCTTATTGCGAATGAGTGTGTGGATAGTCGAGAGAAGAGTAGTGTTCTTGGAGTCATTTGTAAAGTTGATATTGAGAAGGCCTACGATCATGTGAATTGGGAGGATTTGCTGGATTTGTTGAATAGAATGGGTTTTGGAGTGAAGTGGTGTAAGTGGATTCGTACTTGTATATCCATAGTTCAGTTCCCTGTTTTGATTAATGGGTCTCCAGCTGATTTTTTTGGTAGTTCAAGGGGTTTAAGACAAGGGGATCCGCTATCTCTTATGCTGTTTTTGATTTTGAAGGAGGTGTTCAGTAGGATGTTGAGAAGGGTGGAGAGAGCTGGCTTGATCTGTGGTTTTAAAGTTGAGGGTAGGAGGGGTGGTGGAGAAAGTGTTTCATATCTATTGTTTGCAGACGATATTATCCTATTTTGTGATGCAGATGTGGAGAAAATTCTTCATATTCGGTTGTTGCTACTCAGTTTTCAGGCAATAATAGGTTTGAAGTTCAACGTGCACAAGAGTGAAATGGTTCCAATAGGGGAGGTTGATGATGTGCATGCCCTGGCTGAAATTTTGGGCTGTAGTGTTGGAACTTTGCCGATGTCTTATCTTGGCATGCCGTTGGGGGCTTCGCATAACTTCCCTTCAATTTGGAATCCCATTTTGGAAAAAATTGAGCGGAAATTAGCCAGGTGGAAGAAGTTGTATTTGTCTAAAGGGGGTCGTTTGATGTTACTCAAGAGTATGTTATCTAGTCTTCCTACCTATTTTCTATCTCTATTCACCATTCCTACTTATGTGGCTAATAAAATTGAAAAGTTGCAAAGGGATTTTCTATGGGGTGATAGCAAGACTCATCTAGTAGGATGGGATAAAGTTTGTGCACCTATAGCTAACGGTGGCTTGGGGATAAGAAAACTTACTACTTTCAATAAGGTCTTATTGGGGAAATGGTTGTGGCGGTTTGGGAAGGAAGAGGATCGATTATGGAGGAGGGTGGTAGTTTCAAAAGATGGGGAAGATTGGGGGGATGGACCTCAAAGCTAGGAAGGGGAGTTCATGGATGTGGTTTGTGGAGAGGTATTCGTATGGGATGAGAGGATTTTAGCAAAAATTGTCAGTTTGTTGTTGGGTTGGGGAATAGAGTAAGATTTTGGCAGGATAGGTAGTATGGGGATCAACCTCTCCAATTGGCTTTCCCAAGGCTGTATGGTATTGCCATTGATAAGGAGGCATCTGTAGAAGCTTTTTAGTCAAGGCAGGGGGCGGAGGATAGAAGAATTTGGGATGTTTGTTTTTTTCGAGAACTTAATGATTGGGAGATGGATGAAGGGCTGCATTTTCTTCGTATATTGGGAGCTAATACTCCATTGGATGTTGGAGACCGGATGAGATGGAAGTTGAAACCTAATGGGGAGTTTGACATCCGATTGTATTATAACTAATTGCGGGATTCTCCCTCAATTGTCTTTCCTTGGAAAGGTATATGGAGAGTAAAGGCACCTAGACGGGTTTCTTTTCATGTTTGGTGTGTAGCTTGGAATAAGATCCTAACGGGTGATAACTTGAGATTGAGGAGATTGGTTTTGGTAGACTGGTGCATTATGTGCTGACATTGTGGAGAGACGGTAGACCACTTACTTCTTCATTGTGAGATGGCTCATCGGTTGTGGAGTTTTGCTTTAATAACTTTTGGTTTGTCTTGGGTTATACCTAGATCGATCCCAGATTTGCTTTTTAGCTGGTGGAATTAGGTGGGGAAGCATTTGTCTCAGATTTGGAACTTAGTACTGTTGTGCATCCTATGTTGTATTTGGAAGGAACGGAATCGGCGGACTTTTGAGGATTTGAATAGTTTCGGTGATCAAATGCTTGCTTCTTTTAGTGGGACTCTTTTTGATTGGTCTCGGGCTTGGGGACTCACGACTAGTGATTCTCTCCCTTCTTTTCTTAGTTCTCTTTCTCTTTTTTAACTAATCTATTGTCTGGTTTTCTTTTATGTTTTCTCTTTGTTTTGTTCTTCTTGTATTTTCTGGGTTTGCTCTATGTTTTTTCATGCATAGAGTAGCCGTTCGTTTATATAACATTCTTACTTATCAAAAAAAAAAAAAAAATGCTCATTTTAGTTACACTCACTATATGAACATGTTGCTTCTTAGTAACTTTAAAATTCAATACCATAGAGCATAGTTAGTCTAACAGTTGTCTTATAAAATTTTCCCTTTTAACTTAGTAGGTATCTACAATCACACAATACTCTTGATGTGCTTCTCCTCTTCATCCCTGCCCTTTCCTATGATTTGCGTCCTCTTCAATCTCTTCATCCTTATGAATTATTGATCCTAGATGTCAAAATTTTCATCTCCAAAAGTCTTTAGATTCTAAAGCCTCCAAATTTTTAACTTGACATTGATTCCATGTCTAGTTTCATCCAATAAAACTATATGAACTGCAAAAAGCATACACTGAGTGACTTCATCTTGAATCAATCTAGTGAGCTGATCCATGTTATGTACATGCTTGGATGAGCAATTTGAAAATATCTATTCTTTAGTTTGTTTGTATATGGCATGAGAGTGTGTGGCATGAGAGTGTGTTTATAGAAAGGTAGCTAGAGTAAAACATGCAAGAAAATGGTTGTGTTCATGTTATCTACACTGTTTGTATGTGAGCATACTTGTGTTTATAGAGAGTTTCGGTATATTTGTGTTACTAGAGAGTTAGATAGAGAGATTAAGGAGAGTGATATATAGTTGGTCATTTTAAATGTCCCATAAATTAATTTCAAACAAAAAAATATTGGTTGAACATTTATCTCATTAATAATGCAAATACTAATGAGATAAATTTTCAGACATTTAATTGAGAGCATATATGTCAGATTAAAAAGCTTTCCATGAACAAGAAAGATATATTATATATTTATCACTGTTTGACACTAGTCAGACACAGATAAAGCTTGGGTATGGCTGCATACATGTCCATAAATCAAAATATAAATATCGAATTCAGATACTTTGAGACATGGCTGGGACACAACTGGGGTACAGCTAGGACATGGGTGGGGCTAAATAAAATTTTATCAAACTTAAGATGGGGGTTTAAATGCTATTCTAAAATTCTTTGGGGTCAACTATTAGAAAAGGACATATATGAATGCTTTATTTTAAACATTTGAAGGACCAAATAGCAAATTGATTGATGTTATTTTAGGGTATTTATGGATAGTGTATTTTGAGTTGTGCAAGTTAAACATAGATAATAGTTATTTTATACTGAAAATATGTGCTTCTTTTCTATCTATTATTTTTGAAATCTAGTTTTAGATTTTTTTAATCTTTTAGTTCTTGTTATTTATCTTCTAAATATCAAAATTTAATATAATATATAGACCAAAAAGAAAATTGATTTAATTAATTAAGGTGTCCCAATCATATCGTGTCCCAGTTTTACTTGTCAATTTTTTTTTTCTACTTATCAAAAAATCATATCATGTCCCAGTTTTGAAGAATTGTTGTCTCATCTATCTATAATGTGTTGTATATCTCATGTCAGTATTGTTGCTTCTTAGAGAACATAGCTATAAATTATGGAATCATAACAGAGATGAGGACAATAGTTTTTATGAAAATGGAGAGAGAGAGAGAGAGAGAGAGAGAGAGAGAGAGAGAGAGCATAAGTTTATAAAGTGATTATGGTAATTTTACGTAAGAATAAACAAAGGGCTCTATTTAATAAATCATTGATGATTTTACATTTACAACACAAAGAGAAAGGGGTTGCAGATCAATGCTTCTATCCTAAATGGCATCTCCTTGCCCCCCATAAGAAAGGGTGGAGGGTTAGGTCGTGACTTGTGAGTTCAAAATCCTCTGGGTGTTTGTAAACTTACCAATATAAATAATGCTCTACTTATCCTAGCATAAACACTACTTTAGATTTAAATGATATGGTGTTATACACTTATTAATTTCATCTTGTGTTGATGACATTACAAACCACTTGTAAACCCCTCTTTATGAATAGAGACTGCAATTTAACTTGAAAATAGTGGTTGTGGTAAATTGGAGGAATCTATGATGTAAAAGTAAGAACAGGACAGATATAACGATATGCTGCCCTATGTTTGAAAACATGTTTCTGTTTGTACTGTTATCTTAGGGCCCATTTGGATTGAGGGGGAGGAAGTGGGAGTGGAAGGGAGGAGTAGCGTAGAGTTGGCTGAAAAATAGGCTAATTTTGGGCTAATTCTACTCTACTCTCCCTCCCTCCCTTTCAATCCAAACGGATCATTAATTCTTAAATGTTCTCTTGATATTATTTGAAAAGGAAGAGAGGGTTATTTGACATAATTGTGAAGTTTGTCCTAATTTGTACAGCTGCACATTTTTAAGAATTAAAACTGTTTACCATATTGACCTAACGTAGTACACAAACACTGATGTAAATACATGCATAACATACATGTTATGTATTCCCTTCGCCTCAAAACAGAACATTTCCTTTTGAATCATCTCAAAATATACGAACCTTTGAAGGTAAAAGTTTTGTGTCTTCAATTTCCTATATTATCTTCACACTTTTTTCAAAAAGCAAACAAGATTTTAAATTAAAAGTCTTGCCACTTCTAACAGTGTAAAGGATATTTTAGAAATTTCACTTTATTTTTATTTTTCATTAGTATTCATGTCATTTTAAACTCTATTATCTGTTTAGAGTACCTATAGCCATAAATACACAATTAAGAAGATTCATATGTACGTACACACACAAATGCACAGAGACGCATACACACATAAATAGGTTGCTTACACACCCACAAACATGAATACGTAAATCCATAATAATATACTTGGAAGGAACCTAACTAGGTTGATCTGTTGGAAATCCTGTGACTTCTGATCCAGCCTTATGCTACTGATCTTACTACATGTGCATCATGAGGAATGTGGATCAGTGTCATTATATACATTTTATGAATAAATGATAGGATAATATAACCAGCCAATGTATTGAAGTCTTTCCCTATTTGTATAGGTTGTGTCTATATTCTTGGTGAAATGTCCTGCAGTCTTGAGACTAAATCAGTTTAAAGATACATAAAAAAAGAAAAAAAGAAATGCAGGGCTGAAGGAGAAACTATTGGATTTGATAAAAGTTTATTATTCTCATGCGGTATGATTAGGAATTTTCAAGGATATTGTTTGGAGTAAATAATTTGCTATGCTAAAATAATATGGCTTGCTAGCTTGGGTTTTCTGAAATGATTTTCATAAATTTTCAGGTTATTGGATCTATTATTGGGGTTAGGCTCATTATTGACACCTTTCCTGAAGTTGGACTTGGGCCGCGTTTAAGTGTTGACATCCATCGAGGTGCACTAACAGAAGGATTCCTGACATTTACAATTGTTATTATTTCACTTGGTCTGGCCCAAAAAATCCCGGGAAATTTCTTCATGAAGACTTGGATCTCAAGTGTCTCCAAGCTAACTCTTCATATACTTGGCTCTGATCTAACTGGTGGTTGTATGAACCCAGCCTCTGTAAGTATTTTCAATTATCAATAACCCTAAAATTTTCTTTAATATCACCATTTTAGCTGCAGAACACCAAGTATTGAACTTCAATGGATCGTCATGTTCCAATTTATGTAGGTGATGGGATGGGCTTTTGCTCGTGGGGATCATATAACCAAGGAGCATATACTTGTATACTGGCTTGCCCCAATCGAGGCAACTCTACTGGCTGTATGGATATTTAGGTTGGTTGTTCGGTCGCCTAAAGAGGATAAAGCAGATATGAAGAGCAAATCAGAATGATGGAGTTCCACTTTGTATTCAAACTTGGATTAGATCATTCAATCTGTTGACATTTGAGTAGGATATGTGTAAACCTGAAGACTATCAGACTTGAAGGAATACAGAGTACCTTGTTATTGGTTCCTTCAGGTGATCAATTTGTAAATGTTATCCATTGTGTTCAGTAGAATCACCCATCCGTTCGCAATTTACAAATCTGTGATTGTGTGTGTGCTTGCACAAGCACACGTGTGTAACAATAATATCACAAAATAAATCTGAGCCTCTAGATTTCTCATCACTAGAAAAAAGAAATGAAAGAAATGATTAAGATGCTAGCATGATATGAACCTTTTGAATTGAATTTCAAGTACAGCATAATGGGTAGTAACTCTTCTTTCAGAAGAATTTGGCAATGCCAAATTAACATATTGCGGTATGTAACTAAATTGAAGAACATCTCCATGAAATACAGAAAGCAAAAGATTGAGAAGTCTACGGTGATTAACCAATCTTGTAAGCCAATGTTTACAACTATGAGAGAATGACTTTTCTATCCCTCGTATACGGTGATATTGATATACCAACATTCAATTTTTTGGGCGGGATAAAGGAAACTCTAGAAAGTGTAATATAATGGCAGTGCACACAGAATTATTTAGTTAAATGTCAAGCATAATGTCAATTGCATCTGGGAAGTGAACTAAAATAGAGAGCAACGCTGGGAGGGGGGGGGGGGGGGGGGGGGGGGGTGGTTCTCCTCCATTTCACGGTTAACATTTTATTTCTTGAATTAGACAATAATTTTTAAATGATGTGGCGTTGTATACACTTTTTGGTTTGTAATGTTTAATTTAAATCATGAAATGGATCCATCTCAAGTGAAGAGAATGTTAATATACCATGGCTGTTAGGGGTGGGGTGGGGGAAGGGTTGCTCCATGCTATGATTTAGGCTAGTTTATATGATATGAACACAAGTATCTTCCTAATAGCATTATTTCATATAATAGTAATGATGTAGGAGAATTTGAGCAAAAAAAATAGAAATAAAAATACCATTAGTCCATTAATCCATTTTGTCTAGTCCTAGTTATTATTGACTACATTTTTTTTTTTTGGTGGAGAAAGGTATCCGTATTATTGACTACTTGACTAGTCCTTCTTATGTCTTTAGTATTTTATTGTATTTTATATAGTCATGATTGGTATTCGATTTTAAATAAAATTAGATGGTTAGGATTTAGTTAAATATAAGATGAATGGTTAGATTAAGGGTTGCTAAAAACTATTATGAATAACCATTTTTGAATCATATTGTACACAAGTTTCCTTATCTAACTTATGAAATTTCATATTTGAATACGAACCTTTGAGCCTAGAATTTGAATTTTTACTATTACAATTTCAACTTCATTTTCTTCTACAAGTTGTAATCTTCTTGAACCCTTTTGTAAGAGTTAATTTGCTTGGAATTTGGCATTTTCTGTCTGGTTCATATTAGATCTACAATAGATCTAAATTCTCTTTACCACACCATTTATCATGTATAATTTTGGTGAAAGTGTTGCAGAAGGGTCAATGATCTTTAGGTCAATTGGTGTTTTTTGTAACCTTTGGTGTTTCTAATAAAGACATCTAAGTTTTAGATCTGTATAAAAGAAAAAGGATGGTGTGGATGGACCTACTTGTTGGGCTTTGGGTTTTACTTTAAAAACAAGCTGTCTTAAAAAGCATCCCCCTCGCAACACCCCAACCCAAACTCTTCTTTTATGACATCATTACTCATCACTAACTCCAACCAAGGGAGCTTCCTTGATTAAACTAATATTCGACAAAAGTATAGCCACAAATCCATGAAACCAGATTTGGCCTCTAAAAAATCTTTTTGTTTATACGTTGCACCAAAATATAAATATCATCACGCCGACCTCGTTACTGGAACAATTTAAGTAATGCTACTGTAGTCCCTAACATGGACAAACGTGGATGACTAGTGCTGAAACAAGTTGTTCTATCATTACAACAAATACAATGAACTCTTCATAACAATCACTTTCTTACACTAAAATCATGTGAATATACTTTTAACAGAATTACAGGAACTGAAGATGGGCATGGATGTGATGGAACTCATGAAAACTCAGTACACAACTTGTGGCTCAAACTCTGCAAAATCAAGAGATCCAGACTCAATTGGTGGCATTAGATATGCAGCCAGGAGCTCAGAGGCCAATGCTGCAATAAGTGGTATCCTCTTCAAGTTCTTCACAAAGGATGCGTCCTCAGTCTCCCCAACAGCAAGCAGCTTCTCGTTAATCTCCACCATGCGATCCAACTTCCTCTTGAATTCTGGGTTCTCAACATCTAGCACAGCTGGGAAAATTCTAGCCGTTGTGCGGTTTGTCTGCATAAACAAAATTTTAAACACCAAACTCAAATGATTGAAAATTCAAGATTCTATATTATGGTATATATCTGACTAGTGTAGACAATGATGACAGCCCAAGGAATGCAAGAAAAAAACTGAAAATTTGGAATCCGACAAACTTTTGGGTTTGGATTAGAATTTATAATCCCTTTCCTTTTCCTAATTCATTTAGCATTTGAGTGGCACAAAAAATGGCATGAAATAAGAACGAAATGAGACATACCATAGAATTGTCAACATAAATTGAAAATGTAGCATACTAGTATGTAGTTAAAGATCACAGGCTCACCTCAATGATGACATGCATATCAAATTCTTTTGTGTTGAGTCCAATGCCTTCATAGAAAGCTGTGCGTTGGCAATCATTGAGGTACATTGTCACGTAAACCTGCAAGTTAAATTCATGAAGTTGTGAGAGAAATATCGAAAATTAGGGAGTAATAATTTTAGTACGAACAATTCTAATAAGGTTGGTTCTCAAAAACGGAGGAAATAACTTCAAATTAGGAATTCAATATGTTGCTTTCTGTGTAACTTTAGTAGAAGCTAGAATTGTGATTGAAAGTTGGAATAAAAATTAGGGTAAAATGCACTTACACCCCCTATGGTTTGACGCTGTTATTTTAACACTGCCTTTCCATTTTTCTATCACACCTCTTATGCTATTCAATTTCTCTGATCAACTACTTGCATCCAATTTCTTTTAAATCATTAACTCAAATTGGTTACAACAGATGCACATGATCACACAAATCGTCATCTCTTTCTAATCCCACCCCTTGTGTTATCCAAATACTCTCATGTAACTAATTTTTGTTGATTGCATAAGTGGATGGGTGTAGTTGATCAAAAGAAATAGGCTATGATGTGGATTTGGTGAAAAAGAACTGAAAATCCAGTGTTGCCAAGAGTACTGCAACAAATCACAAGTGGTGTAACTATATTTTACCCTAAAAATTAATAACTCAGATTCATTTAATTTCTCAGGACTACTGCATATAATTGCAAACTTCTAATATTTATTCTTTTCATTTGTTGTTAAGGTTTTCTCTTGCCTTCTTTTATCATTGACAGACAAACTTTGCATTTGAAAATGAATTAGAAGAGTCAGAGTAAATTGTTAAAAATGGAAAAGTACCGATAGGCAGAAGAATCGGGACCACAACTTTGCTTTCCAGTCATTGAGAAATTGTGGCTGGGCCTTCATCAATGCAGAGAAAAAATCACCATGACGGTTCTCATCCTGGCACCAGTTCTCAAAATACTTGAAAATGGGATAACATTGGTACTCAGGATTGGCCTTGAGATGTCTGTATATGGTTATGTATCTCCAGTATCCGATTTTCTCAGATAGATAGGTAGCATAGAAAATGAACTTAGGCTTGAAAAATGTATACTTCCTAGCCTTTGTTAGGAAACCCAAGTCCAATGCCAAGTTAAAATCAGACAAACCCTTGTTCAAGAATCTGCATATTGTATAACAATTTGACATTTTTGTTAGCAGGTACATACATACGTACACAGTATGTACAGAGAGAGAGAGAGAGAGAGAGAGAGAGAGAGAGAGAGAGAGAGAGAGAGAGAGTTGGCTTGCATACCCAGCATGTCTTGCTTCATCCCTGGACATGAGAGAGAAAATCTCAGCCACCACTGGATTGGTTTTCTGCAGGATCAATCCTCAAAACAATCAAATAGAAGCCTAATACTATTAGAATAAAGTTTTATTAATCCAAACCAAAAGAAAATTGGAAGGCCTTCATTTTGCTTAGAGAGAAGACAAATCTAGACATAACTGTCATAACATCCCTTTCAGAGAACAGCTAATTAGTAAAAGCCACCAATCAAATTTAGCTTCTAAATCAAATAGCAGGCCAGAATTCTAAATCACTAAGCCAGAAGCTCGGTTAGATTTTCATCCTAGAGGACAATGTTTCACCTCATTCACAATACCCACTACCGTAAATTGGATGACAAATAAGAGGCAATTGTCTGAAGTTGAATTCCATAGAAATATATAAAGCTTCTTGTTTCTAAACTTTCAAAATTTTCCCTAGTAATTAAGAAAATTTATCTGTCAATACTTTGACCAATTAATGTTAAATAGTACAAGAAATTCAAATTCAGTGAGATTTGCAGGCTTGAAGAGGTAGAGAGGGGCATACCTTAAGCCTTCTTCCAAGCTCCTTATAGAGAAGGAACCCAGAGAACTCAGCAGTGCAGGACCTCTCCAAGAACTCCACAAAGATTTGCCTTAGAGGGCCTTGCAATTTGTCAGCAGCCTCCTTGAATTCCTTGCTCCGCACAAAGTGTGTCTGGTTGTAGTCAGTCTTGAATTCTTGCAGCAGAGCTTCAAACTCAGCCTGGTTGAGATTCTTGTTGATCTCAGTGTTGAAAAGAGTCTCCATTTCATCAAAGTCTGTGGTGTAAAACCTTGGTGTCAAAAGGGTCTCCTTAATGGTAGTTTTAGCAGCTTTCTTGCTAGGCCTGTTAGTGCTAGTAGGCGGAGGAGGCTGTGAAGTGGCATTCATTTTGATGGTGGTGAATTTTGAGTATGAACCACTTCTCAAGTTGCCAAATTTGGGAGCTACACTGCTAAATTTGGAGATGGGTTTTACAAGTGCCATTTCTGCTGCCATTTTTTGGAGCAGAGTTTTGGCAAAGCTGTGGTTAGAGTTTTAATGAAGTGAAGTACTGTGTCTGAAGTGAAAGACTAAAGGGGCGGGGAGGGATAAGATGTGGCTGACAGTGATATAATCTCATCCAATGAAATCTGTGAAAATGAATGGGTACGTGACACGTGGTTGGTAATTTTAGTCCTCTCTTGATTACTTGTTGTTGATTGGCTGTGTTGATGTGGTTTGGGTGAGCGCTTGTGGCCTCCTTCGTTTCAAGTGATTGGATTCTATCCGGCGTTTGGTAATGTTGTTCTAGTAATGTTATTTGTATTTTTTAAAAATATGTGTAGATAAAAAAATGTGTGAAAATACGTATAAAAAAAATATATGAAAATATGTGTAATATTGTTTAAAAACTGAAAATTATTGCTCAAAAACACTTACCAAACGGCCCCTAAAATTTGTTTTATTTAGATAATTCTCTTGGGCAAATTGTTCTTGGTTCTTACCTATTGTTTTGTTTTTTAAATTTTTGCCCAAAAATAAAGGAAAAAGTTTGGTTTAAACCGTATCAAACTTTATCTAAACTATATCTAAACTAGTATGTAGCTATGTGTATATGCATGTGTACCATTAAATAACATCACAATTATACGATTCAAAATTTTTTTTTTTGAGAAAATGTTTAAATTATACATGGTATCAGTTTACACTTTTTTTAAACAATACATTTTTAAAATATATAATGGTTTATCATTATATATATATATATATATATATGATTTAGAATTAAATTGGTTTTAATCTTTTTAATTTTTGCACACAATAATTCACTTGTCACAAAAATTAAAAACTTAGATAGATGTGTGGCAAAAAATTGGACTTCAATCGAAATCCAATTTAGAATCTAATTGGATTTAGACTTTTTGACTTTTATACTCAATAATTCACTTGACACTAAATTAAAAATTAAATATTACACATGACGCAAAATTAAGAATCCAATTAAAGTCTAATTGGATTCTCTTTAAGCTTTTGCTATATATATATATATATAAAGAGAGAGAGAGAGAGAGAGAGAGAGAGAGAGAGTAATATCACCTATATACAAATTTTTACAACATTTTTCACAATAGTTGAAGTGATAAATTTTTATTTGTTATAATTTGGGTTTTGCTCATACTGCCGACATCATTGTTTTACCTATCACTACAATTTATCACATCTTTGTGTTCGTAGACTTTCTCAAATATATTGTATAGGTTGGGGGTAGTACAATAATTAATGAAAAATAAAATATTTAAATAACTTTTAGAAAACACTGTTGGTTTTGTTTTCATTTGGCCATATGTAAGTCATTCCATCATAATTTATTCACCAATCGAGCTGCTACTAAACAAATAGTTAAAATAATCAGATGAGATTGGCCTAGCATGGGATGGGTTAAATTGAAGTCAAATGCGTTTGTTTATGGAAATCCTAGTTTGGTTGGTGGTGTGGATGTTATTCGTGATTAGTTTGAGTTGGGGATTTCTCAAGAAAAATTGGGATCAACTTAGCGGAGCTATGGGCTCTTAGAGATGGTCTTTTAATGTGACAAAGGTTACAAGTAACATTAATAGAGATAGAATTAGATGCAAAAGTTATTGTTGACTTGCTTGCTAACTCCAATTACTGTAAAAATGTTGTTTCTTCCAATTGTGGATGGTTGTAGGTTGTTGGTTTCCTTGTTTCCCTAGGTCTGGATCAACCACTACTTTTGCAAAGCTAAAAGGTGTGCTAATGGATTAGTAAGGACGAGCACTAATCTAGCTAGTGAATTTGTGATTTATGGACTATAGTGAATTTGTGGTTTATGGTAGTCCACCTGAAGACATATTAGAGATTTTTAATTCAGATTTAATTATGGTGTGTACTTTAACAAATTTTGCCTTAAAATACTATGAGTTTGGCTTATCTCTAGTACTTTTTTAACTAGAGGTGTCATTTTATTTTAAATACACTATAGCAAGTGGTAGTGAATTTTAATCTTCATATTTTATTTAGTCAGTGGGTGATGTGACAGTTTTTCATTAAAATAAAAGGAAATTCTTATTAAAAAAATATTAGAGTTAAGCTAAACCCACATGCTATTATCTCTTTAGTTTTAGTGAATTTCTAATTTCTACTGCAAAACTCTTATTTATCAAGAAAACATAATTAGAAAATTAAGTAAATATTTAATACACTGTAAATAAAAATAAAAGAAAAAGATCCTTCTACCAATGTTGAAGTTATTATTATTATTATTATTTTTGATGAAAAATGTTGAAGTTATTTGATTGTAACTTTGATATCTATCATAATTAAGGAAAAAAGAAGAAGAAGTTATTTGATTTTTCATTTTTGTCAGCCTCATGCCTGTGGGCCTTTTGTTCCCAAGATAGGCCCATGGGTTGGTTAGCGTTGTTGGGCTATCTTTCATGGGTGTTGGATTTATCTTAATATCTATGTTTTGTTCAGTAACTAATTGGGTCTTGTTGTGAGCCAGTGCAATATGGCCCTATTTTCTGGTGGGACCTTGCGTGGGGTAGAATTAGGTCTCAGTGGTGTGGAGTCGTGATGCAGACCCGAAATAGCTTGGGCCTTTTGTCTTGGAATTGTGGAAAGGCTTTTAGAGTTTCAGTTAACAAAAGGGTCCTCAACAAAGAGGAAATTCGGATGGCTTGCTTTTCTCTGTTCACCCAACTAATGCTCTAGGTTCAAATTATTTTTATGCTTTATTTATTTATTTATTTTGTTGACAAAATTTAGTTACAAACTGATTGTAGCCAATGGCTACAACTCTTGCTAAAAAAAATAATATGATTATATATTTTTGAAAATCTAACCATTAATTGGATTACTGGTCTGTTTGAGATCCTTTTATTTTGCTGAAACTAAAAATATTTTGTTGAAAGTACTGTTAATAAAGGTAAAAGTTAGCTGAAATAGTATAATGGGCCCATGAATAGTACCAAAAAGGTATAGTGGGGTCTATGAATAATAGCAAAAATAAGCTAAATAGTAAAATAAGCTGGCTTTTTAATTTTTACCAAACATACACTACATGTGTTTTTTTTTTTTTTTTTTCTTAACATGTATGTCAAATTTTGTGCGAATCGGATATTATTTATTATTCGATCCATAAACTTATTTTTATGCATAATTTTAGACTTAAAAACTTGAAATTTAAACATTTGATTGATGAAATAGCTATTTATGGTACCCCAAACCTATGAACATTACTTTTCAAGACAATGGATTTGGGCTCCCAATTTATTTGTTGGTGGGCTTCCTTACAATCCTACAGGTTTTGCTTCAAACATAGCCTGGATCGCCCAACCTCTAGAATCCCTGTGGTTTCAAGCTCAACGTCCTTTTCCCTTTTTATACTGCTTCTTACTTTCTCTGCTCTCTTTGTGCTTTCATCCCCACTATGTTTCCCCCTTTTCTTTCTATTCTCTCTCTCTCTCTCTCTCTCTCAGCTTCTCTCTATGTGTTGCCTTCTCTCCTCTTCTCCCTCTTAAAGCCCAAAAAACCCAGCCTTTCTCTGTTTGTCCCCATTCCTTTATATAGACTCCCCTTAGTGGGATCCAAATCATTACTTTTCACCAGTTCCCATGTGTTCCCACTTTCACCCATAATCCCTAGAGAACATCATGTCCTTTGAAAATTCTCTTGAAACTTGTTCCTGCCACCAAACTATGTTCGGTAGCAAACTCCCCAAAGGCACTACCAGTACTAGAGGATGATCTGAATTTATCAATCTCTTCGTTGATTTCCCATTGTCTTATAGGTCAATATTAGGCTGAGATTTGCCCAAACGCGTAACGTATTCCCCGAACACTACTGTTTAGTCCCCGTCATACTTATTGTTGGGCCGGGCCCATCCCCACAGGGTTTAGGCTAACTTCAATCCCTTTGGGCTAACCTTAGCTACTTAAGTCGATCTCAGGCTTAAGCTTGGTGGGCTGGTACCGAACATCCGGGCCCAAGTCCCCTAAATTATTGATCTTTTATCTTTTAGAAATTTTCAAGTATAAATGATATACAGCCATTGGCTATAACCAAATTCTAAATCTCTCTCTCTCTCTCTCTCTCTAGCCATTGGCTATAACCAAATTCTAAATCTCTCTCTCTCTCTCTCTCTCTCTCTCTCTCTCTCTCTCTCTCTCTCTCTCTCTCTCTCTCTCTCTCTCTCTCTCTCTATATATATATATATATATATATATTTATGGTTTTACTAACCTAAACTTTACAGTTTGCAGCTAAAAACAAAAGGAAAAAAAAAAAGTTTGAAGAAGCTTTTGTTGAGCCCCAAACCACATGAGTAAAATTTTACTTTTCAACTTTTAATTTTTTTTTCTTTATAATGAATATAGATAGTCATCAGGTATTATTGGGTTTAAGTTATGATGGTTGGAACTTGGGAGTAGGAACATTGATTTAAAGTTTTAAACACGATTGCCAATAACTTTGTAGTTTAATTGATATATCTTTACATCCAAAGTGTTTGAAGATCTATATTAAAAAAAAAGGTTTGAGTTGCGGAATTAGTAGTATATTGTAACTATCTTAAAAAGAAAGGGTTTTAAACTAGAGGCGGCTCAAGGAATATTTTTTAAGGGAGTCATTAAGAAACTTAAAATAAACAAAATTTAATAAAAAGAAAATTTGAATATATTGAGTTATCAAAAAAAAAAAAAAACCGCAAAGACATGAAGTTTTACAATTTCCTTCTACGAGTTTTTTATATTTTGAAATCATTACATGATAGTTTATATCAGTTATCATTATCTATTGTCAATGTGGGTAAGCGTGACAATTTTATTTTGATAAGTTTATATATATATATTTAATTTTTTTTATGCAATTTTCATTATCTATTTCTCATTGTTTTTATAAAAATGTTTTAATAAAAAAACTCAACTCACTTGCACGGTATTAATTATTGACCCACATAACCACACTCATGCATACATATATAATACACTAAGTGTCTATTTAACCAATCAAATTCTTGAACAATCAGTCCCTCAAAAAAAAAAAAAAAAAAAAAAATTTCTTGAACAATCACAAATTTTGTACTAAAAAGTTATTATAACAGGATAACAATATACACACATGTAACAAACCCTTTATATTTTCTAATAATATAATTATATAAATTTATATTATATTTATACTATACATGAACATATTCACATACATCACAATTCACACAAATAACATTATAACAAAATAATAAAAATAATGCACATATTGGATACACTCTCACTCACACACACATATATAATATATATATATATATATATATATATATATATATATATATTAAGAGCCAAAGCTGAGAGAAAATCCAATTAGATTTCAAATTAGAATTTAATTAGAGTCTAATTTTGCGCCATGTGTTTTATCTAATTTAAGCTTTTAAATTTTTGTGCCAAGTGAGTTAATTTAGTGTAAAGATTGGATTTTAATTCGAGTTTAATTTTGTGCCGCGTGTCCCATCTAATCTAATTTTTTTTTTTTAAATTTTTTTGTGCCAAGTGAGTTAGTTCAGTGTAGAAAACGAGTCCAATATAAATAAACCATATTAACCTAATCATATATTTAAATCTGTTAGGTTCTAAGGAATTAGGAACTAATGTATTAGAACTTCATTTTGTAATGTTGGCAAACCATGATCAAAATGTTTTAGTCTTGTTTAGACTTGCTCAAAGTATATGTTTTTTTTTATGTAAAGTTGGAATCGAGTTGCTGCAGGATTTACTGTGTAAATCTGCTTGGCTCGATCGATCAAAAGTCGTGCATATTGTTTTTTCTGCAGAATTTCCAACTCAGCCCAAGTCCGTTTGACATGTAGGGTTTTATGTTTTGTCTTAAGTATAAAAGGGAAAACCCTAGCCATGTTTTTAGGTTGCTCTTTATGCTATATGTATGAATCTTCTGTGAGATTAAGAGGTGGTTGCCTTCACACATACTTAGGGTTTCCAAGATTCAAGATTATGTCAAGAAGTGATCAATTTAGTTACAGATTCAAGAGCTTAAAGATACACAAGCGGGTGTGCTTGTACTTGCTGGGAATCCAAGAAAGAAGTAGTTCGTGGACTCGGAGCTATCATGGGGTCGTGGTAGTAAGTTTCCTACTCGAGGTAGCAATAGGATGTTAGTGGTCTAAGTCATTATTGTATAAATTTCAATTCTTTCATAGTGGATTCAGTTTTACCTTGAGGATAGTTAGGTTAAATCCTCCCCAGGTTTTTTACCGATTTGGTTTTCCTGGGTTATCATATTGTTGTGTTCTTTATTTTCCGCACTTGTCAATGATATGATTTATATGTGTTAACCTAGATCTACATAATTTACCTAAGTTAATCAATTGGCTAAATAACTAGGTTAATCTGGTTGTGTTTGAGGGGTCTAAAAACAAACAAAATCTATATATAAAATTAGAGGAAGAGAGAGTTTGAATGATTTTGTATTTATGAACCATTTTTTTTTTGTGCAAATAAAAATAATTCAAATTTATAAGTCATTTATGTAATATACTATGATTATGTACAGTCCATTACTAACTAAGTAATATATATATATATATATATATATATTAGATTTCAAATTGGAATTCAATTAGAGTTAAATTTTGCGCCATGTGTTTTATCTAATCTAAGTTTTTAAATTTTTGTGCCAAGTAAATTAATTTAGTGTAAAAATTGGATTTCAATTAAAGTTTAATTTTGCGCCACGTGTCCCATCTAATCTAAATTTTTAAAATTTTTGTGCAAAGTGAGTTAATTTAGTGTAGAAAACGAGGAGTCCAATATAAATAAATAAAAAAAAAACCAAATTATATATCTAAATCTATATATAAAATTAGAAGAAGAGAGAGTTTGAATGATTTTATATTTATGAACCATTTTTTTTTTGTGTAACTAAAAATAATTCAAATTTATAAGTCATTTATGTAATATACTATACTATGTACGGTCAATTACTAACTAAATATAAGTCATTTGCGTAAGTATAGGTTACATACTAGTATATAATGAAGAGAGAGACACTCACAACTCAAAAATATTCAATATTTAATTTTAGAGTTAAGAGATACCGAGATAGCCAAATAAAGAAGAGAGATGAGATGAGATTCATTTAAGAGAGACCTGTGATTTGTGTTGTTATTTGGTTTTGGGCTAGGCTGATATGTGTGATATGTGATTAGATAGTGCAATAGAATTATATATGTGACTCAATCACTCTCCTGTCCCACCCCTTGGTCTAATTTTTTTCTTTTATTTATTTATTTATTTTTATATTTAGAATCGCCCATTGTCTAATTGTTTTTAGTGTTAACATTTACTATTTACTAATTGACTGACTAGCCCATGCCCCAATCCCAGTTAACAAATAACAGATTGAAAACACATTCAAATTTAACCACTCTACTTGCAGATTCGATCAAAAGTATAAATTAATTGTAGCTTTATTTAACAATTTAACTCAACTTTGATAGCTATTGATCTTTATAATTCTATTAATAAAATTTTTGTTGTGTTAACATTTGCTTTTGTCTTCACTCAATCACTCACCTATCACACTCCCCTTGTCTAATTTTTTATTTTCATTTTTTTTAGAATCATCCTTTTGTAGACATTGCATTTTCTACCCCTTACGACTCAGGCCCTCGTTCCCCAATGATGCCGAAATTCTAAGGCCCACGGTTGGTTTAAGGCCCGATCAGATTACAAATTGACTTGAAAGATATTAAAATGGAAAATATAACTTTTTATGAGCAAATAAGTCTATTTTTGAAAAATAAAGGCCAAGGAAACCCTCAACCTGCGTATGAAGGCAAGGATCTGCGTGCGCAAGTCTGATTCATGCGTACGCAAGCATGGATCTGCGCACACAACTAGGGTTAGAAACCTATAAAAGACAAGTTTTTTGCATTAAAGACTGAGGTTTGGAATGAATCCCACATCATCTGAGAGCTGTTCCAAACTCCCATTTTTCAACTATATAAAGCCTTACATGGTATATTTCAAAAACACATAGAAAATCCTAAGGGAAAAACTAAAATTCACTAGACTTTTGTATGTAGACCTCCATTTTGGCTCCTAAACCTAAACTAAGTGTCATATCCAAAAAAAGAAAAAAAAGAAAAAGAAAAAAAAAGAGAGAAAGCGGGCCATGCAACCCGCAAGTGTGGGGCGGTGCGCCCACAATGCATATATTTCAAGTTGTTAAAAATTTAAAAGTTAATTTAAAAAAAAAATCTTATTTATTTTATTTATTTACTAAATTAGTGAGATTGAAGTTTAAAAATTGGTGATATATTTTGATACAAATTGTTTTCTTCTTAAATTACATGCTTCTTTAATCGAATTAGATTGTATATAACATTCAGTTGCATCTTTCCATATTCACAATAATATTCCTCAAATAAAATAAATGAGAAGAATTAAAAAAAATGGTAAATTTTACTAACCTACCTTAAGGTTTGGGTTAATCAACCAGTTCTAAAACATTTCAAACAGACCAACTTGGTCCTTAAAACACAAATGACGTTACGACACTGTTTCTCTCTCCCGCTTTGTCTCTTCGTCCAACCCACAAACACAATGCTAATTGCCTTTCTGTTTCTCAATGAATCTTCTTCCTGTAATCATGTTTGATCCTTTGGCTTTTTCCCATTTTTCTTTGAATTTCCAACAACAGAATGATTTCTTTTTTTCTTTTCTTTTTTTATCCTTAAAATAAAATTAAAAGAAAAAAATAGAATATTACTAATGACTGTGTTTGGTTAGCCTTGGAAATCAAAAGGAAAAGTCAAAGAAATCTTATCCATTCCATGTTTGGTAGCCAAGAAAATCAAAAGAAAAAAGCCAATTAAAGTCTCATCTCCATTCATTTCTTGGTAGCCAAGAAACCAAAAGGAAAATCCTCTTCTCCTTCACAAAGAAACCAAGAAATCCCAATGGCCTAAAGGGTAGAAAAGTGGAGAGGAGTGGAAAAGAGGATAGAAAATGAGGAGGAAAAAAAAAAAAGGGAAGATAGAAAAGATTTAGTTTTCTCTCATTTGTGTTTGGTTGGGAGGATGGAAAAGTGGAGAGATGGAAAACTTATTTGTTTGGTTGAGAAGAAAAATGAGAGGATGGAAAAGTGAAGTTGGTATAAATTTACAATTATGTCCCCATTAAATAAAACAAAAAAACAACACATTTTTTTACCAAAAAAAATTGTGTATGTGCAAACAAAAAAAATAACACATTTATTTAGTAAAAGTGAAAAAAAAAAAAGCAACTGGACAAAAAAAAAAGAAAAAAAAAAGGCAACTGGGTGTGGATGAAGCCTATGCACAAGTGAACATGGGCATTTCAATCAACCCTCGTGCACAAAGTTTTGGCTCAATCTCCCCCTCCAGTTTTCTCAATCTCCATTTTGGGGAGAAAACTTTTTGGTGGTCCCGAGGAGAAAACACCCGGCCCCACCATTTTGTTTTTTTCCTCCCCACCCAACCAAACACACTATAAAAAAATTTTCCTTCCCATTTTCTCTTCAAAGTTTTCCATCCTCCCTAAAATATACTTTACCAAACACAACCTAGGTCCTTAACCCAACCGAATTTGATCCACCACAAAACGTTGGCCAAACCCAAATCTAGCCAATAACAAAGAGGAAGAGATGTGAGAAAGAAGACCCATCAAGGGTAAGATTCGGCCATTCAAAGAAAAAACAAATAGATCAAGCAAAGGAAAAAGAAAATATAAAGAGAAAGTTAGGTGAGATTAGAGGAAAAAGAACAGAAATGAAAGAGATGCCCCACAAAATCCACAACCCTAAACACAACCACAAAACCCATAACCCAAAATCCACTGCCACCACAAATAACCCACAACCTACCACTAATCCAAAAAAAAAAAAAAAAAAAATCCAAAAAAAAAAAACTCACAACCGTCCACAACAATTGTCGTTGTTTACATCCTCCATGATCCATAACGATCATCACAAAAGACCCATGAACCAATGTCTCCTGAGAGAGAGAGAGAGAGCCATCATAGTTGTGACTTGCGATGACTATGCTAGAGTGTGTGTTTTAGAATAACAAGTTAAATATGTCTTTAATGAGATTATGACTTAGAACACCATGAGTGGAAGCTGACTCACGAGTCAGGTGGGGTTGGGTGCTTAACACCTTCTCATTCCCGTACCATCTGAAATTTGAAAGAGATTAAGGACATGGGAAGTTGTAATCCAGATTGGTAATTTGTGGATATTAAGGAAAAGAAAAATTAAATGAAAAATGGTGGGGAGAAACAACCAGGAAGAGTAAAAAAATTATGTTGGGCTTGGGTTTTTTTTTTTTTTTTTCCCAAGAAGTCTTGGCTAATCATATACTATATATAATTTAAAATTAGGGTTAAAAGTCATGGTTACGCTAATTGGGTTCACCAAATTACAAAAATATTTTAGATAAAAATAATTTCTTTGATAGAGAGGACAACGACTTATTTTTTCTTATCGATTTCTTTAGATAAAATAACAATAACAGTTTTACTAATATATGCAACATGCATCTAAGTTTCAGTTGATAGAGACAATAAATAGATTGGACCTGGTTAATTAATTTAATTACCCAAGTTGATTATTTAGGTCAAATTACATGAAAATCGTAGAGGTACTAACAAATCACCAAATAACTAATATGCAGTAAGAAATAAATTGACACGGTGATTTGTTGACAAATGGGGAAAATCTCTCACAAGGCAAAAACCTCAACGGGTGAATTTAAGGTCATCACTCCCAAGAATCTACTAATCAATAATCAAGTGGTTACAAGTATAAGAAATCTTACCACTACCCTAGCTTATCCCAAAATACCAACCTACAGTTGAACATTTGCTCCAATACCCAATTGGACTTGATCTTGTAGTAACGTTCTTTCATTTGTTGCACAAATCTCCAATCTGTGACTAACTCCTTTGCATGTATCCTAGTATGTGACTAACTCTAGCAACTTAATTGATTATTGTTGGCTGCAAAGTTCTTCACTTCATCAACAATAAAGATCAGGAAGCACTTGGTTACAAAACCCTAAGGTGTACAAACGCAGTAGCTTCACATAGAGTATATGAGTTCTAGGTCTCTGTATCCGTGCTTGATGACTTTTAAAATAAGCCTTATATATGATTAGCATTGTGAGAAAAGAAATCCTAATCAAACAAGTTATCATGGGCTGAATTTCAGATTTGAAAGTTATGAAATCGTAGATCTTGATAGATCGAGCTTGTGTCGAGTTTCTTCATTAATCCTCGATTACAGTTTCTGTTGAGCTTCTGTTGAGACTTAATGAATCAGCTTTTCTTCACTTATTTCTTGGATCAGTCTTCACGTCTTTAAAGATACCACTTGATATGTTTGAACAGCATTCTTCATGATATATTAAAATCAACTTAGATCTACCTAATTACAAGTAAATGTGTTTTGTCAAATGATTAGCCAATTATATAGAAAATATGACCCTAACAAATAAGTGTTTTAACAAGGCATGCAACATGCATCTGAATTTTAGAAATTTAAATCCTACTCCAACTGAAAATCTATTATCAAAATTTCAAACCTTATATATTTTCACCAATGGTCTTTCCATAGAATCTCTCTTGCACCCCACTTCTTTTTTTTCCTGTTTTTTTTTCAAGTTGCAACTTATTTAGAAGTATTTGTAATGGAAGGATATATATGCTATATAGATTCATAGGAGTTGATAAATTTATATAATACTCTCTCCCTCTGGAACAAATTTTTTTTTTCCTAATAAACAACTACTCTCAATATTAATTATTAAATTAATTTTTTATTAATTATTAGGATATATTTTCTCAAATTAAGAGATAAAATTAACAATAGTTTAAATTTAGGTAATTTTTTTATTTATTTATTTTTAAAATGATCAACTTTTGAACTAATTTGTGTGTTTTAGGTTTTGGATATTCTATGTGTTTAGTTTATAGGTGTTTTGATTTTTTTCAATTGTCTATCACTCAAAAAATTTGGTTCAAAATATGTCTTTCATGTACTGTAATGCAATTTGATTCCAAGTTATTATTACTTATTGTTTGTTAAACTTTATCAATGTTTATCTATTTTTATATTTTAAAATTCTGTTTGTACTTTATGTTAATTTCTTAGTATGTGGAATTCCTCTAATATTTCTTCGAAATTCTGACTAAATTCAATTTAGAATTTCTCCTATATTTCTTTAGATCATAGAAATTTTTTGGCTAAATTAGATTCATTCCGAATTCCAATATAAGTCTATCTTTATTTATCTTTTTTTTTTTTTTTCATTTTTTAAAAAAAGTTCTGAAATTTGGATTTTTTTTCATGTGTAATATTAATATATGTGTTCATTAAGGCTAAAACACAATGTAATTAGAGACATTGCTCAAGTTTTATATGTTAGGGTGTTAACCATTTGAAAAAAATCAACACTAAAATAGATGATTTAAATATCAAAATAAGACTTAAAAATGAAATTTCTGTTAGGTGTACAAATAAAATTGATTTTTTAATCTTAAGTTTGTAATTAATTATTTTAGGATAACTTTATTTATGCAAGTGTTAGAAAATATTTAACTGCTTGAGTTCAAATCACCCTCTTCATTAATGCATAAGGAATTATAAAAAAATAATTAGAAAAGTTTTTATTGATTATTCTAATTAGAGATATTATATATAAGGACAAATATACAAAATTATGCATTTTATATAATAATAATCATTCATTATTTTGTTAGAAACTACTTCTAAAATTATGTAATAATAACTTATTTAGTTATTATTTCTAATATATATATATATATATTTATATATATAATTCATGATTAAAGCCATCTAAGGCATGAGACTTTCACTAATATATTAGTATGCATAGTAACCTTACCAAAAATAAAGTGTGTATAGTACGGATTATAATAAAATTAAAATTATATTAACTAATTCAATAATTACTAAAAGAAAAAATTAGTTTTATAAAATTTTATTTTCTAGAGATATATATGGTATATAATTATATATTATTTAAATAATCTGTTTAATATGTTAATGAAAATAACTAGTGTTACATTTAATTATATATATTTATTTATTTATTGAAATAGAGGTAATTTTGAAACAGTAATCCGCCATTAACCGGTATCGAAATATATCGTTTTCTTAGTTGAATCGAACGGCATCTAGTACGAAATTGACTCCCTTAATTGTTAGTGAACTTGAATACAAAAACTTAATTAGTAATTTTTCATTGTAAAAAGAAAAAAAATGATATTTTAAATAAAGTTCAAATAAATATTATTTAATTAATATTTAAGTAAACGCATTTAGTTATTCTTACGAATATTTCCTTGGTGATGCTTTGCTGCGAGAAAGTTTCATTTCTAATTTTCTGTGCTTTGTGGGTTTTGTTCTTTTAATTTGGGGAATCTTTGTACAGACTGTTATTCTCAAGAATTTATTTTACGGGTGATTCTTTTTGACGAGAAATCTTCCACTTCGTTCTTTGGTTTGGGTTTATTTACACGATGATTTTATTTTTATTCTTAATCTTGACTGTCGTAATGGTTTTTTATTTTTTGTTATAGTAATTGTTGGTTGCAATTATAATTTATAAAGAACTCTTCTTTGGCGGAGGTCCATCTTTTCTCGGTCTCCTTCAGCTTTAGCCACTACGGTTCTCCGCGGGACTCACTAGACAAGGTTAGAAGATTTGGACTAATTTTCTTCAGAACTTGTCAAAGAATACGACTGTGGAGAACTCCATGAAAATTATACATTAAAAAATAAGGAAAAAAAAAAAAAAATGAAAAGCCTAAAACTTCATGAAGCCAAAATCACTTTTCATGCTATTTCCTATAAGGTGTTAAAAACCATCACGTTTTCTTCTATGCCTCTATGTGCTTGGTTCTTGGCATATAACGAGGGTGTCATATTTTCCAAGGTTTTGAAACCCGGACCGTTCATTGAACCGTAAAGGGGAGAGGTTCAAGGTTTTTAAGGTCGAACCGAGGTTGAACCGGGATCAAACCGTGATGATGTCATAATTAATTTAAAAATTAATAAAAATAAAAATAAAGGTATTAAATCCATAAATATTAATAAAATTGACTAAAATATTTTTAAAAATTGAAACAAACTTTAAAATAAATTTTATTGTTTATTCTTATTATACCTAAATTATATAAATTAATGAATTAACTATAATGTTTAAAAAAAAAAAAAGTCCAAATAAGAGGAGAGATGATGAGATTTATTATTGAAAAAAAAAAGAAGACTAAAGTAAAAACCTCAAATGTAAACTTTTTTTTTGGAGAGAAAGGTAGAAATATATATAGCATGATAAAAGTTTACAGGTGTGCTCAAACAAATAGACATGCTTAGTGCCACCTCGGCTTAGTGTAGCCAGTCCAAGTATGTTCTAGTGTTGAGCATAAAACAGTGCCACACGTAAAAATAGGAAATAAATTAGTGAAATGGGATTTGACTATTTGCATTTTGCAAAATAGGAACTAGAAGGTTCCTTTTCAAATTTAAATTCACTCATCCATTCTGACTCCACCCACGTGATTTCTGATTTATCTATTCCCAATGCTTTTTTACTTTTACTTTGTGAAGCTTTATTTCCTTCTTACACGGTTATCTAGCATTAGCCTTTCAGTTCAGTACTCCTACGGTCCTCCTCTCTTCTTCCTCCTCACGAGTTGCAGGCTCATCTTTTTTTTTTTTTTTAATCTCATCATGCCATAAATCGGTGTTCTTAAATTTCTTGCTTTATCTTCGGATCTTCTTTATTAGTTTCTCTCTTTCTTTTTATTTTTATTTTTTTCCACTTCGGATCCATGCCAGAATTTTAGATCGGAAAATCAAATTTCACTGATGTCTTACGGTCGGACCGACCTACGGTTTGAACGGTTTTTCAGGTCAGACCTCGGTTCAAGCGGTTCTCTCATATTTTCTATATGCCCGGTTTTCATGTATAAAAAACCGTTTTGATAAACGGTTCACGGTTAATCCGGTCGGACCGTACGGTCCGGTCCGAGTTTAAAAACCATGATATTTTCTCCATCTCACATAAAAGCGGATCTAACCTGCCAGGGTAGTCCTGTCATTTTCTCATCAACTATTATTGCCTCTTATCCACACGTTATATATCTTATGACGCATGCAAAGCCAAATGCGACCTGCCAGGGTAGTCCTGTCATTTTCTCATCAACTATTATTGCCTCTTATCCACACGTTATATATCTTATGACGCATGCAAAGCCAAATGCGATTACGCACTCGGTGACGCAAATCAAATGAGGGAGACAAACATACGCAGTCAGTGACGTGAGGCACTGACTGCGTATATTTGTTAAAACTTCATTGAAAACGTGGCCTTCAATGTCGTGTACACAAAATTGATTTCTGCTCATTTGAAGAGTGTCGTGTGTAAACGTGTGATTTAACCTTTAAAACAAATGATATTCTAACACTAACTATAAATATGTAGTGATCACATGCATCTTCAATCACAGAGCATCAGAAATCATTTCAGTATCGAAATATCATAAAAATAAACATGGAAGCCATCTTACTATATTTGTCTCTCACTCTTCTCAGCTTTCTTGTTGCTTTCAAGCTCATACTCAAAACAAGAACTACTCGACCAAAACACCTCCCACCTAGCCCACCTTCTTTTCCAATTATAGGTCATCTCCATCTCATTAAAAAACCATTCCACCGTACTTTCCATGCCCTCTCACAAAAATATGGTCAAATATTCTCACTCAAATTTGGTTCACAATTTGTGGTCATTGTTTCATCCCCATCAGCAGTTGAAGAATGCTTCACAAAGAATGACATAGTATTAGCCAACCGTCCTCCCTTCCTATTAGGCAAGCACCTTGCCTACAACAACACCACCTTAGTACAATCCCCATACGGCGATCACTGGCGCAACCTCCGCCGCATTAGTACCCTTGAAATCTTCTCGAACAACCGCCTTAACAAGTTCTTAGGCATTCGAAGTGACGAGATCAAGCACTTGCTACGAAACTTGTCACGCAACTCTTGCCACGGTTTCGCCAAGGTGGAGCTACAATCAATGCTATTGGAGATGACTTTTAACAACATAATGAGAATGGTGGCAGGGAAACGGTACTACAGGTACGGTGAGGACGTGAAGGACGAGGAAGAAGCAAGACAGTTTAGGCGGATAATTAAAGAGTTAACAAGGTTCGGAGGGGCATCAAATCCAGCAGAGTTTGTGTCCATCTTGCGGTGGATGGATTATGGAGGTTTGGAGAAGAAGTTGAAGAGTCTCTCCAAGAGGACGGATGAGTTCTTGCAAGCACTCATTGATGAGAAAAGGCGTAAGGAGGAAGAGGGTAACACTATGATTGACCATATGCTTTCTTTGCAAAAATCACAGCCAGAGTACTACACGGACCAAATCATCAAGGGGCTTATATTGGTAAGTGCACTCAATAATTCTTCATCTCTTATTGAGAAAACTAGGAAATCATGTTTTTGTTTGATTCTTACATCTTAAAAGCAGTTACACAATTATCTGTTTTATTTTTCTTTAATAGCTTCATTGGAATTGCTATCTAGTGCGAAAAAGTGACATTATAAGTCTCGGGAAAAAAAAAAAAAAAAATCTACAGTAACGTTAGACTAACTAGTTACATATCATCATCATCGTGTTGAATGTTGCAAAACATATGAACAAACCGTTTTTATTTAATATATTGTTGTTCTATTCTAAACATTTCATATATAATGCACAGGTATTATTACTTGCTGGGACTGATACATCAGCAGTCACATTAGAATGGGCAATGACTAATTTACTTAATCATCCTAATATATTGAAGAAAGTTAGAGATGAGATAGATAGTCAAATTGGAGAAGAGAAATTGATTGAGGAATCAGATGTTTCCAAATTACACTACCTTCAGAGCATTATCTCAGAAACCCTTCGATTGTATCCAGCAGCACCATTGTTAGTACCTCATATGTCCTCCGCTGATTGCACCATTGGAGGATATGATGTACCGAGTGGCACAATGTTATTGGTCAATGCATGGGCCATACATAGAGATCCTAAGGTGTGGGATGATGCAACTAGTTTTAAGCCCGAGAGGTTTGAAAATGGTGAGAGTGAAGGACATAAGCTAATGCCATTTGGGATTGGGAGGAGGACTTGTCCTGGGGCGGGCCTCGCCCAACGTACAGTGAGCTTGACTTTGGGTTTGTTGATTCAAAGTTTTGAGTGGGAAAGGGTTACCACAGAAGAAGTTGATATACACGAAGGTAGTGGGATCACTATGCCTAAAGCCATGCCATTGGAGGCCATGTGTAAAGCACGCCCAATCATGCATAAGTTTCTTTCTAAGTCAATAGATGATGTTTGAACAATCTCCTTGAGTTACTTTTGAGAGACTTGCTTAATTATTTGTTGATAATTTTAATAACTTAATAACCTAAAATAAGCCATTACATATTCAATTTGAAAATTGAATTATTGTATCTATATAGAGTTGTATCCTTTTTTGGTTTATTTTTATTTTTATTTTTATTTTTTTGGGTGTGGTGTTGTTGTTTTTGGCTTGTATTGGATGGTGATTTGTATATTTTTTTAAGGAATAAGAAAGAATTTGGATAATTTTACTTTTCCCTTCCAAATTTTAATGTTAAATTAGGATAATTTGTTATAGGATATCAATAAAACAAGTCATCTAAAATTTGAAAGTTAACTGCAAAATGAAGAAGAAGAAAACTACCGGTCGAGCTTATTCCAGTAAACTTTTATGTGTGGGTCTATCTTCTCTGTTGTCTCTTTTTTTGGCTAAGCTCTCTCTCTCTCTCTCTCTCTCTCTCTCTCTCTCTCTCTCTCTCTCTCTCTCTCTCTCTCTCTCTCATGGAGAGATTGTGTGACTACTAAGTGTAAAAAAAGGAGAAAAACTATATTTTTACACAAAGCCTTCCTCCATATATACAAGAGTGTAACCCATACACATGAAATGAGGTGTACCAAGCCCAATGAAGAAAATAATCACAAATCAATTAGTGGGTTATTTGGTCTTCTCTCTTTATCTTTTAAACATTCAAACTACTCCGATATTATATTGCAAATGCAAATAATTAAGGATTATGTTGCCTGGCATTAAGTTAAAAATCATAGTCTCTCCCACTTGGGAAACATAGGTTATTCACAAATTTTATTTTTAAAAAGAAAAACATGTTTCAATAGAGATCCAACACCCTTTTGATCTTGGTATATGGAGTAATAAACCTCTCAATTTTATTCAATGGGACAGGTAGAAAGATTGCAGGGATGTTTAGTGCCTTTATTATTTACCTTAATCCTTAATTATTTACATTTGTAAAATAATATCGAAGAAGTTTGAATTTTTAATAAATAAAGAAAAAAAAACCAAATAACCCACTTATCAGTTTGTGATTATTTTTGTTGTTGGACTTGGTACACTTGAATTCATGTGTAAGGGTTACAATCCTATATGGAGCAAGGGTTTGTGTAATAATAGAGTTGTTCTCTTGTTTTTGCAATTAGTAGTCACAATCTCTCCATGAGAGAGAGACAGAGAGAGAAGGGACAAGAGAGAAGACTGACCACAGATAAAAGTTGACTAGAATAAGCTCAATTGATAGTTTTCTTCTTCTTCACCATTGCCTTTCCTTTAAAAATATAAAAAATCTTTCTCATTTATTTGCTTTGGATAATATTTTTGTAAATAAGGAAAGACACAACTGAATCTAATATAAAAGTGAAATTCTATCATTAAAAAAAAAAAAAAAAAAGAAATATTTTATCCCAAAATATGTCTCAAATTTCTACACTTCCATCTCACAAATTTAGAAAATAAACCAGTACTTTTGTAGTTAAGTTTCAAAGTTCGAACTACTTGATTTATTTACATCCTATACCAAAAGGACAAAAGAACGGGTTTGATGGATGTGTAGTGTAACAGAGGACAAAAGAATACATAGTTGGGGTATATACTGAATTTGTAGTGTGATATTGGGGCTTGTTAGCTGAATTTTCCTATAAGGCAAGCCAAGTATTAAAAGTTTAGTATTGTTCATTTAACTTTATTTCGAACACTTTTCAAGCTCAATCTAATCATCAAATTAGAAAAAAATGACATTAATTTATGAACTTATAAAAATTAGATTCACAAATATTAATTGTTAAAATTTATATATAATTTATATTAAATATATATCATGGATGGTCCAAATTACCAATTTTTCTTTTTCTTTTTCTAAATTATTTTATTAGATTCACAAATATTAATTGTTAAAATTTATATATAATTTTTATTAAATATATATCATGGATGGTCCATATTACCAATTTTTCTTTTTCTTTTTCTAAATTATTTTCCTTTATCCTCCAGATACGTATGTGAACCCAAAATTATCAAGTTTGGAAATCAAACAATTGAAATAGTTTCACAAATGTAATTTTCATTGATGAATTTGTAAGTACAATTCTATGTATTTGGATTTTAATACAATAGAATAATCATCTGATTCTATCTTCTTTTAATCTTGGCTCGATCGTGAGATCTTCTTCACTTTGGTTGGAAGATAGATAGATAGACTAAATGGTCTTCACAATAAATCTTTGGTTTTGAGCTTGTTAGAGATTTGTTGTTCTTTAAGTGTTCTTTGAAAATTTTTCGAATGCGAAGGGTTTTGGATGGAAATTCTTTGGAGCTTTGGAGGCTTGATCCATTGAGCTTCAATGATTTAGGGCTTTTTGAAGTTTGTGGAGGCTTTTGAGTTCGATTCCAATAGAACTTCGAGTCTTGGAAGAGTGATTTGAATGTTTTTAAGTGTTTTTAAGGCAGAATTTCTCCAGAATTTTGATGTCTAGAAAAGTTGGTGGACATTTATGAGGGGGTGCCCTCTATTTATAGTGGCTTCAAAGAAAGAATTCCACTTTAAATTGATCTACTTGAGGATAAGTAGTGGATTTTGATTGTCCCAAAGTCAGAGAGACCCCTAGGACTTGTTGCATGTAGATAATTATCTCTATTTTTCAAAATTTATTTTGATAAAGACAATAATCAAACAAAGAGTCCCACTAGGATTTTTTACTTGTAGATAATTGTCTCTATTTTTTTTAGTAAAGATAATTATCCATTAATTCTGAATAAGAAATTTATCTTTATTTTGTGGGCCAAAGACATGTGGAAAATTTTCATTTGCCAATGTGATATCATCTTGGATTTCACATGTCCTCATTTGATTTAGTTAATTTAATGAAACATAAATTTGGAATATCTCATTAAATTTTGACATGGCATATTGTAATTGGGTTAATTAATTTTTTGCCTTCTACAACATTTATAAAAAAAAAGTAAAAAAAATAAAAAACTAAATGCAAAATGAATAATGTTAATGTAAATTTATAGAGTTACTTGAAAGCTCGGATTTGTGTGAAAACACAAGAGCTTGTTTAGACCCCCAAATTAAAATTACGGCTAGATTGCTTTTACTCTAACTTAGACTAAGTGCGGAATAAGAGTAAATGAGCGCAAATAACCGATAACACTACCCTAAGCCATATTCATCCATTTTCAACAATGTAAAGTAAAGCTTAAGAGTAGGAAAGAGAGATGCAAATACAAGATAATACTGAGACGTGTTATCGAAGAGGAAACCGAAGAACTCGACGAAAAACCTCTCCGTTGCCCTCTAAGCGGTAAAGTTCGAGTACACGAATAACAAAAGACCCTCCAAGCCTAGTTTACCCAATGTACTTGAGCCCTCCAAGCTCCTGCTACCAACTGGCTTCTCAGAACCTTGTCTTTTCTCGCTTTTCTGGATCCTACAATTTAGCCCGATTGCATCTGCCAATGATTGGCTTCTTCCAATACTTTCCAGTAGCACCAAAACCTCACTTGACACTTAGATTGGGTGTGGTAAGTGTTTGGACTATCAACCTCTCAAGGATTTAGAGATGGAGAGGTAGGAGTAGAGGAAAACCATAAGGAAATGTGTAGATGATTGTGGGTATAACAATCTCTAACTCTCAAGTGTGTATGCTAAAGTTTTCTCTCTGAAAAGCACTCCTTACAATATGTGGGTAATAAGGGTATATATAGTGTGGGTAAAGTCTTGGTAAAACAAACATGATAAATTAGCCAAATAGAATGTTTCGCGAGTATTTTGCTGGAAAGACTTACCTGCGAGACACTCGCGAAAACTCTAGGCTGTCATGACTCTTCGCATTCCAGTCATGTGCCCTACACGTGGCTACTTCGTGGGTTAGCTTCTTGCGAGCTTCTTGCGAAATCTACTTGTTCTTCATTTTAAGCTTGAGTCTTCGCACTCTCTCACACTCAACCCTTACAATTAAAAACCCCACATAAATACAGAGAAAAATGATTGAATAAAATTATAATAAAATTTGGCATGGAATTAAAGCTAACACAAATTAGTTGTAAATCACAACTTTACATTACTGCAGTAACAATGTATTTTTGCAAAACTTTATAAAGACAATTGTGTATGAAATTTAGGCTTGATTAGCTAAAATGTTATACTTTTTTATTATACAAGCATTGATGTGAGTGCTCTTAAGCATTGCCCGTAATTTAAAGCTTTTCATGACAACAATAATAGGGATATATACACATTTTATTTTTATATATAATCTTTTTACAAGTTAATAAAGCAGTAAGTTGTGATTAGTGGCAATATAGGCCACTAATATCATCACATTTTCATCTATCAATCACACCTTGCTGAAATAGCAAGTTGTAAAAAAATGTGTAAAACAAATATTGTACATAAATTTACTCTTATTTAGAGTATTCACAATAAAACATGTAAAAAATATAGCTTTATCAGCTCAAAAAGTCACTTTATTTATTTTAACAACTCAATTTACAATACATCAAATAATAAAGTTTTTATTTTAGCATTCAACACAAATTATCTCCTGCTTCTGCCAATGTTGATGAGTAAGAGGTCTTAAAATCAAACAAATTTTTACCGCAAGAGGCAGGGAACCTATGCTCTAAAGGATATGATGATCAAATTAGAGTGGAAAAAGCGTGGAGATGTGTTGCGGCATCTCCCACCTACGTATGCCACTGTTCAAGCAAATAATTGGACAATTGGATCGTAATTCTTTAAACCCTTGCTTAGCTAACACGATCACGTACTTGATGACGAAATAACAAAGAAAAGAAAGCAAATACGCGCAGCCTTTGATTTTGTGGTTTACCTTTCAAATTAGGAAAAGAAAATAGCTTTGCTAAGTAGCTAACGCCAAAATGATTTTGTGGTTTACCTTTTAAACAAAATCAGCATGTCCTCGTTGACCGCTCAATTTATAAATGACAAAAGAACGGGTTTGATGGATGTGTAGTGTAATAGAGGACAAAAGAATACATAGTTGGGGTATATACTGAGTTTGTAGTGTGATATTAGGGCTTGTTAGCTGAATTTTCCTATAAGGCAAGCCAAGTATTAAAAGTTTAGTATTGTTCATTTAACTTTATTTCGAACACTTGGCAAGCTCAAACTAATCATCAAATTAGACAAAAATGACATTAATTTATGAACTAATGAAAATTAGATTCACAAATATTAATTGTTAAAATTTATATATAATTTATATTATACATATATATCATGGATTGTCCATATTACCAATTTTTCTTTTTCGTTTTTTAAATTATTTTCCTTTATCCTCCAGATACGTATGTGAACCCAAAATTATCAAGTTTGGAAATCAAACAATTGAAATAGTTTCACAAATGTAATGTTCATTGATGAATTTGTAAGTACAATTTTATGTATTTGGATTCTAATACAATAGAATAATCATCTGAGTCTATCTTCTTTTAATCTTGGTTCGGTCGTGAGAACTTCTTCACTTTGGTTGGAAGATAGATAGATAGACCGAGTGGTCTTCACAATAAATCTTTAGTTTTGAGCTTGTTAGAGATTTGTTGTTCTTCAAGTGTTCTTTGAAGATTTTTCGAACACGAAGGCTTTTGGATGGAAATTCTTTGGAGCTTTGGAGGCTTGATCCATTGAGTTTCAATTATTTAGGGCTTTTTGAAGTTTGTGGAGGCTTTTGAGTTCGATTCCAATAGAACTTTGAGTCTTGGAAGAGTGATTTGAATGAATTTCTTTGAGTGTTTTTAAGTCTTTTTAAGGCAGAATTTCTCCAAAATTTTGATGTCTAGAAAAGTTGGTGGACATTTATGAGGGGGTGCCCTCTATTTATAGTGGCTTCAAAGAAAGAATTCCACTTTAAATTGATCTACTTGAGGATAAGTAGTGGATTTTGATTGTCCCAAAGTCAAAGAGACCCCTAGGACTTGTTGCATGTAGATAATTATCTCTATTTTTCAAAATTTATTTTGATAAACAGAATAATCAAACAAAGAGTCCCACTAGGATTTATTATTTGTAGATAATTGTCTCTATTTTTTTTAGTAAAGATAATTATCCATTAATTCTGAATAAGAAATTTATCTTTATTTTGTGGGCCAAAGACATGTGGAAAATTTTCATTTGCCAATGTGATTTCATCTTGGATTTCACATGTCTTCATTTAATTTAATTAATTTAATGACACTTAAATTTGGAATATCTCATTAAATTTTGACTTGGCATATTGTAATTGGATTAATTAATTTTTTGCCTTCTACAACGTTAAAAAAGAAAAAGAAAAAGAAAAATGTTTGTGTAAATTTATAGTTATTGTAGCAATAATCTTTTTACAAGTTACTAAAGTAGTAAGTTGTGATTAGTGGCAATAAAGGCCACTAATATCATCACATTTTCATCTATCAATCACACCTTGTTGAAATAGCAAGTTGTAAAAAAAATGTGTAAAACAAATATTGTACATAAATTTACTCGTATTTAGAGTATTCATAGTAAAACATGTAAAAAATATAGCATTTAGTAACTCAAAAAGTTACTTTATTTATTTTAACAACTCAATTTACAATACACCCAACATCAAATGTTTTATTTTAGTATTCAACACACCTTATTTCTTGCTTTTGCCAATGTTGATGAGTAAGAGTTCTTAAAATCAAACAATTTTTTACCGCAAGAGGCAGGGAACCTATGCTATAAAGGATATGATGATCAAATTAGAGTGGAAAAAGTGTAGAGATGTCTCACAGCATCTCCCACTGTTCAAGCAAATAATTAGGCAATTGGATTGTAATTCTTTAAACTCTTGCTTAGCTAACTCATGCTTAGTGTTTTCTCCTTTTCTAACTTCTTAACTCTGAGCTTGTCCTTTTACATATACTTCATGACCCTGTCTCCTTAGAGTAATCTCCCTGGTCAACTCTTGGTTCTGACGGGTTAATTCTGCCACGGCGGCTGCCATGGATTGCACTTGTTGTATGGAAGGCGGTTGCATGACAGGTGTTGACTGGCAATCGCGGTTAGGATGACTAGAAGCATTCCCATTCTCCTGGTGGCTTGGACTAGTGGCCATTGATCTTGTTCGAACTACACAACATTTTGTTAAAGAAAGATAAATTGCAAAACGTAAGTTTAATCTTTCTCACAGATGGCGCTTGTGGGCTCCGGAAGTGAGGCTGTTGGGCCTGGATACACTTGGGCTAACAATTTATTTGTAAAGTGGGTTTTAGAATTTCCTACTAAGGGTCGTTCTCGGCAGAGAGACTCAATACAATATTCACTCTACTCTCCTTTTTTCTGAACCCCTTTCTCTTCCCAAACTCCTGCTATTTATAGCCAAGGTTAGTGGAGGGATTATGATTGCAGCTGCCAATAGTGCTATTGAAGGTCCAATATCGTTTGCTTTAAGTGGGTGTTTAGGTGAAGGTGGGTTGCAGTAATTGTGGCCTTGGAACTTGGTTCCAGCCTAGTCAATTGTGCTCGGCAATGCAATTCCCCGACCATTTCGTGACCTCCCTGGACGGGATTTATGAGCTTGTTAAGAAATACTCATGCCGAGCACCTCCCAGGATCCGTGACCCGAACTCTGCCCCTGCACGAAGGCAGTTTCAAGGACTTCGGGCAATTGGGCCGCTACGTTGGGCTTGGGCCCAGGGCCCATACAAGTCTAGGGATCCTGGTACCGTACATTAGCCCCCCCTTGATTCATCCCCGGTTACCGGGAAGAATCAAGGAGCTGGACGGGCCTCTTTCTCTCGGGGATCCAAGGGCCTGGGACTAGTGATTATGGTTTCCCATTAATGCTCATCTCAAAAGACGTGCCGTTTCGCGGCGTTAGGTACAATCGTCATTATTACCTGACGGTTCGAGAACCGAAGCGACACGCGAATGGGCTTCCTTTGGTATTCGCAGGGCCGTTCGTAAAGCGTGCCCATTTATTGTTTGATTAACCGTCTCTTCGTCCCTCCTCCTGATCCTATAAATAGTTTCCTTTAGAACTTTCTCTCATTTTTCCTTCATCTCCGATTTTTTTGAGTTTACTCTCTGCCGACCAACTCTCTCTGCGCTTTCTCACCTGCTCAGTGTTCCTTTCCTCCTTAGAGCCCCAAGTAAGTTTTCTTCCCCTTCCTATTCCTTTAGCTTTATTTCTTCAAATCCCCTTTCACAGTATTAAGCGTTAGGGATGGGTTACTCTTACCTTTTAGAGACCTCGGCTGCCTTGGCCACCTTTAGGAGCAAATTTAGCATCCCCGATGACGTGGAAGTGGCATACTGCCATGAGAGTGACATCGCTCTCCACCGAGGACAAGGCACAGTCTTTTTTCCTTTGATGTCAATCTTAGAGGGCGGGGTTAGGTTTCCCGTGGACCCCCTTCTCACGGATACACTTAGGTACTATGGACTGTGTCCCGACCAGCTTTCCCCCAATTTTTACCGGGTGGTTAGCTGCGTCAGTAGGTTGAATCACACCTTTAATTTACAGTTAAATCATCATGACATTAACCAAATGTATAGCCTCTGTGGGAACAAAGCTACCAACTATTACCTAAAGACAAGAGATAATCGGGTACGGTTGATATCATGCCTGCCCGATTCGAATAGGAACTCCGCCGGGGAGTTCGTTCGCGTGCGCGGCAATTGGTTTGCCGGGGACGTCCCTTGCCCCCTTTCACGGCGTGAAGTGGGTTCGTTCCATTCCCTTAATCTAACTGCTTTCCTCCCCTTTTTCATTTCTGTTCATTAAGGTAAAGCTTCATTAACAGATATTGACATGATGTTTGCTCTTTTGCAGACGGCAAGGTTTTCGTTCCGGATCTCAGAGCCGTCCACGTCAAGGATTTGAACTTCACTCTTCGCTCCGAGATATACGTGCATTGGGACGGCCAACTCCGGGCCTCGCACCTGATCCTCGGAGTAGAACCGGTCTACTCCACCTGGCAGAGTTTTAAACAAGCACTTCTGGTGGATAGTCCCCTGCTCTCATACATTGACGTTCGGTACGTCAACTTCCTGCCACCGAAGCTTACAACCGGGGAGGCGAGGGAATTTGGACGGCGCTTCACCGCCTCGGACGAGCTAGCTCCTTTGCGAGACGAGTCCGCGGAGCGCGTTTCTCGGCGCCTCAGAGAGTTAGCCCACGAAGCCATCCGAGAAGAGAATCCCGTTCAGGAGCAGGTGCAGCCCGAGAACCAAAATGTCGAGCCCCAGCAACCAGCGTTTGAAGCGGCTCCCTTGTCGGCTGAAGATACCCGGTCTGGAGGAAGGATGGTGTCAAGGAGGGTCATGACCATCGATCGTTTCGTGCCCGGTGCACGGCAGCCCACGCAGCCCCCGCCTCCATCTCAAACTGGACGGGCCAAGAAGAAACAAAAGGTCACCGATCAACCTTCCACGGGGCCAGGAGATACAGCCGTCCAGACCCCTCCGCACCCAACGGGGGGGGTTGTCATTCGTGAGCCGCAGACCCAGATTGGTCCGAGGGCTGCGTCCTCCTCTCAAGCGGCTCCAGCGTGGAAGCCTAAGTTTCTGTTGGACGGCAAGCCTTTGCCTTCAACTGCTTGCGTGCGGATATGGGACAAAGGTGAGGGTGGTCGTGTTGCCCAAACTCTGGCCGAGGGCCTCCTTCTTCCAGAGGACGTGCACGCCTTTGAGGAAGGATCTGAGGAGTCTGTGGGGCGCCGATTAGAATGGCATGCTATCGCGGTAACTCCTTAGTCATCTATTTTCTCCCGTACATTTTATTCCTGTTTTATCGCTAACTTTTTGTGATTGCTAGGCTGCTCAATTGGCTCACATCATGGCCGGCCGGGCACGAGATCTCGCCGAGGAGGTCGAGCGCGAAAAGAGTGCACGGGAGTCAGCGGCCAGATTAGTGAAAGAAAAGCTTAAGGCAGCTGAGGACGCCGAGAATAAGGCCGCCGTAGCGGAGCAAAACTGGGCGCTGGCAGAAAAAAGATGTGCCGAGCTTCTGACCAAGCAGAATGAAACTGACGTGAAACTGGCCGAAGCCATCAGCCTGAACACTTCAAACGCCGAGGAGCTAGCTGACCTAAGGGCGGCCCTGACGGAGTGCGAGCAGAAGTGGTATAACGAAGGCTTCGCTGATGCCGAGCAGTCTGCAGAGCCGGTCGTGACTCAGGCACGGAAATTGGGTTTCGAGGCTGGGTGGTATGCCGCTCTTCATGCAATGGGAGTTGCCCAGGATTCCCACCTGAGAGATCCCGGCCAGATTCCCTTTCCGAGAGATGCAATTGCCGCGCAGGATCCCCCGGTCACTGTTGACGAGGAGGAAACGGCAAGCATGAGGGAGCTTGTTGAACAAATTGACGCTCATGCCGAGCCAGAGGACATGGAGGCCACCAGCATCCCAACCGTGCAGGACCTTCTCGGCGAGGACTCGTGCTACCCCCTCACCGACCAGACAGAAGTGAGAGATCCGACCCGACCTTCCAGCTGAATAATTTTATGCTTTCATTATTTTTCATCGCACTTGTAGTTTTCATGTTTGTTGGTTTATTTGCCTATGTCGCCGGGATGTGGCGGACGAACAATTTACGGTTTAATTTGCCCGTTTGATCGGTAATCAACTTCCTTGCTTAACTTTGTCTTGGTTTGTTGAATGAATTTTTATCTTCTTGATTGTTTCGCTTTGACTGTGTCAATGTTTATGCCGTGCATGTGATGATACCCAAAGCCTATCATGCCGTTCCTTGAATAGTCCGAGATGAATTTTAATGTTCGGAGGGTTGGGGTTTCCATATGCTTGGTGGCTTGACCCTGCCGAGGAATATGATTTCATCTTTTGATCCTTTACCCTTTTTGCCTCAAAGGCGTTTCCCCCCGCTCGGTGTTTTTAATCCTGTCGTGGGCCGGGTCTTTGTCCTTAGAGCTTTTAGCGATAAGGTTTACACCTGCTCGGCGATTGTGATCGAGCCGAGGTCCAGGTCTCTGTCCTTAGAATTTTTAGCGATAAGGTTTCGACCTGCTCGGCGATTGTAATCGAGCCGAGGCCAGGTTTCTGTCCTTAGAGTTTTTAGAGTTAAGGTTTATACCTGCTCGGCGATTGTGATCGAGCCGAGGGCCAGGTTTCTGTCCTTAGAATTTTTAGCGATAAGGTTTCCACCCGCTCGGCGATTGTAATCGAGCCGAGGGCCAGGTTTCTGTCCTTAGAATTTTCAGCGATAAGGTTTACACCTGCTCGGCGATTGTAATCGAGCCGAGGCCAGGTTTCTGTCCTTAGAATTTTCAGCGATAAGGTTTACACCTGCTCGGCGATTGTAATCGAGCCGAGGCCAGGTTTCTGTCCTTAGAATTTTTAGCGATAAGGTTTCCACCTGCTCGGCGATTGTAATCGAGCCGAGGCCAGGTTTCTGTCCTTAGAGTTTTCATTTGCAGTTCTCTTGGTGCGTATTGACGGGAACAAAAACAGCATATACAAATGAACTTCATCATAATCTCAACCTTAGCAAAATACAAGCTTTGGCTTACATGTAGAACTTCTTTAAGTTGCTAGCGTTCCACGGCCGAGGAAGCGGCCTCTCGTCAAGGTCTTCCAAGAAGTAGGCCCCCGCACCAGCGATGGCTGTAACTCTGTACGGTCCTTCCCAGGTTTGACCAAGCTTGCCTGCAGATATGTCTCGCATGCTTCCCACAACTTTTCTCAAGACCAATTCTCCGGCACTGAACTCCCTTTCCTTTACATTCCGGTTGTACCTTTGGGCTAATCCTTGCTGATACTCGGCGAGCCGTATGGTCGCCGCCTCCCTGCATTCCTCTAGCCAGTCCAAATGCTCCATCATCAGGTCGGCGTTCTGGACGGGGTCAAACCCTGCGACCCGTGCACTGCACAAGCTCACCTCGGTTGGTATCACGGCCTCTGCTCCGTATGCCAAGGAGAACGGGGTCTCGCCCGTAGATCTTCTGGGGGTTGTGCGATAAGCCCATAATACACTGGGTAGCTCTTCTGCCCATCTTCCTTTCGCCCCGTCCAACCTTCTCTTTAACCCGTTCAAAATAGTCTTGTTCACTACTTCAGCTTGGCCGTTGCTTTGTGGGTAAGCCGGTGTTGAATACTTGTTTTTGATGCCAAGCTCGCTGCAGAAGGCCCGAAAAGCTTTGCTATCAAACTGTAGCCCATTGTCGGTTATCAGAGAATTCGGCACCCCAAACCTTGTGACTATGTTCTTCCATACAAACCTTTTCACGTCAGTATCTCGGATGTTGGCCAGGGCCTCGGCTTCCGCCCATTTTGTGAAGTAATCTACTGCCACCAATACAAAACGGCGGTTCCCCGTTGCTCGGGGGAATGGTCCGAGGATGTCAAGCCCCCACTGCGCGAACGGCCACGGGCTGCTGACGGGGTTTAGACGACCTGCCGGCTGATGGATCAAAGGGGCGTGCTTTTGACACTGTTCGCAGCTCCGAACATATTTAGCGGCATCCTTCTGCATCTGTGGCCACCAGAACCCCTGAGTCATCGCTCTGTGTGCTAGAGATCGTCCCCCAACATGGCCGCCACACACTCCCTCATGTAGCTCGGTCAGAAGCTCTCTGACTCTTTCGGGATGTAAGCATAAAAGGTAAGGGCCTGCAAAGGACCTTCGGTACAGTTTGCGGTCCGAAGAAAGCCAGTACCGGGGAGCCATCCGGCGAATCTTGTTGGCCTCGCCTTCGTCCTCTGGAACCTTATCCTCGGCCAGGAAATCTATGATCGGGTTCATCCAACACGGCTTGGCCACTGCTACCTCCGCGACCTCTATTCTGGCTTGGTCGGGGATGCACTTCACACTGATACTTGGCTCTTTTATGAGTTCTATTGTGACTAGTCGGGGTGTATCCTCGGTTGCTGATGAGGCTAACGTGGCAAGTGAGTCGGCGTGTTTGTTTTGTGACCGAGCCACCTGGGACACCTTTACCTTTCCGAACTGACCGATAATCTGCTTGGCTGCACTCAGATAAGCTTTCATTCTGGAGTCCCGAGCCTCGAAGTCCCCTGTGATCTGGTAAACAACCAGCCGTGAGTCCGAGTAAACCTCAACATCTTTCGCACCCAGATGCAATACGGCCCTCAAACCGGCTAGTAGGGCCTCATACTCGGCCTCGTTGTTTGAGGCTTTAAATCCCAACCTGAAGGAGTGTTCCAATCGTATGCCCTCGGGGGTGATAATGACTATACCAGCCTCGGCGCCCATAGCATTCGAGGCGCCGTCCACAAATACCTTCCACGGGCGCATCTCTGCACTACAAATTACCTTGCCGTCGTTTTTGGGTGTGAATTCTGCGATGAAATCTGCGAGAACCTGTCCCTTCACCGAGCTTCTAGGTCGGTATCTTATGTCAAACGACCCCAGCCGAGTCCCCCATTTGGCAATTCGGCCTGTGAAGTCTGATCTCTTTAACAGTGACTGTAATGGATACTCGGTGAGGACGAACACCGTATGAGCCATGAAGTAATGTGGCAACTTTCTCGTGGCGTGCACCAGGGCTAAAACCAACTTCTCCAGGGGCAAGTACCTTGTCTCGGCATCAACTAAGGTTTTGCTTATGTAATACACGGGCAATTGTACTCCTTGGTCCCTTAGTAATACAGCACTTACGGCATGGTCGGTGACTGCGAGGTACATAAACAAATCTTCCCCGGGTTCCGGGGCCGTCAACTTTGGCACCTTTGCCAAGTATTCCTTCAGCTCTCGAAAAGCCTCATCACATCCCTCATCCCAGCAAAATCCCTTCCACTTCTTCAGAAGTTGATAAAATGGTCGGCAGCGATCGGCAAACTTTGAGATGAACCGGTTTAGGGCGGCTAACATCCCAGTGAGCACTTGCACCTCCTTGGGATTGTTTGGTGGTTTGAGGCGGTTCACGGCCTCTATTTGGTCGGGGTTAGCCTCTATCCCCCGAGTAGAAATCAGATAACCCAGGAACTTACCAGCCCCCACTCCGAAAGTGCACTTCTCGGCATTCAGGCGCAATTTATGCCGCCGCAGTATCTCGAATACTCCCCGGAGGTCTTCCGTATGCTGTGACTCTTTTCTGCTTTTTACCACCATGTCGTCAATATATACTTCAACCGTGCCTCCAATTTTTTCCCGGAACATTCTCGTCATCATTCGTTGGTACGTGGCACCGGCGTTCTTCAATCCAAACGGCATGACCTCGTAGTGAAAGTTTGCTCCCGGGGAGATAAATGCGGTCTTTTCCCGATCCTCGGGTGCCAAGGCAATCTGGTGGTAGCCCTGAAAGGCATCTAGGAAGCTCATTCTCGGGTGTCCATACGTGGCGTCTACTAGTTGATCAATCTTGGGCATCGGGAACGGGTCCTTTGGACATGCCCTGTTTAAGTCTGTGAAGTCCACATAAACTCTCCATTTACCGTTCTTCTTCTTCACTACAACAGTGTTTGCTAGCCATCTCGGGAAGAATATTTCCTTTATGACTCCGGCTTCCTTCAGCCGCTGGACCTCCAGGTTTACTGCATCGACATGTTCCTTTGATGCTCTTCTCGGTTTCTGCTTCTTCGGGGGGAATGATGGGTCCACGTTGAGTTTGTGGACAATGAACTCGGGATCTACGCCGGGCACTTCATACGGGTTCCAAGCGAAAACATCTACGTTCTGCAAAAGGAGCAACAACATCTCTACTCTTTCCCGGTCATTCATGCTCGTACCTATCTGGAAATACCTGTCAGTATCTGGAAGAATTCTAACCCTCAATACCTCCTCGGCGACGTCCGCCCCCGTCTCCCCTCGGGGGTTCTGTAATTGCTATGAAGTTTCTTTATCAGCCTGCTCGGCTTGCCCGAGCTGTTCGTTTTTCCATCTGACCGCGGCAACAAGACACTGCCTCGCCACTTGTTGGTTGCCCCTTACCTCGGCAACACCATACTCAGTAGGAAATTTTACTTTCACGTGGAGTGTGGACGGAACAGCCTTCATGGCGTGAATCCATGGCCTCCCCAAGATCGCGGTATATAGTGAGAATGACCGGACTACTATGAAGGTAACAATAACTCCCTTGCCTTCCATGTCTACCGGGAGAGAGATTTGCCCCTCGGGAATTACGGCTCTCCCGTCAAATGAGACCAGTGGCGTGTCATATTTCTCCAAATCCCCGGTCTTCAATCCGAGCCCCACGAAGAGGTCCGGGTACATGACGTCAGCTCCGCTCCCTTGGTCGATCATTACCCTCTTCACCAGGAACCCGCCTATCCTGGCCGCCACTACTAAAGCATCGTCATGAGGTTGGATCGTTCCCTCAAAATCGTTATCTCCGAATGAGATGGTCGGCCTTTCAACTTTCTTCTTCTTCCCGGCGGATTTTCCTCCCGCGCACGCCACTGTTAATACCCTCTTTGCCGCTGCCGTTCCTCTTGGTGCAGCGTGGATAACTTCGATTACCCCAAGCGGGGGTGGGAGGGGGTTCCTTTTCTGTTGGACGCCCTGGCCGGTTTCTCGGTTGGTGGAGTCTACTACAAACTCTTTTAGGTATCCCGCCTTCACTAGCTGCCCGAGATGATCTTTTAATACCCGACACTGCTCGGTGGTGTGTCCTTTGTCCCTGTGATAGGTGCAGTACAGGTTTTGGTTCCTCCGGGACGGGTCGCCTCCCATTTTGTTTGGCCACCTGAAAAATGACTCGTTCTTGATCCGCTCCAAGATTTTGTGTACGAGCTCTTTAAACGCCACATTAACCCCTTCAATTTGCACCTCTGGTTCCTGCATTCTGAAGTCTTTTTTGGGCCTTGCCGGCACAACGCCTTGCCGAGGCTTCCCTATTAATGGGGCTTTCCCCCTGTTCTGCAGCCGGTCGTCTTCTAAGCGTTTGTATTCCTCTATGCGTCTCATCAGCTGCCTCATGTTCTCGGGGGGTCTTCTTGTCAACGACTCCCGTAATTCAGAGTCTTCGGGGAGCCCTATCCTGAAGGTGCTTGCCGCAATTTTCTCATTCCCTCCACCAATCTCGTTGTAGGGCTCCCAGTATCGGCTGGCATAACTCCGAAGGGTTTCTCCATCCCTCATCTTCATGGAAAGTAGCGCGTCAACCGGCTGTTGCACTCGGCTGCATGTCACGAATCTACTGCCGAACTCTTGAATCAACTCGGCGAAGCTGCGTATGGAACCTTTCCGTAACCCATTGAACCATCTCAGGGCTGTTGAGCCGAGACTAGAGGGAAATACTTTACACATCAGCGCATCATTGCGTGCATGCAAAGACATCATGTGAATGTAATGACTGACATGCTCCACGGGGTCTGTCTTACCCTCGTAGGAATTGAATGGCGGGCGCGTGAATCTGCTCGGCATTGGGGCCCGTTCAATCTCATCGGAAAACGGCGACCGAGCGGCCAATCGTAAGGCTCGGCTCATGGCGTCCATGGCGGCGTTGCGGTGCAGCCGTTCCTCTGGCGATTCTGACCCTTGGTCACCGTGTCCATGCGACCGTGACCGGTTCCGCCGACGATGTCGCTCCCGGGAGTCTCGGCGTGACTCACGAGAGCGTGAGCGGTCTCGGTAGCGGTGCGCATTAGATCGGCTGGAACCTTCCTCGCCCTGATTTCTCCTTTGTTGGGAGTTGCGATCCCTCTCCTGGCGCTGATTCCGTGCGTCCAGCTCCAAATCCATTACCAACCTGCGCAACCGCTCCAGCTCTCGGTCTCTATCATCATGCTGCTGATGTGCCGAGACGCCGGAAACCGTTCTGTGTGTCTGGTCCGACCCTTCCTCTCCTCTGGGTTGCAGTCTATCCTCCTGCCGTTTCTACCTTCTCTCCCTCCACGTCGATCCCCGAGAAGATCCTGCCGAATTGCTCGGTACACGCTCTCCCGAACGCTCTTCAGACATTTCCCTTGTTTGAGTCTCGGTTGAACCACAGCTTCGTAGGAGGGCCCCACGGTGGGCGCCAATTGTGGGCTCCGGAAGTGAGGCTGTTGGGCCTGGATACACTTGGGCTAACAATTTATTTGTAAAGTGGGTTTTAGAATTTCCTACTAAGGGTCGTTCTCGGCAGAGAGACTCAATACAATATTCACTCTACTCTCCTTTTTTCTGAACCCCTTTCTCTTCCCAAACTCCTGCTATTTATAGCCAAGGTTAGTGGAGGGATTATGATTGCAGCTGCCAATAGTGCTATTGAAGGTCCAATATCGTTTGCTTTAAGTGGGTGTTTAGGTGAAGGTGGGTTGCAGTAATTGTGGCCTTGGAACTTGGTTCCAGCCTAGTCAATTGTGCTCGGCAATGCAATTCCCCGACCATTTCGTGACCTCCCTGGACGGGATTTATGAGCTTGTTAAGAAATACTCATGCCGAGCACCTCCCAGGATCCGTGACCCGAACTCTGCCCCTGCACGAAGGCAGTTTCAAGGACTTCGGGCAATTGGGCCGCTACGTTGGGCTTGGGCCCAGGGCCCATACAAGTCTAGGGATCCTGGTACCGTATAGCGCTAACTGATGATGCAAAGAAAATCAGTAGGCGCATTGCTCCGAGCTTCAATGGATTGGTGACTGTTTGGGAGGCCTGAAAAAAAAAAAGACACAAGATCAAAGGTGATCGGGAGGAGCCGGCCAAGAACCCTTCGATGCTTAAGTTAGTTTTTTCTTTGGAACGTTAGAATTCCAACTTTTAGAGTAGTAAGAACTTACTTTCATTTGATATGGATAAGTGTTTATATAGTGTACTTTGGAGTGGTTACTTGTCTTGTAACTTCCCCAATATTTGAGGAGGTTAAAAGGTTCAAAATTAACTTCCACCATCGCTATAGGAGTTAGAATGTTTAATCTTATCTTCTACAACTATCATTGGAAGTTAAGTACTTAGTAGGAAGTTATAGCGATGAACCAGGATCTTGCTCATGTTCCAAAATAGTAACACGTGGTTCAATTCACTAGCTTTTGTAGATAAATATTTTTTGGAAATTTCCTAAGTCCAGGCATTTTCCTGATGGACGATCATCCAACTAGGGATGATCATTCTTACCTTTTTGACCTGGACACTCTCATGGACGAATTGGAGTTGGTTCAGTTTTTAGTTCACCATCAGAGGCAATATTAGAAGAAGAGAAATCATACCCCAAAATAGTTTATCAGAAGCAGATTTTTGAAAGTTAATCATCTCATCGAGCTTTGCACTAGAAGTCCTCTCCAGTTGAGCTCTAACCTATAACAGTTCTGCTTCAAGCTTCTTTGTCTTTTTAGCAAGAAAGTTGTTCTCGAATCGCAAAACTCCAATGGTCTGATTTGCTTCATCAAACTTTGTAGAGAGCTCCTCTCGATCCAGCTCAACATCACTCAGCTTCTTGGTGGCCAGCCTTTATAGTTTCTCATGCTTCTCAGAAACCTTGTACAATTTTTCATAGGCTATATGGATGTCATCTTGTTCATCCATTTTCTCAAACTTAGAGTCCACCAAGTCCTCTTTATCATCTACTGTTTCTGAAACCCCATCAGTAGGATCAACTGTAGCAGTGAAGGCATTCAAGATTCCCTTGTCATCATTGTCATCTGAATCATCCTCAGGCTTGGTGTCACTCAAGGTAGCAGCAAGGGCCTTGCTTTTTCCAATAGTCTTAAGATATGTTGGACATTCTTGTTTCATATGTCCAAAACCTTGACATCCAAGCACTTTGGTCCGAAGGGAACAGTGTACTGACCGCCTTCTTTAGCATCTTTCTTCCCTCTATCTTGGCTCTTGAATTGTGAAGAACTGGATTGCTTACTGTCTTGTCGAATCCTTTTGCATTGACATTCTTCATAAATTTCTTGAATTGCCTGGTAACGTAGGATTTCATCTTGGAATCTTCATCATTAGAGGACTCATTTGTATCATTGCTTTTGGCCTTCAATGCCATGCTCTTGCTCTTACTTGATTTCCCGATCCTAGTCAAACCCAATTCATAGGTTTGCAATTTGTCAACCAGTTTTGTCAAAGGAATTTTGTCAATGTCTTTTGATTCCTCAATGGCGGTGATCTTGGCATGGAATCTTTCTGGTAGAGATCTGAGCACCTTTCTTATAATCTTGGGTTTGGGAATGGTTTCCCCAAGATTAAAGGTAGGGTTGACTATGTCCTTCAGCTTGGCATAGAACTCATCAAACAGCTCATCCTCCTCCATCTTAATTTCCTCAAAGCTTGTGGTAAGCCTTTGAAGCTTTGAATCCTTGATAGCCTTAGTCCCTTCATATGTTGTTTGGAAGATAGTCCATGCTTCCTTAGTAGTTTCTGTAGAGGATATCTTCTTGAACTCCTCATTGGTGATCGCACTAAATAAAGCATTCAATGCTCTACTGTTAAAGTTTGCCGCTTTGATCTTAGCATCATCCCAATTAGCCGGTGCTTCCTTTGGCTTAGTCCAGCCAATCTCCACAGCTTGCCACATCTTCTCATCTAAGGACTACAAGAATGCTCTCATGCGTACTTTCCAGTATGCATAGTTAGTGCCATCAAATAAAAGAGGTATAATTAAAGATTGTCCTCTATCCATGACAAACAGGGGTCAATGGATCACATAGCAAAGATTAACCCTAAACAGAGTGTGCCCGCTCAGATACCACTTGATAGGTTAAGAATATATTGACCCATTTGGTAACTTAATCAATTAATTTAGCCAAGTGAAATTAATTAGATTCAATTACATGCAATAAGCGTGGCAGCACAAACAAATCACCAAGTAAGTTAAATGCAGCGAAAAATAAATTTGACATAGGTAATTTGTTTACGAATGGGGAAAACTACCGAGGCAAAACCCCACAAGGTGAATTTAAGGTCACCACTTCCGAGAATCCACTATTATCAAAACAAGCGGTTACAAGTAAAAGGAATCCCAGTACCTAATACCAACCTACAGTTGAACCCTTACCCCAATACTCAATTGGACTTGTAATGTAGTGACAATCTCTCCTTTTAATGCACGGCTCCCAGTACATGACTAACCAATTAATGCACGGATCCAAGTACGTGACTAACACACCAACTTGAGAAAGATGTTGGCTGCAAAGTTTTTCAGTTCATCCAAATGATGAAGATCACGAAACTCCTTGGTTACAAAACCCTTGGCGTAAAGACGCAGTAGCTTTTACAAGGAATATGATGAACTAGGGAAAATTCTGTCTCCGGTCACAATATGCGTGCAACTACAATTGCAACAACTTTTGCATCACCTTTGACGGCCCTTAAAATAATCCTTATATATGTCTAGGGTTGAGAGAAAAGAAACCCTACACAAATATACTTGGATATGCATGAAAATAGATTTAGAAATCTGAATTTCGTAGTTCTTGATATATACTATTTCTGTTATCTGTCGAGCACCTGTCGAGCATCAGCATTAAACCTCGATAGATATTATTTGCCGAGCTATCTGTCGAGCTTTAATGAACAACACTTCTTCACTTGTTTCTTGGGCAAACTGGCATGGCTTCAATACTAGACTTGAACCCTTGTTCCTTGAAGTACTAAACCCATTCTAGATTTACCCAATTACAAGTAAAGTGTGTTTTGTCAAAGGATTAGCCAATTTACAATAATATATGTTCTAACAAGTTCCACATATGTCCTAATAAGATTGCATACATAAAGAAACATGTGTCTAAAGATAGAAAAGAAACAACATGTGGAGAGATAGGTGAAGAAGACATACATCATATGTGTATATATATATATATATATATCAAAGATAAGCACAAAGTATGTAAAAAATGGTCACATGACCGGTGTACAAGAAGCTAAAAGAAGCTCATAAAACAACAAGGAGGTAAACACTTCCCCTAACAAGATGAAACACAACTCCCCCTTATAAAGGCATGTATTTCTCCTCCTAACATGTAGAATCTTAAAAAGAAATCACATTTTCTCCCCCTTTTTGTCATGATTGACAAAAGGTACAATAAGCTACAAAGCTTCTCCTGAGAAACATAAAGATGATCAAAGATGATCCTCGATCGATTAAGGAATCCATATAAATACATGAATGTAATGAAACAAGATGGTATGGATGACAAGATAAAGGAAAGATGCAAAACATGTGAAAAACAATGCATGCAAGAGGGTCTCGACAGATCGAGAAGCTGTTGAGTTGCTATCGAGAGAAAACCTAGAAATCTCAATGGATCGAGGATCTGTCGAGAATCTATCGAGAAGACAGAGAGCTCAGAAATTTTCCTCGATGGATTGAGAAGCTATCGAGGATCTGTTGAGATCACAAGAAGAAGGCTCGATAGAAAGAATATCTGTCGAGTTTGAAGAAAAAAGGTTTTTTCAAGAAGGGAAAAACATAAATAGATGAATGCAACAAACAAGCTACTCAAACAAACATCCAAGCCACATATTAAGTTCTCAAAATATCTCTCAACATATAAGCATAGCATCCATAGATCCAAAAACACACACACACACACACACACACACACACACTAAACAAGTCTAACCAATTTTATATTTCAAAAACAAGTTAAGACAGTTTAGTGAGCATATATCAACAAATGAATTCTTTATGATGACCAAATCACATTGTACCTGCACATGTATCAAAAGTAGCAAAAAATTTGCGTGTTGTGTGTGAAACATAGTAAAAGTACATAAGTGTTTCATATTATGAAGATTTGAGATATGAGAAAATCAAATACACTCACACACAATCATAACTGCTTGATGAGGACTATCACCTTTGAGGTACATCATATAACTCCCACATCTCCTAGAAACACACTTGCAACCATCTTTAAAAGCATTTTGATTTTTTTTGCTTTTATTTTTCATTGTATGTTTTTTCTTTTTGAACAAATCATGCATGGGCATATAAGAGAGAGAAGAAGTACCCAATTATGTAAGTCAAAACATCACAATTTTGCTATGCTGAAGCACAAATGTTATTTATGATTGGCAGGCTTTAGTGGTGAGATGGTTATTTATGCCTTTCTCTTAGGATTTTTTAGTCCTTCCCATCAAAAAGAGTGATATGAGTATGAGATATAAGAGACAATCTTAATCGTACTCATCACAACCACAAGCCACAAAGCTCACTTGCTTAGTTGTGCATAGAGATGCTCCATCTAAGCTACAAGAGATACAAAGTTTAGAAACTTTATTTCAATAGCCATCCAAAGTACACATTGTTTTTGTATACACAAACACACATTGTTTTTGTATTTTTCTGATTTTTTTATTTATTTTGACAACAAAACAAAACAAAATAAAAACTAAACAACCAAACAAAAACAGAAAAACAACATGAAAGTATGAAGATAGATGTAGATATATGAAAGCATGATTCCAAGAACAGATAAGAAATCAAGCAAGAAAGTCCTACTTTAGATAGAAATAAATAAAGTAGAGGACATATAGAAAAGACAATTAAGTCTTAGGCTCCTTTCTCACCTACACAACACGAGTCTTTGGCTGTGAAGATGAAAAGACACGTGTCCTAGTATGCCTACTAAAGGACATAGAAGAATTAGAATTCTCTTGATATTGTGTTAAAAAGCTCAAAGTTTTTAATAACTCTCCAAACAAAGGTGTTGAATCTTGAGAGGAAACTTGTGACCATTTGGACACTTGCTTTTAAGAATACAACTTAAAGCAATTAGGTTGAATGTGTCCAGAAACACCACAATGGTGACAAACATGAGCGGTTTTAGGACAACTAGACTTCCTAGAGCACAGTCTAACAAATGATTTAGAATTAGACAAATCAGTTATGGATTTTATACCTTTATCACCTTTTTCAGATTAGGGCACAAAGACAATCTTTGATCCAGAAGCTGTGGAAGAGGAGGGGCCAGAGGAAATAACATATCCTAAGCCAGTCTTAATAGAACTAGGCTTTTAAGCACTCAATACCTCATCAAGCTTTGCACTAGACATCCTCTCTATTTGAGTTCTAGCTTGACTAAGGTCAACCTCGAGATTCTTGACCTTCTCTTCTAATGAGTTGTTCTCCACAACAAGAGTCTCAACTAACCTTGTAGTCTCATCTAGTTTGACTAACAGTTCAGCTTTTTCAGTTTTTACCTCATTAAGCTCTTTTCTACAAAGATGAGAAGTCTTTTCAGATTTTATAAATTCAGTGCATAGCTTATCATATACTTCCTGAAGGGTCAACTTCTTGGGTACTTCGTCATCAGAAGAATCCTCATTGTCACTAGCACTCTTCATAATCACCTTATCAGTTGTGGTAGCAAAAGCCATAAAGTGACTACATTCATCCACATACTCATCAGAAGAGTCATTCTCAGTATCACTCCAGGTAGCAACCAACCCTTTATCTTTTGACTTCTTGGTCTTTTCCTTTATAAGGTAGTTTGGACACTCTATCCTCATATGACCAAAACCTTTACACTCATGGCATTAGATGAGTGGTTTCTCACTCTTACCCTTTCTAGAGGATTTAGATTTCCTAGGAGGTTTGTCCTTATCCTTTTTCTTATATTGAAGAAGCTTGATAATCTCATTAGCTATGAAGGTTAGATCCTCATCCTCATCTTCATCTTTATCTTCGCTTTCATTTTCATCTTCAGAGTCATCAATCTCTTCCTCTATACCCTTAAGAGCCAAGTTTCTACTATTTCCACCTTTTCCCATTAAACCTAATCCCATCTCATAGGTTTGAAGGTTCCCTACAAGCTCAGCCAAAGGAATTTGATCAATGTCCTTTACTTTTTCAATGGCAGTGATCTTGGCATGGAATCTTTCAGGTAAGGACCTAAGGATTTTCTTAACAATTTTGGATTTTGCTATAGATTCTCCAAGGTTGAATGCAGAATTCACAATATCCTTGAGTTTAGAATAGAACTCATCAAAGGTCTCATCCTCCTCCATCCTTATTTTTTCAAAACTACTAGTGAGTCTTTGAAGCTTCACAGTGTTTACTGCCTTGGTACTTTCGTAGGTGATCTCAAGAATAGTCCATGCTTTCTTAACAATTTTCGTGGATGATATTTTCTTGAATTTCTCATTGGTCACCCCACTAAACAAAGCATTCAAGGCCCTAGGTTGAAATTTGCCACTTTGATTGTTGCTTCATCCCAATCCACCGGCGCTTCCTTTGGTTTAATCCAACTAACTTCAACAGCTTGCATTACTTTTTCACCTAGAGTCTGCAAAAAAACTTTCATACGAATTTTCCAGTACGCATAATTAGTGCCATCAAATAAAGGAGGAATCAAAAAAGATTGTCTACGATCCATGACAACGGGGGTCAAGGATCACATTCAGGAAATTAATCCAATCAGAGTGTACCCGTTTCTGATACCACTTGTTGGGAAATTTAGACCCCAGTTAATAGAATTAACAAGTTTTAAACTCAAGTTGTTAATTAGATTTATTATGAATAAACCTTGTTAAAACAAACTAACATCACTATTTTATGTAATTGTCTAATCCTTTGACAAAATGCATTTTACTTGTAATTGGGTAGATCTAAGATGTGTTTAGTACTTCAAGGAACAAGGTTTCAAGTTCAAGTGTTAAAGCTATGCAAGTTTGTCCAAGAATCAAGTGAGAAAGTGTTGGATTTTAAAGCTCGACAGTTAGCATCTATTGAGATTTAAAAGCTGCTGAAGCCCATGGCTTGATAGCTAGCTCGATAGATGGCTATCTATCGAGGTTTATGAAACTCAGTTTTTCAGAATTGATTTTCATCCAATCCGTGAGTATGTGTTTAGGATTTTTTTTTTCACAACCCTAAACATATATAAGGATTATTTTGAAGGCCGTCAAAGGTTGCACAGTTGCACAAGTGTAGAGCAAAGTCTTGTTCATACAAATTGTGATCGGACATAGAATTTGCCCTAATTCATCATTCTCTTGAAGAAGCTGCTGTGTTTGTATACCGTAGGGTTTTGTGACCAATGAGCTTCTTGATTTTCATCGTTTTGGATGAACTGAAGAACTTTGCAGCCAACATCCTTCTCAGGTTGGTGATTAAGTCGCGTATTGAGATCCGTGCATCTATTGGTTAGTCACGAATTGGGAGCTTTGCATTGAAAAGGAGAGATTGTCACTACAGAACAAGTCCAATTGGGTATTTGGGTAAGGGTTCAACTGTAGGTTGGTATAAGGTATTGAGATTCCTTTACTTGTAACTGCTTGTTTTGATAATAGTGAATTCTCGGGAGTGGTGACCCTAAAATCACCCGGTGGGATTTTTGTCGTGTAGGTTTTCCCCATTCGTAAACAAATCACTGTGTCAATTTAATTTCTGCTGCATACTTAGTTTAATTGATGATTTGTTTGTGCTGCCACGTACATTGCATGTTAATTTGATTAATTGATAAACTTGACTAATTAATCAATTAATATATCACAAGGGGTCAACACATTTTTGACCTATCATAGGTATTTGCAAAAAATATTAATCAATTAATAAACAAAGTTATAACAATCACATTTTCAATTTGAAAATTGAATTTTTTTTATCTATAAAAATGTTATATCTTTATTTATTTACTTTTTATTATTATTATTATTATATTGAATAGTTATTTATATCTATGTTTAATGAATAAGAAAAGACTTGAATAATTGCCCCATTTCCTTTCGTAATTTTTCAGGTGAACTTAGGATATTTTGGTATAGGATGCAAATATAAGTGGTCGTCAAAGAAAACGCTTGTTTTTTGTTTTGGTTTATTTACTAAATTAGTGAAATTGAAAAAAAAAAAAAAAAAAAAAAAAAAAAAAACTCTAGAAATTCGAGACTTTTTTTTTTGAAAGCGAACTAATATATTAATTAAGAGGCAAAATGATCCAAATCAAAGTACAAAGAGTCCAAAGCCGGAGGAGTAGAGTCCTCAATTCAGACAACATCATGAGAAACAAGCCTAGCATATCTAGCTAAAGAATGAGCAACATAATTATCCTCCTTGTGAATATGCGACACTGAGAACCAAGACAATCGAGACAAAGAGGCATGAATGTCAAGAAGGATATGGCTGAAACGAGAAGAATAATTCCCGAAGTCCGCGATACTGCGCATTACAGAAGCATTATCACCTTCAATGAACAGGTCATAAAAGCCCAAGTCAAGTGCAAACTCCAGTGCATAACAGCAAGCCAAGATCTCCATCTCGCCACTATCAGCTGCTAGGGGGCCCTGAACGGAGTAGGCTGCCATTACTTCGCCCTTGTCATTCCTAATAATCATCCCATAACCGGAGGCTGGGGGATTCAAAAAGAGTGCACCTTCAAAGTTTAGCTTATAGCTAGGAGCAAGAGGAGGCTGCCATCGCGAGGTGGCACGCGAAGAAGGGACCACATCCAACCGAACCTGAGCATTCCGAAAATCCTCAAGATACTCCACTGCTCGTTTGTTAAGCGAAACTGAGTCCTGTACCCTCTCACCATGCACGACACAATTCCGCTGATCCCAGACAAACCAAGCCTGCACAAAAAAGAGCTCAAGCTCCTCCAACTTCAACCGTTCCATTAAGTACTCCAGAAAATGCAGCATGTCTCCTTGGTTAGTCACACTCTTCTGCAGGCCTGATGCACTCCCCGCCCAAACATCTTGAACCACACCACACCTCCACAGAGCATGAACAATCGACTCATGATCTTGCCCACATAGTTCACATAAAGCATCATCCACAACCTTTCTTTGCCGTAAATTCGATACATTTTGGAATAAAGTTAATTTTTTGTTTTGTTTTGTTTTTTTGTTTTTGTTTTTGTTTTTGTTTTGTTTAGTTTTTTAGTTTTTTAGTTTTTGTTTTTGTTTTTTTTTTTTTAAATTATATGTATCTTTAATTGAATTAGATTGTATATTAGATTTAGTTGCATCTTTCCTTATTTTCAATTACATTCTAAAGCAAATAAATGAGGATTTTTTTTTTAAAAGAAGAAAACTTCCAATCAAGCTTATTCTAGTAAACTTTAGTACATAGTAATATTACTTGTGGGGATTGATACATCGACATTACATTAGAGTGGGCAATGATTAATCTACTGAACCATCCTAATCTATTGAAGAATGCTAGAGATGAGGTACACAATTAAATTGGATAAGAGAAATTGTAGACGTGGCAAAACGGGCGGGTCAGGTCGGGTTCAGGTTGGCGGGTCAAACGGGTCACGAGTCAAAACGGGTCATTTTTAAATGGGTCAATCGGGTTGCGGGTCGAGTCGGGTTGACCCGTATTTTTCAAAGTTTTGTTTTTGTTTTTATTTTTTATTTTTTTTTCCTCTCAATTACAAAAACAAATCAATGACAACCTGTTTAGAGAGAATGAATAAAATCAGTTAAGCAAATGAATTGCACTTAATACCACTTGTTAATATCCTTCCAATTCTAACAGTTTTGACTTTTGAGCATGAAAAAAATTATTTATAGTTATAAATTTATGATGGAAAAAGCCTTCAATGTTAATAGTTCACTGTTAAAATGCATATAATTACAAGTTTACAACTTCAAAAAGAGATAGATCTTAAAACAAACAAAACAAGTGAGCCAGCAAAGTAGCAAGTTATTGGTCTTCTTAAGTGCACATGTTCCTGTTGCATTTAAAATAATAGTAAAGTTAGATTACTTAAAAAGATAAACTAAACAAAAAAAAGATTTAAAAATAAACATAAAAAAGTGTGGAATGTCGAATGTGTGAAGACTGAAGAAGGGCAGAGACTGTGAACATGGAGGTGCAAGAGAACTTAGAGAAGCAGAGGAACTCAACTAAACTTTCAGGTTTCACTTTTCAGGTTTGTTTGTATAATTGATTGTATTGTGCATTTTGTGCTTTGGCTTTGGACAATGGAGTGAACCGAGTGAGTGATGGACATGGACTACAGCTAGCAAGCATTGACCATTGAATGAGATTTTTTTTTTTTTTTTTAATGGTTGTGAGTCGGCCAAGTTGGCCCTTGTGTAGTGACAGTAGTGTTGTGATGTCTTGTCTACTGTCAAGGACAGTGCTCTTCTTATTGGTTATGATAAACATAATATATTATTACTAGTTTTGGTACTTTGTGCTTTATGCACGTAATATCAGGACGTAATTAAAAAAAAAAAATTAGCGAATTTTTTTTAACGGGTCGGGAAACGGGTTATTCGGGTGACCCGTAAAAAAATCGGGTCGGGTCACAGGTCAACCTGTTTTTGTTTCTGGTCAAAAAAATCAGGTTCGAGTCAGGTATTTTTCGGATCGGGTCGGGTCGGGTAAGAAAATTCTTACCCGTATTGCCATGTCTAAGAAATTGGTTGAGGAATCAGATGTCTCCAAATTACACTACCTTTAAAGTGTTATTTTAGAAACCCTTTGATTAATAGATCTTGTGGCCGACTAGGACCCCATATGTCCTCCAATAATTGCATTGTTGAAGTATATGATGTATCACGTAGAGGAATGTTACTGGTCAATGCATGGGCCATGCATAGAGATCCTAAGGTATGGAGTGATGCATCTAGTTTTAAACCCAAGAGTTATAAATATGGTGAGACTAAAGCACATATGTTGATGCCATTTGTTATCAAGAGAATGACTTGTACTGCGGTACGATCCTCGCCCAACTTATAGTGAACCTAACTCTAGGACCATTGATTCAATGCTTTGAATGGGAAAGGGTTTTTATTTTATTTTATTTTTATTTAATTAGATAAAATGACATTCGTTTAGGAACTTGTGGGGGCCCCTTTTTTTGTGTTGTGCGTTGGGTTGGGCTGCCTTCTAGGTAATGGGCCCGAATGTTTCTGAGTAAGGGGAGTTGAGACCGGTCCAACTGGAATTCAACTTGGGCCGGCTTGCGCACAAACTATGCCTCGTCTGCCAGGAGTGTGCTTACGGCAGACAGAGCTGTTTTAGATGAGTTACGGCAGGCAGATATAATAATAATAACAAAATAGAGTACTCTGACTATTTAATGGAAAATGGCCAAGTAGTCACTACTTATGAAACATAACTACAGTCATAACAATGTCATTTACGAAGGGAAGTAAAAGAGAAAGAAGATAACATGAATCAATCAAGAATGAAGCATAAAGTCAAGTTCAAGTTTGGCTCGTTGAAGCAAAACCAGAGAGGGGAGAACGCCTCCTCTCAATGCAAATAATCTCCCAGGAAATATCCTACCGTGGGGATTAATGGCTTTGAGGGAACCGGACCTGAATGGTTAATGCCCAAAAAAAAAGAATCCTTGTTATGTTTTGGAAGAGAGCAGGATTTAAAGGGGGAGAGAGGGAAATCGACCTACTGGTGCATGCCCATTGTATTACCTCTCTTTTTCCTTCTGTTTTCTCTCTTATCTTTTCTCTTTCTCTTGTTTTCTTTTTCTTTTTTCCTATTACTCTGTGTTACTCTGTTTTTCGATCCTTTTTTCAGGGCATGGCAAGGGTCCTTTTATAGTGCCTGCCGTGACCAGATTTTACCACTTTGCCCCTTAACCGCCTTTGTCTGGTCTAGGCGTACTTGCCGACCACCAAAGGGTTCCACTCACCCTCGCCAGACAAAGGCAGGTTTGTTTCATTCGTTAGTCCACCGTAGCACTCTTTCCTGTCACGGTGTAAATGTTTTCTCTCTCTTTCCCTCAAGGCATGCACCCAACGGTTCCCCCCTCAACCTTGCCTCTTTTGGGTGGTCTGTCATCCCAGCAGGACGTACCTCCCAAAAGGACTTGGGCAGGAGTCGCAAAATAGGTCTTTTCCCCTCTCTCCACCACCAAACCATACCCCCTTTACCTCTTACCTCTGACCTATGACCCCACCACGTCCCATATTGGCTGGGTACAGGCTGGTGGTGCTTGGGCCTTGCGCGTGCTTTCCTTTCAGAAATGTCCAAAAATCTGCCTGCTACTCATGCGTTTGCTGCGGTCTGGGGCTTTGTTTGCACAGTCTGCCTCACCTCTTCGTTATTTTACGTGGGCCATTCTTTGTTTTCCTGCTCCACTCACGAGCTGGGCTTTACTTGATGATGGGTCTTACATTTCTTTGGCCCACTACTTGGTTTCCTTTATTTCTTGCAATGTCGTTCTGTTATTCCTGCCGTAACAACTTAATCCTGCTGAGCCTCTTTTAGGCCAGCCGTTCATTCCTTCTCTTAGTGGCTTGGCATGGCCACTGGTTTGCTTTCATTTATGGGCTCCTATGTCCCTTTTGACTTTCCTTTGGGCATCCTCGGCCGGTTTGCTTTCTTTGGGTTTCCTCGGCCCTTTTGCTAGTTCTACATTCCCATGGGCTTTTTACTAACTTCATTGGGCTTCCCTGGCCCAATAACCTTATTCTCATCCTTGGGGTTTATGGGCCTGCCATAAACCTCTTACTTTCTTAGTTTGCATTACTTTGGGCCTGCGGCGGCCCTTTCTCGCTTTTCTATCTCATACACTGCCCATGGGATGCTATTTCTCTCTTTCCGGGCTTCTTTGAGCCCACTTGCCTCTTCAAAACCCATTTGTTTATTTCTTGGGCCTGTGATCCATCATTCCTGTCGCTTGGGCCTAATGGTTTTGCCGTCTGTTTTTGTCAATTCTTTGTTGCCCTTGTTATTAGGCCTTCTTTCTTTTCACCTGGATGCTCATAAATGGCCCTCAACAGAACTTATGAAAAGTTGATTTAAAATTGTATGTGATTTGACTAGATTTGAGGCAGTAACCCTCTATTAGAATGATTAAGAGAGATTAAGAGAGAGAAAATGCAGTTATGGCAAAAATTTGCAATATTATTCCATTGCTCTCTAAATGTGATTACAATTAGGTATTTATAGAACCATAAAACTATTCTATTGCCCATATGGCCTTATCCTATTGGTTCTATTATTCCCCATATACACTAATGATTCCAACATTTGTTAAATTTGATTGAATTCTAGGAATTCTAACTTGCTAACCACCTAAATTCAACATTACAATATTATTATCTATATGCCTATACTAGGGGTTCCTAACACACACACACACTGAGTCTCCTATAAATAAGCTTGTATACTAACACATTACTACGCTAGAGCTTGACTTTTTAATAGTCAAACTTAAAGTTATGAATAAAGTTGGATCATTTGTTAAGAAAACAAGCAAAATGGCTTTTATCTAGCTGAACCCAGGTTATTAATAATAAATAAGTTTATTTACGGTCGTAAGTATTGGTACTTTTGAAAAAAAAAAACAAAAAAAAATTAAAAAATAAAATAAAAAAGAATAAAAGTGAGGAGGGGAGGGGGGATGGGAATCGCAAAGCAAAACAAGACATTATTGTTTTGTTTAATGTAGTTCGTATTAGGTATTGCTCCAATTTAAAGTTTTTTTATTACAACAATAATAGGGATAGACTTTTCTTTTTTAGAATCTTTTTATAAGTTACAAAGGTAGTAAATTGTGATTAGTTGAAATATAAGGCACCAATGTCATCGCATTTTCATCTACACCACACCTTATTAAGTCGCAAGTTGTAAAAACAAATGTGTACAAATTGGGCTCTTCTTGCTAAAATGAGTATTTAATATTTAGGAAGACTAATCATATCTCTTGCTTTCACCAGTGTAAGAGGACTTAAAATTAAAAATACATTTTTAAGGCGAGAGGTAGGGAACAGTGGCAGTTCTAGAAATTTTTTCCAAGGTGGTCCTTAAGAAACTTAAATTACATAATCTAATAAAAAGAGAAATTCATATATTGACCCAAAAAAAAAAAAAATTTGCAAATATATAAAGTTTTACAATTTCTATCTATGAGTTTTCATATTTTGAAATCGTTGCATGATAGTTTTATTGTCAATGCTGTAAGTTACATTTCTTTCAATGTACACAAAACTAAGCAATCATTCGTCCACTGATCTCCCATTAGATTCTGCAGTTCATTCTTTATATATTTCATTGTGGAAAAACTTCTTTAACTTCACAAGCAAATAGTTTAATGGATACATGTCATACTTTTATGTATTCACTAACTTCTTAGCAAGTTCACATAAGCATGAAAATAATTGTTGTGTCCATAGCATGACTCTATTAACGATTTAATCCAACATAAATTTTTGTTATTTAGTTGTTTCATTATTTTTCTTTACTAACCACTACCAGTCTAGCAAACAATCCTTACTTTGCACATTGTAAGAGCATCTCCAGCAGATTAGGAAAATTTTTATACTGTTTGGAGAATGAACAGTGACTTTTATTTTTTAGCTACCTACTTTTTTAAATATACTTTTCAATAGATTTTCTATTCCATTTTCTATCTCATTTAAATATTATTTCTTCATTCATTATTTATTCTTTTTTTAACAACTACACATCTTCCAACATTTTTTTATTCAATACCTTATTATTATAATAGAAAAAAATATTTGAAGAATGAATAGTAGCCCATTAGACTTGATGAGTTATTGTTCATGAGCAAAAAAAAATTCTGGGTATAGAGAGTCCATTGGAGACCTACTTTGTGGGTTTACTCTCTATAGTAAAGAGGATTTTGTGTTTAGCTCTCCTGTTAGAGATGCTCTAAGGACCGAAAATATACTTCCTCACCGGCTCACCCCCCACTGCATTACGACCTTACATAGTTTAATTTCTGTATCTTTTATAATTTCTTGTTTATTTACTTTACTACCCACTAGTCTAGTCCACTACCCCAATTGCCCAATGCATGCCCCACAACCCCAACCCACTCCTCACTCAAGAGGCAAACAACACAATTACACCTACACAAGAGCCAAAAGACTAAGAGCCCAAGTCACAAAGTCAGCAGACAGTGGGTCAAGTCAAAGAAATATAATAACATTAGCAATTAACACAATTATCCTCGTGCACGGCCAAACTTATTTGTTTTGTACAAAACACTTTTCGAAAATCAAAATGGCAAGCATTTAAATTTTTTTATATTAAAATGTGTATGTTATGGTTAAATTAAAATGAGGCAATATTCTTTGGATAGGCCATGTGGGGTGCCTAATACGGTAATACCTTCTCCACCTGTAACCAAACTTTTAAATCCAAAATGTTTGGTTCAAGACGTTGGTTTACCTTAATTAATTAATAACTCCCGAATTGGTTTTTTTTTTTATTTAATTAGGTAAAACAAATTAGACAAATAGGTGACCAATCACACCTAATAAAAAGCCAAAGCACACATACACCTCACCCTAGAAACACATGCACACGTAAGTTATGTCGCCAAAGCACCTAATGTGTGAAACTCCTGGGGGATAATTTTTTCTGAGCATCCACAAACATATGAATATTTCTGGAATTGTGTTTCTATATCAAGATGAATGTGCATGGTTGAAGATGCATATATATGCTCGTAAAGATGCATACGAAACCTCCTCCATGCATACGCAGCTTAACCTAGAAAAAGACCGAATCCATTTTTTGATTGTTTGATCTAATTACTTTGATATCTTTCATATTCGGTTATATAGTTTGACCATGAACATCTAGGGTTAGGATGAGAAATATAAATTAGTTTCTTCCCCTAATTTTCAGCTTGACTTTTCCATGATGATACATTTAACATGTTATATTTCCTTTTAATACATGATTTTATTACTGATTAATTAGGTTGTAAATATTTGATTTGGATATAATTTTATATTTGATTTGACTTGTTTTATTTGAATTTCTATCCTTTTATACCATGATGTGATATAATATTTTCCATGTGTGTGAACTTTTAATTGATTCAGTTTCATGATTGGACTTGGGCTTTGTTAATAATCTCCTTAACTAAATGTGGTTTATCAACATTAGTAAAGGTCAACCCACAGGTTAGGTAAGGCTGGGTGCCTAACACCTAACTTCGGACTTAGACTTTTCTATGTAGACCTCCATTTTGGTTCCTAAACCTAAACTAAGTGTCATATCCAAAAAGAAGAAGAAGAAAGAAAGCGGGCCATGCAACCCGCAAGTGTGGGCGGTGCACCCACAATGCATATATTTCAAGCTGTTAAAAATTTAAAAGTTAATTTAAAAAAAAATCTTATTTATTTTATTTATTTACTAAATTAGTGAGATTGAAGTTTAAAAATTGGTGATATATTTTGATATAAATTGTTTTCTTCTTAAATTACATGCTTCTTTAATCGAATTAGATTGTATATAACATTCAGTTGCATCTTTCCATATTCACAATAATATTCCTCAAATAAAATAAATGAGAAGAATTAAAAAATGGTAAATTTTACTAGCCTACCTTAAGGTTTGGGTTAATCAACCAGTTCTAAAACATTTCAAACAGACCAACTTGGTCCTTAAAAAACAAATGACGTTATGACACTGTTTCTCTCTCCCGCTCTGTCTCTTCGTCCAACCCACAAACACAATGCTAATTGCCTTTCTGTTTCTTAATGAATCTTCTTCCTGTAATCATGTCTGATCCTTTGGCTTTTTCCCATTTTTCTTTGAATTTCCAACAACAGAATGATTTCTTTTTTATCCTTAAAATAAAATTAAAAGAAAAAAAAGAATATTACTAATGACTGTGTTTGGTTAGCCTTGGAAATCAAAAGGAAAAGTCAAAGAAATCTTATCCATTCCATGTTTGGTAGCCAAGAAAATCAAAAGAAAAAGCCAATTAAAGTCTCATCTCCATTCATTTCTTGGTAGCCAAGAAACCAAAAGGAAAAACCTCTTCTCCTTCATAAAGAAACCAAGAAATCCCAATGGCCTAAAGGGTAGAAAAGTGGAGAGGAGTGGAAAAGAGGATAGAAAATGAGGAGGAAATTAAAAAAAAAAAAAAAGGAGGATAGAAAAGGTTTAGTTTTCTCTCATTTGTGTTCGGTTGGGAGGATGGAAAAGTGGAGAGATGGAAAACTTATTTGTTTGGTTGAGAAGAAAAATGAGAGCATGGAAAAATGAAGTTGGTATAAATTTACAATTATGTCCCCATTAAATAAAACAAAAAAACAACACATTTTTTTACCAAAAAAAATTGTGTATGTGCAAACAAAAAAATAACACATTTTTTTAGTAAAAGTAATTGTGGATGTGCATGTGGATGAAAAAAAAAAAAAAAAAAGGGCAACTAGGTGTGTACGAAGCCTATGCGCAAGTGAACATGGGCATTTCAGTCAACCCTGGTGCACAAAGTTTTGGCTCAATCTCCCCTTCCAGTTTTCTCAATCTCCATTTAGGGGAGAAAACTTTTTGGTGGTCCCGAGGAAAAAACACCCAGCCCCACCATTTTGTTTTCTTCCTCCCCACCTAACCAAACACACTATAAAAAAAAATTTTCCCTCCCATTTTCTCTTCAAAGTTTTCCATCCTCCCTAAAATCTACTTTACCAAACACAACCCAAGTCCTTAACCTAACCAAATTTGATCCACCACAAAACGTTTGCCAAACCCAAATCTAGCTAATAACAAAGAGGAAGAGATGTGAGAAAGAAGACCCATCAAGGGTAAGATTCAGCCATTCAAAGAAAAAACAAATAGATCAAGCAAAGGAAAAAGAAAATATAAAGAGAAAGTTAGGTGAGATTAGAGGAAAAAGAACAGAAATGAAAAAGATGCCCCAGAAAATCCACAGCCCTAAACACAACCACAAAACCCATAACCCAAAATCCACTACCACCACCAATAACCCACAACCTACCACTAATCCAAAAAAAAAATCCAAATAAAAAAAACTCACAGCCGTCCACAGCAAATGTCATTGTTGACATCCTCCACGATCCACAATGATCATCATAGAAGACCTATGAACCAATGTCTCCTGAGAGAGAGAGAGAGAAAGAGAGAGAGAGCCATCATAGTTGTGACTTGCGACAACTATATATGCTAGAGTGTTTGTTTTAGAATAACAAGTTAAATATGTCTTTAATGAGATTATGACTTGGAACATAATGAGTGGAAGCTGACTCACAGGTCAGGTGGGGTTGGGTGCTTAACACCTTTTCATCTCCATACCATGTGAAAAATAGATAAGATTTTATCAAAAACCATTTGAAAGAGATTAAGGACATGGGAAGTTGTAATCCAGATTGGTAATGTGTGGATATTAAGGAAAAGAAAAATTAAATGAAAAATGGTGGGGAGAAACAACCAGGAAGAGTAAAAAAAATTATGTTGGGCTTGGGTTTTTTATTTTTCCCAAGAAGTCTTGGCTAATCATATACTATATATAATTTAAAATTAGGGTTAAAAGTCATGGTTACGCTAATTGGGTTCACCAAACTACAAAAATATTTTAGATAAAAATAATTTCTTTGATAGAGAGGACAACAACTTATTTTTTCTTATCGATTTCTTTAGATAAAATAACAATAACAATTTTACCAATATATGCAACATGCATCTAAGTTTCAGTTGATAGAGACAATAAATAGATTGAACTTGGATAATTAATTTAATTACCCAAGTTGATTAATTAGGTTAAATTACATGAAAATCGTAGAGGTACCAACAAATCACCAAATAACTAATATGCAATAGGAAATAAATTGACACGGTGATTTGTTAACAAATGGGGGAAATCTCTCACAAGGCAAAAACTCCAATGGGTGAATTTAAGGTCACCACTTCCAAGAATCCACTAATCAATAATCAAGTGGTTACAAGTATAAGAAATCTTACCATTACTTTAGCCTATCCCAAAATATCAACCTACAGTTGAACCTTTGCTCTAATACCCAATTGGACTTGATCTTGTAGCAGCGTTCTTTCATTTGTTGCACAAATCTCCAATCTATGACTAACTCTTTTGCATGTATCCTAGTATGTGACTAACTCCAACAACTTAATTGATTGTTGTTGGCTGCAAAGTTCTTCATTTCATCAACAATAAAGATCAGGAAGCACTTGGTTACAAAATCCTAAGGTGTACAAACGCAGTAGCTTCACATAGAGTATATGAGTTTTAGGCCTCTGTATCTGTGCTTGATGACTTTTAAAATAAGCCTTATATATGATTAGCATTGTGAGAAAAGAAATCCTAATCAAACAAGTCATCATGGGTTGAATTTCATATTTGAAAATTATGAAATCGTAGATCTTGATAGATTGAGCTTGTGTCGAGTTTCTTCATTAATCCTCGATTACAGTATCTGTCGAACTTCTATTGAGACTTAATGAATCAGCTTTTCTTCACTTGTTTCTTGGATCAGTCTTCATGTCTTTAAAGATACCATTTGATATGTTTGAACAACATTTTTCATGATATATTAAAACCAACTTAGATCTACCTAATTACAAGTAAGTGTGTTTTGTCAAATGATTAGCCAATTATATAGAAAATATGACCCTAACAAATAAGTTTTTTAACAAGGCATGCAACATACATCTGAATTTTAGAAATTTAAATCCTACTTCAACTGAAAATCTATTATCAAAATTTCAAACCTTATATATGTTCACCAATGATCTTTCCATAGAATCTCTCTTGCACCCCACTTTTATTTTTTCCTGTTTTCTTCAAGTTGCAACTTATTTAGAAGTATTTGTAATGGAAGGATATATATGCTATATAGATTTGTAGGAGTTGATAAATTTATATAATACTCTCTCTCCCTCTGGAACAATTTTTTTTTTTCCTAATAAACAACTACTCTCAATATTAATTATTAAATTAATTTTTTATTAATTGTTAGGATATATTTTCTCAAATTAAGAGATAAAATTAACAATAGTTTAAATTTAGGTAAGTTTATTTATTTATTTATTTTTAAAATGATCAACTTTTGAACTATTTTGTGTGTTTTAGGTTTTGGATATTCTATGTGTTTAGTTTATTGTGTTTTGATTTTTTTTTTCAATTGTCTATCACTATGAAAATTTTGGTTCAGAATATGTCTTTCATGTGCTGTAATGCAATTTGATTCCAAGTTATTATTACTTATTGATTGTTAAACTTTATCAATGTTTATCTATTTTTATATTTTAAAATTCTGTTTGTACTTTATGCTAATTTCTTATAGTATGCGGAATTCCTCTAATATTTCTTCGAAATTCTGTCTAAATTCAATTTAGAATTCCTCCTATATTTCTTTAGATCATAGAAAATATTGGGTTAAATTAGATTCATTCCGAATTCCAATATAAGTCTATCTTTATTTATCTTTTTTTTTTTTTTTAAAAAGTTCTGAAATTTGGATTTTTTTTTTTCATGTGTAATATTAATATATGTGTTCATTAAGGCTAAAACACAATATAATTAGAGACATTGCTCAAGTTTTATATGTTAGGGTGTTAACCATTTGAAAAAAATAAACACTAAAATAGATGATTTAAATATCAAAATAAGACTTAAAAATGAAATTTCTGTTAGGTGTACAAATAAAATTGATTTTTTAATCTTAAGTTTGTAATTAATTATTTTAGGATAACTTTATTTATCCAAGTGTTATAAAATATTTATCTGCTTGAGTTCAAATCACCCTCTTCATTAATGCACAAGGAATTATAAAAAAAATAATTAGAAATTTTTTTATTGATTATTCTAATTAGAGATATTATATATAAGGACAAATATACAAAATTATGCATTTTATGGGAAATTATTGTATACTCCCGGAGTACCATAAATACGTACTCCCTCCTTTTACATGAATGGTGGGTCCCACTAATTAAATTCATGGTGGGACCCACTATTTATGTGATAGGAGGGAGTATGCATTTATGGTACTCAAGGAGTACCTAATAATTTTTCGCATTTTATATAATAATAATCATTCATTCATTATTTTGTTAGAAACAACTTCTAAAATTATGTAATAATAACTTATATAGTTATTATTTCTAATATATATATATATATATATATATATATATATATATATATATATATAATTCATGATTAAAGCCATGTAAGGCATGAGACTTTCACTAATATATTAGTATGCATAGCAACCTTACCAAAAATAAAGTGTGTGTAGTACGGATTATAATAAAATTAAAATTATATTAACTAATTCAATAATTACTAAAAGAAAAGATTAGTTTTATAAAATTTTATTTTCTAGAGAAATATATGGTATATAATTAAATATTATTTAAATAATCTGTTTAATATGTTAATGAAAATAACTAGTGTTACATTTAATTATATATATTTATTTATTTATTGAAATAGTGGTAATTTTGAAATAGTAAACTGCCATTAACCGATATCGAAACATATCGTTTCCTTAGCTGAATCGAACAGCATCTGGAACGAAATTGACTCCCTTAATTGTTAGTGAACTTGAATACAAAAACTTAATTAGTAATTTTTCATTGTAAAAAGAAAAAAAATGATATTTTAAATAAAAACGAATATATCAAAGATCAAATAAATATTATTTAATTAATATTTAAGTAAACGCATTTAGTTATTCATACGAATATTTCCTTGGTGATGCTTTGCTGCGAGAAAGTTTCATTTCTAATTTTCTGTGCTTTGTGGGTTTTGTTCTTCTAATTTGGGGAATCTTTGTACAGACTGTTATTCTCAAGAATTTATTTTACGGGTGATTCTTTTTGGCGAGAAATCTTCCACTTCGTTCTTTGGTTTGGGTTTATTTACACGATGATTTTATTTTTATTCTTAATCTTGACTGTCGTAATGGTTTTTTATTTTTTGTTATTATAATTTATAAAGAACTCTTCTTTGGCGGAGGTCCATCTTTTCTCGGTCTCCTTCAGCTTTAGCCACTACGGTTCTCCGCGGGACTCACTAGACAAGGTTAGAAGATTTGGACTAATTTTCTTCAGAACTTGTCAAAGAATACGACTGTGGAGAACTCCATGAAAATTATACATTAAAAAATAAATGAAAAGCCTAAAACTTCATGAAGCCAAAATCACTTTTCATGCTATTTCCTATAAGGTGTTAAAAACCATCACGTTTTCTTCTATGCCCGTATGTGGTTGGTTCTTGGCATTTAGCGAGGGTGTCATATTTTCTCCGCCGTCTCACATAAAAGCGGATCTAACCTGCCACAACTATTAATTCCGTCTGTCTGTGCCACGTGTATCGTTTTTACAGAGCTAGACTCACTGACTTTTTTGTTAGTTTTTATTTTTTATTTATTTTTTTTTTTTTTACAGTTGTTTGAATTGATTTGATTTGAATTTAATGGGTTGCGTTTATTTGTGTGATTTTGCAGGTCAAGAAAAATGAGGCATTAGATACCATATATGTGGTTGCGGACGTTTGAAGATTCTGAAGAGTAATATAAAAGGGGAATTGCGTTTGAACTTTCTCTCTAGGAGTAGGCAAGCTTGGTTCTAAAAATAACAGCTGGGGAATGCCTTTTATTTGTGGGAACTATATAAAATTAAAATATCAGAATCTTGAACATTTCAAGGAATTGCAACTTAAACGTGCTTAAGAATAGGACAAGGAATAGTTATATTAAATATAACCAAACAATTGATAATTAAGAGTAATTTTACTAGCAGACTCTATCATATAATAATTGTCGCAAGAAGCTATGAAAATGTTTTTGGACCTAAACTTTTTCAATAATTAAAGCCAAATTGCCCAAAGCATATACTCTACCATTGCCTTGGTTTGGCAATTTGGCAAGTTGGAGAGATTTACTAGCTAGCACTATGTTGTGGTACCTTCGAGGGGCTTCGAAAGCCAACTTAATTTTGATAAAAATAAATAAATAAAAGGAAGGAGGCGACTTAATTTTAGGAGGAGAAGATTGTTGGAATAAACTAATTCCATTTCAAAGATACCCCTTAAGGCTTAAGACTTGAAACTAAACAAGGAATGAGTCAAAAAGTAAAATGCAAGGAATGAGGAGTGAGGAAGAACTATTTTATGTGAAATTGGCATTTTCTCAACAACTATTATTGCCTCTTATCCACACGTTATATATCTTATGACGCATGCAAAGCCAAATGCGAGAGACAAATATACGCAGTCAGTGACGTGAGGCACTGACTGCGTATATTTGTTAAAACTTCATTGATCAATGTGGTGTACACAAAATTGATTTCTGCTCATTTGAAGAGTGTCGTGTGTAAACGTGTGATTTTACCTTTAAAACAAATGATATTCTAACACTAACTAGCTAGTCCCTATAAATATGTAGTGATCACATGCATCTTCAATCACAGAGCATCAGAAATCATTTCAGTATCAAAATATCATAAAAATAAACATGGAAGCCATCTTACTATATTTGTCTCTCACTCTTCTCAGCTTTCTTGTTGCTTTCAAGCTCATCCTCAAAACAAGAACTACTCGACCAAAACACCTACCACCTAGCCCACCTTCTCTTCCAATTATAGGTCATCTCCATCTCATTAAAAAACCATTGCACCGTACTTTCCATGCCCTCTCACAAAAATATGGTCAAATATTCTCACTCAAATTTGGTTCACAACTTGTGGTCATTGTTTCATCCCCATCAGCAGTTGAAGAATGCTTCACAAAGAATGACATAGTATTAGCCAACCGTCCTCCCTTCCTATTAGGCAAGCACGTTTCCTACAACAACACCACCTTAAATCAATCCCCATATGGCGATCACTGGCGCAACCTCCGCCGCATTAGTACCCTTGAAATCTTCTCAAACAATCGCCTCAACAAGTTCTTAGGCATTCGAAGTGACGAGATCAAGCACTTGCTACGAAACTTGTCACGCAACTCTTGCCACGGTTTCGCCAAGGTGGAGCTACAATCAATGCTATTGGAGATGACATTTAACAACATAATGAGAATGGTGGCAGGGAAACGGTACTACAGGTACGGTGAGGACGTGAAGGACGAGGAAGAAGCGAGACAGTTTAGGCGGATAATTAAAGAGTTAACAAGGTTCGGAGGGGCATCAACTCCAGCAGAGTTTGTGTCCATCTTGCGGTGGATGGATTATGGAGGTTTGGAGAAGAAGTTGAAGAGTCTCTCCAAGAGGATGGATGAGTTCTTGCAAGCACTCATTGATGAGAAAAGGCGTAAGGAGGAAGAGGGTAACACTATGATTGATCATATGCTTTCTTTGCAAAAATCACAGCCAGAGTACTACACGGACCAAATCATCAAGGGGCTTATATTGGTAAGTGCACTCAATAATTCTTCATCTCTTATTGAGAAAACTAGGAAATCATGTTTTTGTTTGATTCTTACATCTTAAAAGCAATTACACAATTATTTGTTTTATTTTTCTTTAATAGCTTCATCGGAATTGCTATCTAGTGCGAAAAAGTGACATTCTAAGTCTCGGGGAGGGGGGGGGGGGGGGGGAATCCACAGTAACATTAGACTAACTGGTTAGATATCATCATCATCGTGTTGAATGTTGCAGAACATATGAACAAACCGTTTTTATTTAATATATTGTTGTTTTATTCTAAACATCTCATATATAATGCACAGGTATTGGTACTTGCTGGGACTGATACATCAGCAGTCACATTAGAGTGGGCAATGACTAATCTACTTAATCATCCTAATATATTGAAGAAAGCTAGAGATGAGATAGATAGTCAAATTGGAGAAGATAAATTGATTGAGGAATCAGATGTTTCCAAATTACACTACCTTCAGAGTATTATCTCAGAAACCCTTCGATTGTATCCAGCAGCACCATTGTTAGTACCCCATATGTCCTCCGCTGATTGCACCATTGGAGGATATGATGTACCGAGTGACACAATGTTATTGGTCAATGCATGGGCCATACATAGAGATCCTAAAGTGTGGGATGATGCAACTAGTTTTAAGCCCGAGAGGTTTGAAAATGGTGAGAGTGAAGGATATAAGCTAATGCCATTTGGGATAGGGAGGAGGACTTGTCCTGGGGCGGGCCTCGCCCAACGTACAGTGAGCCTGACTTTGGGTTCGTTGATTCAAAGTTTTGAGTGGGAAAGGGTTACCATAGAAGAAGTTGATATACACGAAGGTAGTGGGCTCACTATGCCTAAAGCCATGCCATTGGAGGCCATGTGTAAAGCACGCCCAATCATGCATAAGCTTCTTTCTAAGTCAACAAATGATGTTTGAACAATCTCCTTGAGTTACTTTTGAGAGACTTGCTTAGTTATTTGTTGATAATTTTAATCACTTAATAACCTAAAATAAACCATTACATATTCAATTTGAAAATTGAATTATTGTATCTATATGGAGTTGTATCCCTTTTTGTTTTGTTTTTTTTTTTTTTTGGGTGTGGTGTTGTTGTTTTTGGCTTGTACTGGATGGTGATTTGTATATTTGTTTAAGGAATAAGAAAGAATTTGGATAATTTTACTTTTCCCTTCCAAATTTTTATGTTAAATTAGGACAATTTGTTATAGGATATAAATAAAACAAATCGTCTAAAATTTGAAAGTAAACTGAAAAAACGCTTGTTTATTTACTAAATTGATAAGATGAATGTCTAGGAATTTGAGATATATATATATATATATATATATATATATATATATATATATATATATATATATATAAATGTAAGGACTGAAAATGTGTTGGTCCCAAAACTGGATTGGGTTCAAACGCTAACGGCCCAAACAATAAATTTGTAGAGCGTGGATAGAAGAACTAGATTTATCCCAGAAGAAAAACGATTAAGTTGGACGATTCAATATGATATAACACAGACAAGATTATCGAATTTTGTCCTCGGAATCAACTATGTTGTTTTCCTTTTTCTATGGTTTTCTTCAAGAAGTCTATTATATCAGAGTTCCGATCTTTTTCTTAATGCATTCTTCCATGTTATATACTGCCCTCTTAGTGTTATCTTTGCCACCCACGTGTAGGTTGGATTTGGGGGATCCCTTCCTGTCCCATCCAACACTTCTTGAAACCTTCAACCAGTAGCTGTAAGGCTATTTCATCACTGTTCAGGCATCACCTCCACATTAATGCGGCCAGAGAGTTGGTTGGAAGGCATTTAATGTGGAGGTAGCAGCCTTTGAAGATATTTGTTTACCTTTCTTGTCTTACCCCCGGCCCAATATCCCTTCCTTTGTTATGTTGTAACTCTGGAATAAGCCTATGATGGTTTGACACTTAGATTCACATCGGACGCATGCCGCCGAGAATACTTTTGTCCTCGGACACTTATTGGACTCATCTCATGTTGTCTCTACTCCTCTCTTAACTTTATTCTCTTCACAGTCTTGTTGGGCCTCCTCGGATAGCTAAATGTCCTTGAATAGGGCCAAAATCTGGTTCATCTCGGATGGTCTATCGTCCTCGGATCGGGCTTTGGGCCCAGCTGGCATGACCGTAATAATACCTCCTGATTAATTGGCCCCCACAATATAAATTCAGTTGCATCTTTCCATATTCACAATAATATTATCAAAGGAAAATAACTAAGAAAGATTTTTTTTTTAAGGGAAAGACCAGTGAAGAAGAAGAAAAGTACCAGTCGAGCTTATTCCAGTCAACTTTTATGTGTGGGCCTGTCTTCTTTGTTGTCCTTTTTTTTTTTTTTTTGGCTAAGCTCTCTCTCTCTCTCTCTCTCTCTCTCATGGAGAGATTGTGTGACTACTATGTGTAAAAAAAGAGAGGAGAAAAACTATGTTTTTACACATAGCCTTCCTCCATATATACAAGAGTGTAACCTATACACATGAAATGAGGTTTACCAAGCCCAATGAAGAAAATAATCACAAATCAATAAGTGGGTTATTTGGTCTTCTCTCTTTATCTTTTAAACATTCAAACTACTCCGATATTATATTACAAATGCAAATAATTAAGGATTATGTTGCTTGATATTAAGTTAAAAATTATAGTCTCTCCCACTTGGGAAACATAGGTTATTCACAATTTTTATTTTTAAAAGGAAAATAATGAAAATTAGGATGAAAGCTGTGTGGTTTCAATAGATATTCAACACCCTTTTGATCTTGGTATAAGGAGTAATAAACCTCTCAATTTTATTCAATGGGACAGGTAGAAAGATTGCAGGGATGTTCAGTGGCTTTATTATTTACCTTAATCCTTAATTATTTACATTTGTAAAATAATATCGAAGAAGTGTGGATTTTTAATAAATAAAGAAAAAAGACCAAATAACTCACTTATTGGTTTGTGATTATTTTTGTTGTTGGACTTGGTATACTTGAATTCAAGTGTAAGGGTTACAATCCTATATGGAGCAAGGGTTTGTGTAATAATAGAGTTGTTCTCCTGTTTTTGCACTTAGTAGTCACAATCTCTCCATGAGAGAGAAACACAGAGAGAAGGAACAAGAGAGAAGACTAACCACAGATAAAAGTTGACTAGGATAAGCTCGATTGGTAGTTTTCTTCTTCTTCACCATTGCCTTTCCTTTAAAAATATAAAAAAAAAATCTTTCTCATTTATTTGCTTTGGATAATATTATTGTAAATAAGGAAAGACGCAACTGAATCTAATAAAAAAAATTCAAATTCAAGATGCGTATCATTCATAAAAAAAAAACAAAACAAAAAGAAATATTTTATCCCAAAATATGTCTCAAATTTCTACACTTCCATCTCACAAATTTAGAAAATAAACCAGTGTTTTTGCAGTTAAGTTTCAAATTTCAAACTACTTGATTTATTTACACCCTATACCAAAAGGATAAAAGAACGGGCTTGATGGATATGTAGTGTAACAAAGGACAAAAGAATACATAGTTGGGGTATATACTAAGTTTGTAGTGTGATATTGGGGCTTGTTAGCTGAATTTTCCTATAAGGCAAGCCAAGTATTAAAAGTTTAGTATTGTTCATTTAACTTTATTTCGAACACTTGGCAAGCTCAAACTAATCATCAAATTAGAAAAAAAAATGACATTAATTTATGAACTTATAAAAATTAGATTCACAAATATTAATTGTTAAAATTTGTATATAATTTATCATATATATATATATATATATATATATATATATATATATCATGGATTGTCCATATTACCAATTTTTCTTTTTCTTTTTTTAAATTATTTTCCTTTATCCTCCAGATACGTATGTGAACCCAAAATTATCAAGTTTGGAAATCAATCAATTGAAATAGTTTCACAAATGTAATTTTCATTGATGAATTTGTAAATACAATTCTATGTATTTGGATTCTAATACAATAGAATAATCATCTAATTCTATCTTCTTTTAATCTTGGCTCGATCGTGAGATCTTCTTCACTTTGGTTGGAAGATAGATAGATAGACCGAATGGTCTTCACAATAAATCTTTAGTTTTGAGCTTGTTAGAGATTTGTTGCTCTTCAAGTGTTCTTTGAAGATTTTTCGAATGCGAAGGCTTTTGGATGGAAATTCTTTGGAGGTTTGGAGGCTTGATCCATTGAGCTTCAATGATTTAGGGCTTTTTGAAGTTTGTGGAGGTTTTTGAGTTCGATTCCAATAGAACTTCGAGTCTTGGAAGAGTGATTTGAATGAATTTCTTTGAATGTTTTTAAGGCAAATTTCTCCAGAATTTTGATGTCTAGAAAAGTTGATGACATTTATGAGGGGGTGCCCTCTATTTATAGTGGCTTCAGAGAATGAATTCTACTTTAAATTGATCTACTTGAGGATAAGTAGTGGATTTTGATTGTCCCAAAGTCAGAGAGACCCCTAGGACTTGTTGCATGTAGATAATTATCTCTATTTTTACAAATTTATTTTGATAAAGACAATAATCAAACAAAGAGTCCCACTAGAATCTATTACTTGTAGATAATTGTCTCTATTTTTTTTTTAGTAAAGATAATTATCCATTAATTCTGAATAAGAAATTTATCTTTATTTTGTGGGCCAAAGACGTGTGGAAAATTTTCATTTGCCAATGTGATATCATCTTGGATTTCACATGTCCTCATTTGATTTAATTAATTTAATGACACATAAATTTGGAATATCTCATTAAATTTTGACATGGCATATTGTAATTGGGTTAATTAATTTTTTGCTTTCTACAACATTAAAAAAAAAAAAAAAAACTAAATGCAAAATGAATAATGTTAATGTAAATTTACAGAGTTACTGTAGTAACAATGTATTTTTACAAAACTTTATAAAAACTATTGTGTATGAATTTTAGGCTTGATCAGCTATAATGTTATACTTTTTTATTATACAAGCATTGCCCGTAATTTAAAGCTTTTCATGACAACGATAATAGGGATATATGCACTTTTTTTTTTATAAATAATATTTTTACAAGTTACTAAAGTAGTAAGTTGTGATTAGTGGCAATATAGGCCACTAATATCATCACATTTTCATCTATCAATCACACCTTGCTGAAATAGCAAGTTGTAAAACAAATGTGTAAAACAAATATTGTACATAAATTTACTCGTATTTAGAGTATTCACAATAAAACATGTAAAAAAATATAGATTTTAGCATCTCAAAAAGTCACTTTATTTTTTTTAACAACTCAATTTACAATACGCTCAACATCAAAGGTTTTATTTTAGCATTCAACACAACTTATCTCCTTCTGCCGATGTTGATGAGTAAGAGGCCTTAAAATCAAACAAATTTTTTCCGCAAGAGGCAGGGAACCAGTGCTGTAAAGGATATGATGATCAAATTAGAGTGGAAAAAGCGTAGAGATGTCTTGCGGCATCTCCCAAAATGATTTTGTGGTTTATCTTTGAAACAAAGTAAAAGAAAGCAAATAGCTTAGCCAACGCCAAAATGATTTTGTGGTTTACCTTTTAAACAAAATCAGCATGTCCTCGTTGACCGCTCAATTTCTTTTCTTTTTTCTTTTTAAATGGAAAATTTAAAAACAATTTATGGATTGTTTCTCTTTTGCTATTAACGTTAATGTTAAATCAATAGATGGATGATAAATAGATCATCATCAGCTCCTTTTTTTTTTTTTTTTCAGAACAAAATTGTTACGTCTCCAATGAGTCCAATCCATTTTTAAAGTCAACGACAGATACTAGATTTGTATTCATAAATATGTGCAAACAGAATTATACAAATTACAAAAATTTATGAAGCTTAACAGGGTTGAGATTCAAGTTATTGCACCGGGTGCAACAATTGTATGCAATGGTAGAGAAAAACTGTTTTTTTTTTTTCAAAGGAAACAAAACGTTTAACTTGCACATAATATATGTAATTGATACATATATGACATATAGCATCGAATGCATGACTTACAAGGTACCTAAAATAATAAATACAGCCAGCTCAAGTTACTTCTGGATTGTTTTTGAAGAAGGAAAAAGCTAAGCTACAAAGTGCGGACTCGTCTTCATCTTTATGTTTGAAGTCGTTACTAACGGAGAAAGACCTAAAACAGCGGGGATGCTTGCTTCTTGACTAATTAATAATTTCGAACTTCCATAACCATAAATTTATTTGAGTTAAATGGCATGGCTTAATCGTGGGCATTTTCTATATCTCTATGTTTATTGAATAGAGGAAATTACGAGAAGGAATCTTGAGGAAATCACATATATAAGCCACAAAAGTGACTCTGCTTTCAAACAAAACTAGGAAATGGTGGAATGCAGGCTGGGTACGCTCTTGATGTTGATTCCGTACGTAAGCGGTGGAATTTAACAGGGGGTAGCGCTACGTATTGGTCAGGGAACACCCTGCTTCTTCTTCTTCTTCTTTCTCAAGTCTCTCTGTTTCGTTGATTTCTTCTGCTCCTCTCTTTCTTTATTTTTCTTTGGTTTGCAATTGCATGTCTCTCTTCCTCAGTTCCTGTTCTTTCTTTGTTTTATGTGCTTCTTATTGTTTATTGTTTCTCACAACAGCCTCGTTTAAACTTTCGCAAGATTAGTCGAACAAGCCAGCCATGTTCTGTGTCCCTCACCGTGCTTCTCTATTATTGTTATTTTTTTTTTTAAAATTTTTTTCCCTAAAATGCGTATGTTGTGGTTAAATTAAAATGAGGTAATATTCTTTGGATAAGTCATGTGGGGTGCCTAATTCCTTCTCCACCTGTAACCAACTTTTAATAACTCTCGAATTGGTTTTTTATTTATTTAATTAAGTAAAACAAATTAGATAAACAGGTGGCCAATCACACCTAATGAAAAGCCAAAGCACACATACACCTCGCCTTAGAAACATATGCACACGTAAGTCAAGTCGCCAAAAGCATCAAATGTGTGAAACTCCTAGGGGATAATTTTTTCTTAGCGTCCACAAACATGTGAATATTTTTGGAATTGTGTTTCTGTATCAAGATGTATGTGCATTTTTGAAGGTGCGTACACATGCTCGTAAAGATGCATACGCAACCTCCTCCATGCATACGCAGCTTAAACTAGAAAAATACCGAATCCATTTTATGATTGTTTGATCTATTTACTTTGATATTTTTCATATTCAGTTATTTAGTTTGACCATGAACATCTAGGGTTAGGATGAGAAATATAAATTAGTTGCTTTTCCTAATTTTCACCTTGACTTTTCCATAATGATATATTTAACATGTTATATTTCCTTTTAATACATGATTTTATTACTGATTAATTCGGTTGTAAATATTTGATTTGGATATAATTTGATATTTGACTTGACTTGTTTTATTTGAATTTCTTTTCTTTTATACCATGATGTGATATAATATTATCCTTGTGTGTGAGGTTTTAATTGATTCAATTGCATGATTGGACTTTTGGGCTTTGTTAATAATCTCCTTAACTAAATGTGATCTTTCAACCTTAGTAAAGGTCAGTCCATGGGTCAAGTAGGGTTGGGTGCCTAACACCTTCTCATCCACATACCTTAATTCCGGACTTAGAATTTTGTATATAGACCTCCATTTTGGTTCCTAAATCTAAACTAAGTTTCAAATCCCAAAAAAAAAAAAAGAAAAAAAGAAAAGAAGAGAAAGCGGACCTTGCAACCCGCAAGTGTGGGGCGGTGCGCCCACAATGCATATATTTCAAGCTGTTAAAAATTTAAAAGTTAAGTTAAAAAAACTCTAGTTTATTTTATTTATTTAATAAATTAGTGAGATTGAAGTCTAAAAATTTGTGACATATTTTGATATAATTTTTTTCCTCTTAAATTATTTGCTTCTTTAATCGAATTAGATTGTATATAACATTCAGTTGCATCTTTCCATATTCACAATAATATTCCTCAAATAAAATAAATGAGAAGAATTAAAAAAAAATGGTAAATTTTACTAACCTAACTTAATGTTTGGGTTAATTAACTAGGTCTAAAACATTTCTAACAAACCAACTTGGTCCTTAAAACACAAATGACGTTACAACATTGTTTCTCTCTCTCTCTCGCTCTGTCTCTTCATCCAACCCACAAACACAATGCTAATTGCCTTTCTGTTTCTCAATGAATTTTCTTCCTGTAATCCTATTTGATCCTTTGGCTTTAACCCATTTTTCTTTGAATTTCCAACCACAAAATGAATTCTTTTCTTCTTTTTTTTTTCCCCTTAAAATAAAATCAAAAGAAAAAAAGAATAGTACTAATGACTATGTTTGGTTAGCCTTGGAAATCAAAAGAAAAAGTCAAAGAAATCTTATCCATTCCATGTTTGGTAGCCAAGAAAATCAAAAGAAAAGGCCAATTAAAGTCTCATCTCCATTCATTTCTTGGTAGCCAAGAAACCAAAAGGAATAACCTCTTCTCCTTCACAAAGAAAAAAAGAAATCCCAATCGCCTAAATGGTAGAAAAGTGGAGAGGAGTGGAAACATGGGAGGATAGAAAATGAGGAGGGGATAGAAAAGTGGGAGGATAGAAAGAATTTAGTTTTCTCTCATTTGTGTTTGCTTGGGAGGATGGAAAAGTGGAGAGATGAAAAATTTATTTGTTTGGTTGAGAAGAAAAATGAGAGGATGGACAAATGAAGTTGGTATAAATTTACAATTATGTCCCCATTAAATAAAACGAAAAAAACAAAACATTTTTTTAGCAAAAAAAATTATTTATGTGCAAACAAAAAAGTATAACATTTTTTTAGAAAAAATAATTTTTTTAGCAAAAATAATTGTGGATGCGCAATTGGATGAAAAAAAAAAAGCAATTGGACAAAAAAGAAAAAGAAAAGGCACCTAGGCGTCAATGAAGCCTATGTGCAAGTGCACATGGGCATTTCAGTTAGCCCTGGTGCACAAATTTTTGGCTCCATCTCCCCCTCTAGTTTTCTCGATCCCCATTTTGGGGAGAAAATTTTTTGGTGGTCCTAGGGAGAAAACACCAGGGCCTCACCATTTTTTTTCCTTCCTCCCCACCTAACCAAACACACCATAAAAAAGTTTTCTCTCCCATTTTTTCTCCAAATTTTTCTATCCTCCTTAAAATCTACTTTACCAAACACACCCTAAGTCCTTAACCCAACCGAATTGGATCCACCACAAAACGTTGACCAAACCCAAATCTAACCAATAACAAAAAGGAAGAGATGTGAGAAAGAAGACCCATCAAGGGTAAGATTCGGCCATTCAAAGAAAAAACAAATAAAACAAGCAAAGGAAAAAGAAAATACAAAGAGAACAATAGGTGAGACTAGAGCAAAAAGAACAGAAATGAGAAACATGCACCACAAAATCCACAGCCCTAAACACAACCACAAAACCCATAACCCAAAATCCACTGTCACCACCAATAACCCACAACCTACCACTAATCCAAAAGAAATCCAAATCCAAAAAACTTACAGCCGTCCACATTACAAAAATATGAACCTATAGTGGCGTTTGTGAAACGCCATTATAGGTTCTAAAAACGCCACTATAGGCCCATTTGGGCTATAGCGGCGTTTTCCCTAGTGGCAGTTACAAAAGTCACTATTGTACAGTGACTATAGACCTATAGAGGTGTTTTACAAAAACACCACTATATGTACATACCCTATAGCAGCGTTTATAAAACGCTGCTATAGGCCATTTTTTTTTTAATTAGGCTATTGCAATGTTTTAAAAACGCCACTATAGGTCATATAGTGGCATTTTTAAAACACTGTTATAGACCCTTATATTTTTTTTCAAAAAAAAAAAAAAAAAAATGGTTATGGCAGTATTTTAAAATGCCTCTATACCCAAAAACCACCAACAAAAAAAAAAAAAAAAAAAATGATTACCAAAAATTAATTTTTGGTAATCAAAAGTTTTTTTTTTATTTTTTTATTTTTTAAAATTTGAAAGCATAAAATTAGGAAACATAAAATTGGATGTTCTTTTGATTAAGTGGAACATAAAATTTTGATTACACCTTTTTCATAATTTTCATAATTTTCATATAAATTAAATAGATTTTAAAATTTATGAAACATAAAATCAAATGCTCTAAAATTTTAAAAATTCCATAAACGGATAAAAATAAAAATAAAACAACAACCCATCAAAAAGAAAAAAGAAAAAAAAAAGACAACAATAACAGATCTAAATGCTCTAAAATTTTAAAAATTCCATAAATAGATAAAAATAAAAATAAAACAACAGCCTATCAAAAAATAAAACAACAATAATAGATCTAAATAGATAAAAATTTTGAAGAACTAGAAAAATCAAACACAAACACAATAAACAACCCAGAAACATCAAACAAAAACGATGAACAACCCTAAATAATATATCACTCCTCTCTAATTTCTGTCACTCTCCACACCTCCATACATCAACCACCCTCTCAACCACACCAACTCCACACAGCAACCATCGTGACCCCCAACCCACCCTAAACCCAGCAAATACCAACCCACAAATCAACCAAAAACCAACCACAACCTATTATAAAAACTATCATAAAACCCTATCACCACCACATAGCAACCACCATGACACCAAACCCGCCATAAAACAATTACAAACCCATTAAAAAAAAAAAAAACCAAACAAACCCAACACCACCAAGCCACCACCATCCCCACTGCCCTTTGCCCACCAAAATCCCACTGGAACCATAAACCCAAATTAAAAAAAAAAAAAAAATTTTTTTAAAAAAAACAAAACCCAGCATCGAAACCCAACCCTACTACCACTGTTACCCAGCATTAGAACCTAACACCATCACCACCATTACCCAGCCACAACCATGGTTCCACTACTACTTCACGATCTCCATGCCTCCACAACCTCAACCCACCTCAAAAAACAAGTTTGAGAGATCATTTTTTGGGTTTGAAGAGATAGAGAGAGATGATTTGGCCATGGAATGGAGAAGAGAGTGGTGTTAGTGGTGGTGAGTGGCAGAGCATGTGAGCTCTGGCCATGGAAGAGAGAAGAGAATGAGAGGGAGAACTGAGAGAGAGGAGAAATGCAAAGTGAAAGAGATGGGAGAGTAAATGTGAGAGAGAAGTGAGAATAAATCATAGCAAAAATTGTTATTTTGAAATTTGAATGGGTTGTAGTATTCCGAAAAGCAAAAGAAGGAAACGCAAAAGGAGAAGAATGGGGGTAGGTGAGGTAGATGGGGAAATTTATTTCCAAAGAGATAATGGGGATAGGTGGGAAGGTGGGAGAGTTATTGAGGTAGGTGGGAAAAGCAAAAGGTAAAAAGTGTAAATGCACTTTTAGTTCCTACATTTGCACATTTTTCTATTTTGGTCCCTACATTTTCATTTCACCACTTTTAGTCCCTAAATCAATTAACGCATATTATTTAGGTCATTTTCTTCAGTCAACAGACGGAAATAGTCAACGTGGTTGACAAATGACTTAAAATATAATTAAAAATCCACTGTGGCACTTATCACCCACGCCACGTCGGTTTTCCGCCCCTTTTATTTCACACATGACCCTCACATGTTTGCAAGCCAACCTCCACTACCAAATAAATCCCCCAAATCAGTACTAGAAACCTTATATCACCTCCCACCAAAAATTCAAGCTTTGACCTCCACCCACACAGCTAATCCTTACTTCTCCAAACCATGATCAAAACAATCTTCGAAGCCCTAAACCAGAATGGAAGTAAGCTTTTCAACAAGTTCAAGCTTGAGGAGGAGAGCACTAATAAGGTGCTATTGTTCTGAAAAACATTTCTTAATTGTGTCGTGGACAGTAGACAATCCCGGTAGAAGGTTCTACGATTGTCCAAACTACTGGGTATGTCAATTTTAGTAATTTGTTTTGAGTGTAGGTTTTTCCAATAGTTTACTATATTAATTTTAGTATTTCGTTTTAATTTATTGCTGCAATAGTTTATGGATTTTCATTTTTCAGAGCATTATTTGCATTTTAGGTAGGGCGAAAGTGTAGGTTCTTCCAATGGTATGATGATGATATATGTGATCATGGTGAGGTGCTTATCCCATAGCAAAGGCAAAGGATCATCACACTTGAGGCTGAGGTTGCAAATTGCAAGAAGAGAGAGAAGTTTTTAGTTGTGGCTTTGGAATTATTAATGGTGATCTGTGTAATTCTGTGTTTGGTTAGGTAGGGGGTGGAAGTAACTTGTGTGGGTTACTATAGTTGGTTGTGTATGTAGGGTTGGCAGTGTTAATGTATGTAGGGCTGGCAGTGTGTTCAATTTTTGTATGATTAGTTATTAGCAATGAAACACCTGCTTTATGTTGTGAATTGAATACCTTTCTCCTTAAATGTGTGGACTAGTAGTGTGATAATGTGATAAACATTTTTCTATAAATTGAAAACATGAAATAGAGAGAAGAAGCACAATCCTAATCCCCCATGATTTGAGCACAATGTGTTAGGAGTGATTAAAGTGTTGCTGTGTTGGAGTGGGCTAGGTGCTGCTATTGTGATCAGGTGTTGCTGTGTTAATCTGTTGTAATCAATATTGTTAACAGGGCATTAGTTGGGTAGTTAGTAGTTATAATTATGGATTGTTCAGTTAGTTAAAGCTGTGTATAGTGATTGGGTGAATAGTTAGTTAATTAGAGGTAGTTAGAGTTGTTGTATCACTGTAACCATAGCATTGTTAATCACTTTGGTATAAAAGGGTGAACCTGTTAAGGAGTAGCAATCAATGAAGAATGATATACAATTCCTTATTCCCTACTTTCTCTATTCTCTATCTCTCTCAATTCCCCTCACTGTTTCATTAATTCTCTAAGGAACTACTACAATTGCTCACTTCTTGATTAGGATAGGAACAAGCTAATTCCTATCACAATGAAGCTTGAATGTCCCACATGGATGAATCTGCCTTATTAAAGTCAATTAGTACCCATATAAGGTAGCAACCCAATGTCCCAAATGATTTGAGGACCAACAAAAATATCTCAAGGAGTATTAACAGATAACATATTTCGAAGTTAAGTAGGTAACATATTTCCAAGATTTAAACAATGCATCAATGTATACAACAAGTCAGAAGGAAATAAAAAATTCAGCATCTTCATTAATACATTGTCATTGCTGGGAATACCAAAGCAGGGTTGACCAAAACAAAACATATGCTCTACTAAAACATCTTAATAATTATCAACACAAAAGTAGGACAAAAGATTTATGTTTAAATCAACAAAAGGGCATTGTTTAACTACCAATCTTAACCCAAACAGCTAGGCATTGTTCAACTACAATAGTGACTGGCTTGGATATAATTATACAAAACACAAGCCATTCATCAAAAAAAAAAAAAAAAAAAAAAAAAAAAAACAAGCCATACAATAGTGACTGGCTTGGATGGAATTGTTCAATCTTTATTCATTTCTTTGGACCATGCACTAATGACTGACTCCCAGCAAATCTGATTGCTTCCATGTATCTGGATGCATTCTTGGAAGTATTTAGAGTCTCTAATGTGACCACCCTTTTCCTCTATAGTCTTGGAGTTGTACAAGCTTGAATGAATGAGCTTTTGCTGGCCTGAAATGGATTGGATGATCCTGTGGGGGCCTGAGGTGGTGCACTTGGACTGGATTGGCTCATACTGGTCTAGTGTGGTACAAATTGAGTGGCTGAGCTTCTGCTGGCCTCAGATTGTGCCTTTGGACTGGATTTGTGCATGCTGGACTAGGGTTATGCAAATGGTGTGGCAGAGCTATGCATGCTAGACTGGGGTGGTGCACTTGGACTGAAACTGTGCATGCTGGGCTGCAATGATGCAAATGGTGTGGCTGAGCTTGTCCTGTTGGAAGAGTTTCTGGTTTTGCTGTTCTATAAACAAGAAATCAACATTTCTTAATATGTAATATGTAAAAGCATCTAGTTGACACATATGTTAGAATATTACCTTATTAGCTGCATTGGTTCTGTTTGTGTTGCCTGGTAGTGAAGAGTTTCCTCCAATCTCACCATTGCAACTTCTTTTATTATGCCCTAATTTACCATAAGCCCTACACTACTTGCAGATACCAGCTCTCCTACTTGTTGGTTCATTAGGCTCCTTTGCTCTCTTCTTCTTAAGCCTGGCAAGTGGTCTTCTTTTGATAGAAGGTTGTACAGGTTAGACACCACTGGGCCTCCACATATTCTGCCTATTGATAGGTGCTATTATTGGCTCATAACAAGCCTTGTATGTAGAGACTTGGAAACATTTGTGCACATACTGCTCAGCATCTTGCCTGTTAAAGAATATGTAGGTAATTGCATGGGCACATGGTATGCCAGTTATATCCCACTTCCTGCAACTACATTATGCTTTGTCCAAGTCCACAGTGAAACTTTGCAGACGATTTTTAACATTAAACTGTGTATGACCTGCCCAACTCTCTTGAAACCTGGTCATAAGATAAAGCCTAATGCACTCTAGCTGCAATCACACACAAAAAATGTATTAGGCAATGTATTGAACAATGTATCTAATTAATTATTAGTGAAAACACAAGATACATACCATAGTAATTATAGGCTTAGATCTGAACTTTAGTATCCTGCTATTGAAACTTTCACATATGTTGTTTAGTATTGTATTAGTCAAACCATCCTCCCTGAACATGTGTTTGGCCTATATGGTGGTTGAATGAGCTTGCAGCCAACTGTGTGCATCCTCATCAATTTCTTTTAGTTCATCCATCACCCTATCAAACTTTGCTTTATAAGTAGTTTTGGTTGCTTTCCAAAATAGGTCTTTAATCAGAACACCAGGATGGTTCTCCCTAAAATTGTCGTAGAGATGTCTACAGCAAATCCTATGCTCATATTGTGGCTAATTGTCAATGAAAGTTTGCACCAACCCCTGTCAATATAACAAGAAAATATGTGGTGTTAGTAACCCTACATCCAATATGGTAATTTAGCTAGATTATAGTATGTAGTGTTAGTAAGCCTAGACTACAATATGGTAAGAAAGTTACATACCTTCTGCTAGTTTGACATAAATGCCTATCTTCTATTCTGACCCATGTTTGCAAGTAGCAGATTTATGAACTAAGCCTAGGAGTCTTTGGTTTCAGCCTCCACTATAGCATATGCAAGTGGGAAAAACTCTTCATTAGGATCTCTAGCAACTGTTGTAATCAATTGCCCACCTAACTTAGTCTTCAAATGGCAGGCTTCCAAACCAATGATTGGATTGCATCTGGCCAGAAACCTTTTCTTGCAACCTTTCAAGCATATGTACAACCTTTCAAAATAAGGAACTCCACAGACCAAGTCCATCCCAGTAGCTAAATCACCTTTATTGAAGGTATGTACCTTCATAAGTATGGTACTACCAAGACTAGCCTTCCTCAACTCCTCACAATACTCCCATAGCTGATTGTATTGCTGTATGTAAGCCCCGTCAACATATTCTCTTGCCTTCTCCCTAGCCCTCCTAGCTTTTCCTGCACTTATGTTTAAAGTAAACTTCTCATGTACAACATCTTGAATGTCTCTTAGCTTCATGTTAAACCGTCTTTTCACCTTCTTCACCAACTTCTTCCCAATGTATGAAGAAGTGTACCTTGGATTCTTATAACTCCTACAGCATGTGTGATCCATATTCAGTGTTCTTAGTTGGTAGCTTTTCTCCCTTGGCACCTTTGTTAGATAGGCCACAAACTTGAAATTTTCTTGACAAACTGCTCTTATCCTCTGCAAATCATTTTCTGCAAATCTGATCCCGCAATCACCATGAATTGCATACTCAGTTATAGCTTCTTTGAATTGCTTAGGTGTTGTGAAAAACATATTTTTCTCAAATCTGATATGTTCAACCTTAGTAACTGGCTTAAACACTGGGAAGCTACTCTTTTTCTCAAGTTTTTGTCCCTTTCTCTTTCCCCCAGGTATTTTCAGTTCATCCTCAGTGTTATCATCACTATCATCCCCAATATCATTATCAGATGATGATTCATCAAGACTGTGCAACTCCCTACTCTTATAATCAAAGTTCATTACACCAACACCTATTTAGCCTGGTTCAACAACATCATCATCATCATTCTTACCATCCCAACTGTCACTGTTGTCCTCAACAAACTCCTTCTAATCAGGGATCACTTATGCTTCATCCTCTAGGCCACTTCCCCCACTATCACCTTCTTCGCTGTCACTACTATCACTTACAGCCTTATCCTCAGATGGGTGATGAGTACTATGTTCCTTACCTGCTCTCCTAGAATACACCTATTCAACATCCACCTTAACAACATCATCCTCATTAACCTCCTCAATAATAGGTGTTTTACCTGCTCTCGTAGAATAGACTTGTTCAACATCTAGTTCAATGGAATCACCATCATCATTATTATAATTGTCATCACTAACATTCATATCATTACTACCATAAAAGCTATAAAATCCATCCTCATCATTGTCAGCATCTTCCCTACCATCATCATCATAATAACCTAAAAGATTTTGCTCCACTGCCAATGGCTGCCTATCTTCCCCAATATCCTCACATTCATTAACTAGTATAGGATCATCTACTGGGTGCTCTACAAACACATGAATCTGTTCATGACCCCCCACTAAATCTGTCATGAACATGGGGCATCATGATCTTCAAACATCAAATGCAAATTAGCCCTCTCTTGATCCTTACCAGGCATTTTATACCTAAGCCTACTAACAGAGGTGTACCTAAAGTCCCTGCATATACCCGCAATCACAACCTTGGACCACTTATCAGGGTCACAATTATCCACTACATCTACTTTACCTCCCACATATTCTCGAGGGTTATCTGTAAAATACCCACCATGATACACAAAAACACTAAACAGGTCATCCATGCTGCATGCAAAACACATATAAACTCATTTAAATAATACTAGCTACATTCCAAAACAGCACTCATTAGTTAACATAACAGTACATATTATATAACATTATTTAACAAAACAACACTCATCATTCCATAGTCCATGTAGAGATGTTTTGAATTAAAAAAGTTTTAGAAATACATATTATCTTCAACAGGGGAACACAGGGACCACATGGACCACATTGGAAAGCACAAAGAAACACATATTAAACAACAATGTCATAAAAAAGCAAACACATGCATAGTAATCCACATATGCATAGTAATCCACAAACAAACACATATTAACATTATATATCATACACTCACTTTCAAAATTACTCAACATTTTGGCCCACCAATTCAGTATCACCAATTCATCACCAATATGCTTTTTCCACACATATTTGACAATATATATTAGACACAGAATCAACTTTTTTGAAATAAAATAATGTTAGGCAGGGACCACATTAAAAGCCACAAACAAACACATACTCAGGCAGGGACCAACAAACAGTCAAAAGTCACTAAACAAAATAAAGGCAAAAAGCTAACAATCTAGATACGAAGCAACCTTGCCCAACATTGTGGCCTTTACTAACAGTTCCAACCAACACACATAATATAAAGCTATATATGAGCACATAGACATACACAGGGAGAGAGAGAGAGAGAGAGAGAGAGAGAGAGAGAGAGAGAGAGAGAGAGAGAGAGAGAGAGAGAGAGAGAGAGAGAGTTGATACCTGTGTGTTTGGTTTCAGTTCACAGAGATAGAAGTCTCATTGCTTTTCTTTTCTCTGCTATTACAAGAAAAATGGGGTTGGGTTTTGCTTTAGGAATCTCTATGTGTTTAGCTTTATAAACTGAGATCGATTTGAGTATTTCACCACAAGAAGAATGGAGATGGGTTTGGGTATTTGCACATGGTGGGGATGGGTTTGGGTATAACCATTTCTGGGTTGTGAGAGATGGTTAATGATGGTGGTTTTAGTTCGAGAGAGAGAGAGATGGTGTTTTGATCAAGGGTTTCTGTTTGAGAGAGAGATATGGTGTTTTGATCATGGGTTTGGTAATTTGATTTGGGGATTTCTACATTCACATGCCATTATTGGTTGGCTTACAAACACGTAAGGGTCACGTGTGAAATAAAGGGATGGGAAACCCACGTGGCATGGGTGATGAGTGCCATAATGGATTTTTAATTATATTTTAAGTCCTTAGTCAGCCATGTCAACTATTTCCATCTGTTGACTAAAGGAAAGGACCTAAATAACACGCATTAATTGATTTAGAGACTAAAAGTGATGAAATAAAAATGTAGGGACCAAAATAGAAAAAAGTGCAAAATGTAAGGACTAAAAGTGCATTTACGCCAGGGACTTGGGCCCCTATTCCCCAATGATGGTAGAACTCTAGACACGTGTGTAGACACCGCATTTTTTACCCCTTAAAACTTAGGCCCCTGTTCTCTAATGATGGTAAAACTCTAAAGCCTAAGGTTGGTTTAGGGCCATCAAACTTTATTTGACTTGAGGAAGGTTTTCATGGAAAATATAACTCTTTTATAAGCTGAATAAAACCTTTTTTAGGAAATAAAGGTTATGGAAACCCTAGGGTGTGGGTACGCAGACACGCATATGTGTATGCATGCCTAACCCTGCGTATGCAAGCTTCATGCATGCATACTCATACACGGGCATGCGTACGCATGTTAGGGTTCCAGAAGCTATGAAAGACAAGTTTTCTCAATATATAAAGCCATACATAGTATCTTTTCAAAACACACAGAAAATCCTACGGGAAAACCTAAGATTCACTAGAAATAGTAAATCAAAGAGGGAGTTTTTTCACAAAACATCCTCAAGTTAACCTTTTTTTTTTTTTTTATTGGGACCTTTTCTAGTCTTAATCTTCGAGTTTTGAAGTTTACTAATCAATTTTGTTTGGTTGTGAATAGATTTGACAGAGGGGAACAGTCAAAATCAAGCCAAAGAACTTTTGTTTTTGAGGTATAATTTCTAACCTTTTTTTTGTTTTTTTTGTCTCCTTGCTTTTATTGTTTTAATCTTCCTATTTTCTTGCTTGTTTATGTTGTGATATGTCTACTTAGCTTAGGTTTTCTTTGTTCTATTGTTTAAAGCATGTTATGTTGTTAGATTTGTTGTTTTAAGTTTCTACTTTGTTCTTGTTGTTTCTGGGTTAGGGTTCTGGGCATGTATACGTATTCATGCTCTCTGCATACGTACGCATACTCGAACTATGCATACGCATACAGTTGGGCTGCATACGTAAGCCCTATGTACACGTACACGTATTCAAGCCCAGAAACCCTAATTCAACCCTTTTTGTTTATGTTTTTCTATCTCTCTTATTTGACATGCTTCTGCCTTGTCTAGGTCTATGTTTATAAGTCTCTACTCCTCTGTTTGTGTATTTGTTTGTCCTTCACATGCTAGATTAGGGTTTCCTTTCATTTTATTGCTTTGTCAAGGACATGCATATGATATGACCATGCATTGATGCATAGGTGCTGTGATGTAGTGAGGTAAGTAAGGTAAGTCATGCATTCACATGAATATGCATCTTTGAATATTAAGATTGGTCTCCTTGATTGATGAATGCCATGATGATAGGTTTGAATGATTGAATGTACTTGATAATTAATGCCTTATGATATACTTGTTGCCTTGGATGAAATAGTATGATATGCATGATAGATGTATGCTAGGCTTGATGTGAGTTGCCATGATGGATGTATGTTAGGGTTTTGGGATGATTGATGTCATGTTGTATGGTTAGATGTATGCTAGTGTGTGTGTGAGTTAAGATGCAATATTGAACATGCCTTTAATGAGATTAAGACGTAAGATACAATGAGTGGAAGTACTCCCACAGGTCTGGTAGACTTGAGTGCCTAACACCTTCCCAAGCCCTACCTAAACTCCAAACCCATACTCTGGTATTAAGATCAGTCCTTCCACATAAGGCACTATATACATGGTTTCTAGGCCATAAAACTAGGTGGCGACTCCATTACATTTTTCTCCGCCTCAGTCCACTCGATCGAGGCGTACTCCCCCTCCCGTTGCACTCACAACGTGCTCTAGTAAAAATCAGTCTTTCCATGAAAGGGCATTATATTTATGGATCATAGACCTAAACTAGGTGGCGACTCCATTTACACCCTCTGCCATGGTTCACCTTAGGTCAAGGCATACTTCCCACGAAGGAGAGGATGACCCACGTCGTGGGCGCTTACGCCCACACTAATGTTTTTTAAATTGTAAGCTTGACTATCGTCATTTTTTTGCAATAAAGAACCCTTCTTTAGGGGTAGTCCCTCTTCTTGGTCACCTCCACCAAACAAGCGAGGAAGATTTGGACCAATGCGTTTTTTTTTTTTTTTTTTTTTTTTTGGTAGTAGGAAGTCATTATATTAAACTAAGAACCAAAGTTTGAGCATAGACACTCATCTGTGTTGAGTTTGTGCCAATTCTCTTCAGGTTTGGCCCATCTAACCAAATTGGTTTGCGGTTTGCTTTGGTCTTGCATTTACCAGCTACATAGAAGGAATTAAGGGCTAAATTCTCTACCTCCATGGAAAACTTGAGATTAGGTTCAGTTTGTTTGAAAAGTCGTCTATTTTTATGGTTCCATAGGCCCCAATACCAAAAGCAAAGAATACATTCTAGGGGACGGAATCTTCCTCAACACTTAGGTCAGGATGCAGATTATCTTTCAACCAAGAGCAAAGTTTGTCCTTGAAGAAACTCCCATCACATCTCAAGTCGCCTAATCCCATACAAATTTTTTTTGCAAAATATAGTCACGAAGCACATGAATGATCGTCTCGCTTCTAACAGGTGTTGTCCTTAGTAATAACTCTTTCACCAGTAAGTCTTTAACTGGGAGGCTATGTAGAAAGCATTTCCATACATAATATTGAATTTTCGGAAGAGTTAGTTTTCCAAATCCATTGGCTTGAGAACCTATAATTTGGCTCCCTTCTTCCTTTTGCTAGGCTATAAATAAATTTCCCTTCAAATGCTCCAAAGGGTGATAATCCCTAGCTGAGGGAATCCTTGTGATTTGCTGTCCGGGTTGTGGGAATAGCTTTGATGCGAAGGAGGATCTCCGAGGGAAAGTGAAAAGAACATAGGTTAACATTCCAACTTCCTCCTTGCACCATGTCACTCACTTTTAGCTTGTCCTCATCCCTAAGAAAAGTTCCATAGATCAGGGACCAGAGCTTCACTTCCATCAACCATTTATCATGCCAGAAATTAAGACCACTGTTGGAGCCCACATTCCACTTCTTCAAAACTTGTCGAAGAATATGACTGTTTCCATGAAAATTATACGTGGAAAAATAAGAAAAGATCATGAAGCCTATTTCTTTTCATGCCATTTCCTATAAGGTGTATTATATCATCACGTATTTGTGGATGCCTCCTTATGACACTTGGCATGTATTGCTGTCTTTGAGCCACATCGCTACCTAAGATACGTACACAACAATTGTTAGGATTTTTTTTGTTGATGGTTTTGTTTTTTCAAAACAATAATTAAAACATGGCAATCTACCAATTAATTAATTGTTATGGTACCATTCACGGAAACAATTGAAAAATAATAATATTTTTTGCAGTAGAAAAATTGTTTTAGGCAGACTTGTCCAAAAGGTCAGATCGGGTTTGGGGATAAACCATAATCGACTCAACTGGATCGGGTGAATGAATTAGGGATCCGCTGTTGACCGATCATTCGGATCAGACCCGTTGGCTTAGGTCATCAGTTGAGCGGGTCAGATTCCTCAGATGATTTTATATTTGAGGCAAAAAATAGAGAAATCAAAGAACACTAAAATGGATGACAAATTGATCCACAAAATCACAAACTCAGAGAAGTGAAGAACATAAAGAAGAAGCAATGAAACAACACAATCAAAAAGACCCATGAGTTGAAATGACGAAAATGAAATCAACATTCTGTGTCAGAGACAAGATGGTGGCCTTGTAATGGTAGATCTAGACTGAAGAGTGAAGAGCTGAAGGTTGAATCAACATGACAGGAACAGCTAAATTGATGGCTGAAGGTTGAAAAAGTTTGTTTGACAAATCTAGAGTCTAGAGTGAAGAAAAACTCCTTTTAAGTGTATATATCTCGGTAGGTTCGGGTTTTTCTAGTTTCAAACCCCCTAAACTGCCAACCGACCCAAAATTTCAATTTTTAAATTGCACAAACCTACATTTGACTCAGTTATCTATCCAGAGCCATCTATTGGGCTTTGGGTTGGGGAGTCCGGTCAATTTGGTTCGGTCATCCGATCAGTTGGACAACCCTAGTTTTAAGTACAATCATGTTTTTTAAAAATGTTTTCAGCTAAAATACATTAAAGTAATGAATTAATCATGTTTTGAACATGTGATTTTTTATTATAAAATATTCTTCTTAAACCACAATTTTAAAAGGCTAGTTTTTCAAATAAATTTAAAGCAACGTCAATTTAAATAATTAAAATTAAATACTAAAATCGCTATTAATTTTATTATGAAAAATCATACAATCTGATAATAAATATAATTGGTGGGTGGTATACATTGATAACATAATAAAATATTTCTAAATTACTTTGACTTTATTTTGTATTTGAAATTTGAAACATAAATTTATAAGATTAATATAATAAAAATAATTTAAAATAACTGTAATCATCACTCAATTAAATAGTTGAATTACTTTTACCTAAACTAATCAATTTTTTTTTCCTGTTACTATACAATCACTCAGTTTAACTAATTGTAAAATTACGTGTCTATTGCGATAACACGTACTCAGTGACGCAAATCAAATAAAAGACACAAATTTACGCTGTCACTGACGTAATAAGGCCCTAAAGAAGCTTCACTTTTTCTTTTTCTTTTTTAATAAGGCCCTGAAGAAGCTTCACTATCTCATCTGGGATGCCAACACAAAATGAATTTGCTCATTTGATGTAAAATGTCGTGTGCCTATGTGTGATTTACCTTTTAAACAAATACTAGACAAAATTGGCTTCTACCCTTTTTGGGTAAAATAAATAGCATTCTACCCCATTTTCCAAACTAATTAGGGAAATACCCCTCTTTTGAAAATCGACTTTTTCAAAATCGAGTTAAGTCCTATAGTGACGTTTTTAAGGACCTATAGTGGCATTTTTTAACTCAAGCTCCATGAAATCGAGTTATAAGTAAAAAAATTGCATGTAACTCGACTTCATGGAAACTGAGTTACAAAACGCCACTATAGGTCATTACAACGTCACTATAGGCTCCTTAAAATGCCACTATAGGACTCCAGAAATTTTTATTTTTTTATTTTTTAACTCGATTTTGAGAAAGTCGATTTTCAAAAGAGGGGCATTTCCCTAATTAGTTTGGGAAATGGGATAGAATGTTATTTATTTTGCCCGAAAAGGGCAGAGGCCAATTTTGTCCAACAAATACTATATTATATATATAGAGACCACATGTTCAAAGACATTATCACAAAGCATCACAAACTATTATATATTAGTACGTACCAAAACCATTATCAGTATCACAATATCAAAACAAACAAACATGGAAGACATCTTACTTTTCTCATCCCTCACCCTTTTCCTACTCTTGATTGCTTTCAAGTTCATCCTCAAAACAAGAACAAGAGCCAAGCACCTCCCACCTAGCCCACCTTCTCTTCCAATTATAGGTCATCTTCATCTCATTAAAAAACCACTTCATCGTACTTTTTGAAAGTTCAATTAGTGTGTAAAACACTAATGAATGTTTAGACCCCCAATTTTAAATATAACCAACACAAGCTTATACTCAAACAATAAATGTGCGGTGAAATAAGAAGTAAAAGAAAAAACCCAAACAAATAAACAACTCTACACTATAAATAATCACAACACAGCAACAATTAAAAGGCAAGAGTAAGGGTTAAAGAGATGCAAACACAAAGATAACACCGGTACGTGTTATCGAAGAGGAAATCGAAGAATGAGGCGAAAAACCTCTCTGCCGCCCTCCAAGCGGTGAAATGATCCACTAAAGAATAAAGTTGGGATACACGAATAGCAATAGACCCTCCAAGCCTAATCTACCCAATGCACCTAAACCCTCCAAGCTTCTTGCTTCAATAAGGTTAAGTCTAACCATGTCTTCTTTAGCTTTTTGGATCCCGCAATAAGCCCATTGCATCAACCAAGTGAATTGGTCATCTCCGAACTGCTTCCATAGCACCAAAATACCTCCTCATTGATTTGGGTATGATGAGATAATGATTTGACTAATGAACCTCTCAAGGGTATGTCAATGGAGAGGGTGAGAGTAGAGGAATTTGGAGAATCAAAAGTCTAAGATTATGGATGAGTCAATTTTGGTTTTCTTTAGGGTTTCTCTCTCAAAATTCTCTCTGGAAGCTCTCTACATTTTCGTGGGTATAAGAGTATTTATAGTAGGGTATGTGAGGAATATGAAAAGTCACTTTTCTGCAAAACAGGGCATTCTGACGACTCAGTCTCGCGAGTGGGATGAGTCGCGAGTTTGACTCACGAGATAACTGCCAGGCCAGATTGTACTTTTTGTCCTGTAGTGCTCTAGCTGTCATGACCCTTTAGGTTCTTGCATGCTTCACACGTGTGGCATTTTGGCGAGTTGCCAGTTGCGAGATCCAGTCGCGAGAAACCTTTCGAATGCTCACACACTTGAATTCTTCACACTCTTCTCACACACAACCCTTATATTATTCCCACCTAAATACAACGTATCAAATTGCTGAAATACAAGAAAATTTGGCACAAAATAAAGCCAACACATGATTGAATAAATTCAACCTTACACTTTCCAAACTCTCTCACAAAATATGGAAACATATTCTCACTCCAGTTTGGTACACAACCTGTGGTCATTGTACCCATCAGCAGTGGAAGAATGTTTCACAAAGAGCGACATAATTTAGCCAACCGTCCTTCCTTCATATCGGGAAAGCACCTCGGCTACAACAACACCTCCTTAGTACAATCTCCCTATGGCGATCATTGGCGCAACCTTCACCGCATTAGTGCCCTCGAGATCTTCTCAAATACTCGCCTCAACAAGTTCTTAGGCATTTGAAGCGACGAGGTCAAGCACTTGCTACGAAGAGGTATTATGGGTACGGGAAGGATGTGAAGGACAAGGAAGAAGCGAGATAGTTCAGGTAGATAATGAAAGAAACTTTTTTGTATGGAGAAGCGTCGAATCTAGCAGAGTTTGTGCCCATCTTGCGGTGGATGGACTATGTTGGGTGTGAGTTTTTAGACCCCTTAAAACACAATCGGATTAACCTAGTTAATTAGCCAAGTGATTACTTAGTCCAAATTTCAGATTTAGGTTAACACAATCATATAATTATATCAATGTAAAGTGCGAAATATAAAGAACACAAAGATATGATGACCTAGGAAACCACATCAGTAAAAACCTGGGGAGGATTTAACCTAGCTATCCTCAAGGTAAACTGAATCTACTATGAAAGAATCGAAGTTTTACAATAGCGACTTAGACCACTAACATCCTATTACTACCCACCAGTAGAAAACTTACTGACATGACCACGTGCAAGCTTCGAGAACACAAGGACAACACACGATGTGTTATCCTTGAAAAACGTGTAAAAACACCCTTGAACGTTTAGACCCCCAAATTACACACGTAATTTGATTTATACTGGCCATTTAATCAATAACATTTTGTGGGAATGAGGGGTATTTATACTGGTGTGAGAAAAGAATGCAAAGAGTCAGTTTTTCCAAAAACAGGGTTGGCTGGCTACTTGACCTCGCGACTTAACTGAGTCGCGAGTTCAAGTCGCGAGCTAGCTAAATGGCCAGTCTGGATTTTTGTCCTGTAGTGCTCCAGCTGGCATGACTGTTCAGCTCCCCTGCATGCTCTGCACGTGTGCAACTTTTGGCGGCTTGCAAGCCGCGAGCCACCAGCGAGTCCTAGCCGCGAGTCTCTGCTTCACTGCACTGTCTTGAGCATTTCTTCACACTCTCTCACACACTACCCTTACATGATTCCCACCTAAATACAAGGTTTCTAAGTGCTATATTACAAGCAAATTTGTCATGGAATAAAGCCAACACATGGTTGATTAAATTCAACCTTACAATCTCCCCCTTTGGCTATTCCATGACAAAACACCCTAAAACAGACTCTAGACTTAAACGTGAGTTTGGGAACAATGGCAAAACTCACTCACACCTAAATCTAGAAGCTGTGAAGCACTTGAATCATATGAACATGAATCTCCTGAAACACAACAATACACCATGATCATTGTAAGCAGAAAATCATAAAATGCATATGAAACAGGCAATATGTGATCAAGCAAAGATGGAGTTAAGAAACAAACCATGGCTTGATCAACCAAGTGAACACCACAAGGTAGTGATCACAGTGCTCATTCACACTTGGAATGAACACAAGGACATACAAGTTAACAAGCACAAGGCAAGACACTTGTATGTTCAACACTCAACCAATGCATAACACACAAGGTATATGCATCTAGAAACAATCCTACAAGGGCACAAGAGTGACAGTACTTAACCAGAAAGTGCATGACATTTGGATAGAGGTACTGATTTAACAAAAACATAGAGGCTGCATAAAGCATGGTACAAACCATAAAGCCTACAAGCTATGCATAAACATTAACCCTAAAAGCTTACATAAGCACATGGGTACAAACCACATTATATTGAATAAAAACTTAAACAATATAAACTAAAAGTGCTTAAAGTTTCTTCCCTTCAAAATGATGAGAAGTTGTGATGCACTTAGAACATATATACTTGTAACCTGAAACACTTGCACAAAACACATTAGACCCTCAAGGTAAAGCAAGTAATAAAAGGACAAGTATAATGTAACAAGTAAATTGCGATCAAGTAAATATGATGTGAAACATGTGAGCAACATGATCATACACCAAAACAGTCATAAAGAAATGACTACAATGATCACATAGCAAAGCAAATGATCATACGAACATGCATTTAAAGAAGCACAATAGCATAGGGATAAATGCATGTCCAAAGCACAAACATGATGCAATGAGAACAACAAAGCATAACTCAAAGCACCATAAAGCCAACAAGAAAACAAACAGAACAAAGTTTTCAAGATAACACAATGTCTTCTCCCCCGATAACACAATGTCTTCTCCCCCTTGGTATATGCATCTCCACTATGGAAAATCTCTCCCCCTACAAATGTGCACGAGAAATAGAATTTCTCCCCCTAAGGATGTGCACAAGAGTCATAACAAGAGTCATATAGAAATGACAAAACACTCCGGTATACTCTCTAGAGTATACTCTCCCCCTTTTTGTCAGGAATAGACAAAGGGTCAAGGAGAAAAGAGGGCAAGAGATGAATGAACAAACAATGATAATGATGCATGAGGGGTGCAAGATGAATGAGAAAATGAAGCTCAAACCCAAGACAAAGTAAAATGCTACAAAGCATAAGGTAAACATAACATGCTAGGATGAAGAAGCAAGGTATAGACCAATGCATGACAAGGGTAGCAAAGGTGTATGCAAGAGGTGGCTAAGTGCAATGCATGACCAATGCAAAAAAAATGCACATGTGGGGCAAAGTGTACTAAATGCACAACCAACGAACCAAACATGTTCCTAATGAGGAAACATGAGAAACCCCAAAGTTTGGTACTCATCGGAGTCCAAACAAGCGAGAAAATGTCTAAGAGGCATTTTATCAAACACCTAGCATGCACACTATGAACAATAATGTGAAACAATGCATGAACGTCATGAAAATCACCCTTAATACATGTTCTTTCTGCCACAAGGGGCCAACAACCAATGCAACTCAACAAAAGAAACCAATCCCATGAAAAAATTTGACAAAAATTAAGTTTTCCCAACCCCTATGATAAAAATCCCAACCAAGAGCACAAAACTCTCCAAAACATAATCTAAGGATCAAAATCAATGAAAAGAGTTTATAATAACCTTAGAGATGTTAATGGATTGAAAAACCATTCAAATTGGTTGGGTTTAGATGTAAAAATATTGAAAGAGGGGTTTTAGAGAGGATGGGAGAGGTTTAAAACACGTTTCCCACGAAAAAGCTCTTTAAAAAGCTGATTCTGGGCGTCTCGCGACTGGCGAGTCGCGAGCCAAGTCGCGAGTGAGCCGCGAAACCTCTCTGTATGAACTCGCAGCTTAAACTCGCGGCTTGCAAGCCGCCAAACCAAGTAGCCAAAACTGGCAGCTCACGCAAGTAGCCAAAACGAGTGGCCAAAAATTCTGACACTTGTTTTTTCAAAACAGAACATGTTTAAACATTGAAAAACAAAGTAAGCACTAAACATAAACACAAAAAGTGATAAAAATCACTTCCAAAAACATATAAAATGATCAAAAATATTTTTGGATTAATCCATATAAGATTGAGCACACACACATCACATTTAGACAAGTACAATCTAACAAATGAATAAGACATTCATTGAACATTAGGCATGTGTGTTGTGTGTGTGTATCAAATGTGGAATAGTCCTTAGTCTAGAGTGAAGCTTCAATGATCAATTCAATCAAGTCATACACAACTAGTACTAAGTCATGTGGTCTATCTCAATTATAGAAGTGAACATATATGACCTCCCACAAGAAAATGATTACATACGATGAAGCTTTTCATTTGGCTTCTTTACAATTCATAACATTTGATCATTTTGAATCAAAACATCTCATTTTGAGATCGATGCCTGAAATTTGTGATATTTCAATTTGATGAACAAGCCTTTGGCTTTTTGGGCATCATACAATTTCATATAAGTCGCTTTCCCTTTTTCCTAGTCAAATACTAGTATATGCGACGGCTTTTGCAGCTCATTATCTCTTTTCATTTTGAGATTTACATATATTGAGCTCTTTAAGCAATAAAAATAAAAGAGTGGGAAGAGATATAAGCACAAGTCTACGCATGTATCAAAACCAACATGACTATTGACAAATCATTCATGACAAGCTTGAAGATCGATTTACAACAATCACACAAAGATGTCAAGATTTTTCCCACAAAGATATAAGTGCAAAAATAACAAGCTAAGCTCGTAAATGCACAAAGTCATTTGTACAAAGGTACAAGGCCAAACTCACGTGTGATATGTGCTCAAGCATATATGATCAAACTTTTTGAATTTTTCACTTTTTATGTGGTTTTGGATTTTTTACTCACACAAAACAGAAATATAAAAGTAAGATCAAAAACAGAACAATGCATAAAAATGAATGCAAGATGCACAAAATGCATGAAGATATGACATTTAATGCATGAAGGGTCCTACAAAGATCGAAAGAATTAGATCAAGGACCAAAAGAGCAAAAGCTCAACCATAGGAACCCTTCCTCATCCAAACAGAACGATTGTTTGGAATGAGTGTCTCAAGAGAAGTGAGACGAGGGTTGGAAGAATGAGAACCGGAGATGCACATAGTCAAGGAGTTAAGAGCATTAAACATTTTCTTTAACAACATGCTATTTTCACTCAAAACCGGTTTACTCTTTTTAGCACTTCCAAAAAGCTCAAGTTTCTCTTTTCTTTTGATTCTTTTAAAAGCATGAAACTTAGAGCATTGAGGTCTTAGATGACCAAAGGCACCACAATGGTGACAAACAATGTGTTTAGGTCCACTAGGCTTTTTGGGAAGGGATCTAACAACAAAGTTTTGTTCCTTCTTCAACTTATGACATTGAGGTCTTATATGACCAATCACACTGCAATGGTGGCAAGTTGGAACAAACTTAGATCCATTCAAAACCTTAGGTTGAGACCTAAACGAAAGCTTTGACTTAACAGTCATTCTCTCCACCTTTTGATTTCTTTTATGTGGAGGAATGTACACCGATTTGTCCTTTAAGGTAGAACACACACTAGGCACAAAATCGGGTACCACAACATGATTGCAGCAAATATTTTCATCCTTTTTAATAATAGGTTCAGCAATCAAACACTTGACATGCATCTTAATAGATTCATTTTCACATTTAAGATCATCAACAAGTTTGTTAGACAAAACAAGTTTAGCATCCAAGTCCATATTCAAACATTCAAACTCTTTCAGCTTTTCAAGAGAAATTTCAGCAAGTTTTTTATATTTCTCAACCAATTTGTTGGATTCATTGAGCTTAGCAATCAAATCATCCTTTTCACAAAATAACTTGCTCAAGTTCTTTTGAAACTTCTTAGCATTTTTCTTCAAGAGTTTGTCAACAACACCCATAGATTCAAATAACATGTCATCACACTTATGAGGATTAACACCCATAGAGACATTTTCACAAACACGTGGCATGTTACATTCATCACCAACCAAATCATGCAAAGAGGCATACAAAGCACAATCCATGGCAAATAAACACAAGGGGTCAAAGATCACACTTAGGTATTTAAACCACAACAAGTGTACCCGCTCTGATACCAATTGAAAGTTCAAATATGTGTAAAAACACCCTTGAACGTTTAGACCCCCAAATTACAACTTAACCAATTCAAGCTTTATGTCAAACAACTAGTGTGCGGAAAATGAACATAAGCTATAAACAGAATTGGAAATCAACCTAAGCCAATTATAAATCACATCCACAGCAGAAAATAAAAGGCAAAGATAAAGGGAAGAGAGATGCAAACACAAGGACAACACACGATGTGTTATCGAAGAGGAAACCGAAGCCCTCGGCGTAAAACCTCTCCGCCGCCCTCCAAGCGGTCAATAATCCACTAGAAAATGTAGTTGGGATACATGAACAACAATAGACCCTCCAAGCCTAATCTACCCGATGTACCTAAGCCCTCCAAGCTTCTTGCTCCAACGAGGTTACGCCGAACCTTTTTCTTTTCTAGCTTACCGGATTCCGCTACTAGACCATAGCATCCGCCATCCTTGGCATCTTCCAATGCTTCCCAAAGCTCCAAAAACTCTCAACACTCTAAATGGGTGTGGGTAGTGTTTGGATAGAAATCTCCTCTCAATAGGTATGACAATAAGAGAGGGAATGAGAAGAGACTACAAAGATTTCTCTCTAAGAATGAGTAGCTCTCTCTAATTGGGTGGGTGTTTTGAAGAAACCTCTCTTAGGGTTTTTCTTTCTGAATAGCCACACCTATTTTGTGGGAATGAGAGGTATTTATACTAGTGTGAGAAAAGAATGCAAAGAGTCAGTTTTTCCAAAAACAGGGTTGGCTGGCTACTTGACCTCGCGACTTAACTGAGTCGCGAGTTCAAGTCGCAAGCTAGCTAAATGGCCAGTCTGGATTTTTGTCCTGTAGTGCTCCAGCTGGCATGACTGTTCAGCTCCCCTGCATGCTCTGCACGTGTGCAACTTTTGGCGGCTTGCAAGCCGCGAGCCACCAGCGAGTCCTAGCCGCGAGTCTCTGCTTCACTGCACTGTCTTGAGCATTTCTTCACACTCTCTCACACACTACCCTTACATGATTCCCACCTAAATACAAGGTTTCTAAGTGCTATATTACAAGCAAATTTGTCATGGAATAAAGCCAACACATGGTTGATTAAATTCAACCTTACAGACTCCTTCTTTCTTGGATTCTCCTGCAAGTACAAGCACACCCACTTGTGTATCTTTAAGCTCTTTAGTGCAGCAACTGAATGATCATCAAGCTCTCAATAAAATCTCCTTCTTGGTAATTCTAAGCATGTATGAAGGCAACCAACTCTCAGATCTCACAAGAGATTCACACACACAGCAAATGGAGCAACCTTAAAAACGTGGCTAGGTTTCCCTTTTATACCTAGGGCAAAACATAAAACCCTACACGTCATATGGGCTTAGGGCTGAGTTGGAAATTCTGTAGAAAAAACATTCTGCTCGACTTTCGATCGGTCGAGTCTAATTCTCGATCGATCGAGCCAGATCGAATTGCACAATGAATTCTGCAGCAGCTCGATTCCAACTTTACATAAAACACATACTTTGAGCAAGTCTAAAACAAGATTAAAAACCTATTTTGATCATGGTTTGTCAACAATACAAATTAAAGTTCTAATACATTAGTTTCTAAGTACTTAGAATCTAACAAACTCCCCTTTTGGCAATCCGTGACAAAACACAAACACAATGCTCAAAGTTACAAGTAAAAGCCCTTTACAAAAATAATGCCCATTACAAAATAATCCAACCTAACTACTATCCATCAGTTGCAAGTGTAGACAGCAGCACGACTGAATCAACCTATATATTTCCTGAAATACTCAACAAACGCATAAACACATGTGTGGAAGATACAAGTAAAACAAAAATAAATTCTTGACTTCACAAAAACACAAAACAAAGACATATATCATGAATAACTATAAATATAACTCAATGAGCAGTGAAACAAGAAACATAGATAACAATGTATCTCCCCCAAACATGAATAGCCCAAAAACAATACAACAAGAGCCAAAAAGGATACATACACAGTGAAGCACCTAGATACAATCTAAACTCCACAAGCTCCAACAAACAAAATCGCTCCCCCTAAGTACAAAAATCCTCTACAAGTGTCCAAATGTACTCCCCCTTTTTGTGACAGAATGCCAAAAGGCAATTAGAATCCATCATCAAAAGGAGGTGGCGAAGGCGAACGTCTAAGATGCGCCAAATTTGCTAGCAAAGCATGGAGCTCATCAATCATGTCCACCAAAATCTGACATGAGCCGCCTGAACGGTCATGACAGTCTCCAAAGTATGACGAATGTCAAAGTCATCCGAAGTAGATGGTGGAGGAACAGTAGCAGTAGCACCACCAACAAGATCAGCAGACGCCTCACCAGAAGTAGTACCTGTAGAAGAAGGAGGGGGTGCAGTACCAGAAGGCGTAACTCGAGGGCGTTTAGAGCTCTCTCTCATCTGAGTAGCCCTTTGCCTAAGAAAAGTGGCACCTATGGGAGCAGTAATGTGTACGGGCTCAGAAGCGGGGAAGACATCTAAACCTAAAAACAACAAAATCCTATGAATGAAAATATGATGAAAAAGAGCATAAGCGGTAGAAGAACTCCTATGAACTTCGTTCAAAGAACGAAGAAACAGATGAGAAAAAATAATAGGAGCATCCGTAATAAGAGCATACAAAAATGCACATCGCTCCAAAGGAATGGTGTGCAGATGAGAGATAGGCCACAAGGAATGACACGCTATCCTAAAGAAAAGATAGGTAGTCTCAGTGAGCTCAGCAGAAGTGATCCGAGGATCAGAACCCCACCGGATAGAAGTACTAGTGATGTATGACATGATGTCGTCTAGGGGAGGAGACTCATCATAAGGATAAACAGGGTTCGGGACCACGGGTACCCCAAGAGCATCAGCCACTGCACTAGGAGTAATGGTGAACTCTACACCTCGTATCCAACTCTTTACTAAAGTGCTGGAATCATAGACGTGGATAGAGAGGTTAGAGTAGAACTCTCTAATCAAGGTAGCTGGAGGAGGATAATCAATATCCAAAAGTGGCAACTAGCCCCACGCTCAAAGTTTGCCCTAATGGCACGATCAAGCTCATCTAACAAAACTTTACGCTCAGCCCAAATCTTTCTCTTAAGGTTTAATGTCTCATACAACTCTTGGCTTTTCTCACTCGGAAACAAAGTGCCCACAGAGGAAGGAGCAGAAGAAGAGGAGGATGTCCTATGGGCTTTAGTCTTCGTAAGCATGGTGCTAGGGTAAGGACAAAGACACAAGAGAAAGAACAAAAACAACAAAAGAAAACACTAAGGGCAGACTGCAAGTTAGTACCAAAAAAAAATAGAAATAACAATCTATATGATGCATGAACAGATAAATGTTATGATGCATGCTCTAATGCAATGATAACAAGTTCAATTTAAGTTTAGAATCACAAAATTGGCTTGAGCATAGAGTTTATAACAAAAACCCAAAAATTTTGAAAAACCACTTGTTTAATTTGTACTAAATTGACCAATTGATCATCACACAAGTTAGAAAACAATTTATAATTATCAAATTAATCAATCCAACAAGCCAATTTCATCAATTAAACTCAATTTGAACAAAATTCCCAAATCGGGTAGTTTCAAGCTCTAGAATTTTCAATTTCTCACAGCACATCAAATTGATCAAATTAAACACCATAGATCATGTTTATAACATCCCCCAACAAAAACCCATTGATCAATTGTGAAAGAAAAAGCTTAATTCATAAAAAAAACCAAAAAATTCATAGGTTCAAAATTTCCCAAATAATGCATGATTTGATGCATGAAAAGTGAAAATAAATGCAAAAGGAAGGGTATAAAGGTCTTACCAGCCTTGGGAGAGAAAAACCTTGCAAAAAGAATGGTGGAAAATGACAAAAAATTGGATTGGAGTCTTGACCGAGTCGTATAGAGAGAGAAAAAGTTGAAAAACTTTTGAAAAAGTGAGTTTGAACATGTGAAAATCAGTTTTTAAAAAAATTCTCTACATGATTTTCGATCGATCGAAAAACAGATTCGATCGGTCGAAAATGCTTCGATTGATCCAACACCAATTGAGCACCAATTGAAACAGACAGAGACTCACAAACATTTTTAATCGCAATTTCGATCGGTCGAAAAACAATTTTGATCGGTCGAAATTATGGAAAAATCGGTTTTTTTTTTTTGAAAAACAAAGCAAAATAATGCAGAAACTCCTCAAAGCATTGAATTTTATGAATCACATGCATGAGTATGAGATGAAATGCTTTTCAAAAACACATATTTTGAACCTAGTTTTCCCAAAATTAAGATTTTCAATCCATTCTCTTAAAATCTCAAACATCAAATATGTTTTGCATAAAACTCAAGGAATTTTTCAAACTTGGTTGGTCAAACCAAAAACACACACAATAACATGTACAAAGTTTAGCAAAGAGTAACTTGTGTAGTGTGTGCAACTAGTAAAAGCTTGAGATACATGTGAGGTGATATGTGAATAGAAATCAAACACAAAGTCTACAAAATTCATCACATAGAGTTTGAAAGAGACTATCACCTAAAGAGTTACATCATATAACTCCCACCTCTCCTAGATCATAAGTTTGCAATTATGTAAGTTTCTTGATTTGCCTCATATTGTACACACAAATTTTAACTTAGCAGAAACTTATTAAAATAGCCGGGATAATGTACACACCAATTTTATTTGATTGATTTAACTTTAAGTCCAATAATGTACACACCAATTTTAAGCATTTAAACCGAGACGACACCTTATGTTCTTTTTGTGCATGTGCTACACTTTCTCAAGCACAAAATCTTACGATATGCACTAAGGTGTTCATGATTGGCTAGTGAACAGTGGTGAGATGGTTATTGATGCCTTTTTCCAAATGTTCAAGTCTAACAGTCAAAAACATGTGACTTCAAGATCAAGACAAAGTGATCAAAAACTATAAACATCTTTCCCACACAACATGCATTACAAAGCTTCAACTAGTAAAGTGCAATAAATAACCTCATCCAAGCTAAACAAGGTATAAACACATGTTATGTGAAAATAAATCGACCAACCTTGTTTTCAATGCCAAGAAAGTAAATGCAAAACACAATTTGCTTCCTTTTTCATTTTTTTTCCTTTTTTTTTTTTTTGAAAAGAATAAAAAAAAAAACAACCTAGAATGAAATGCATGAATGTAATGCAATGCAAATCCTAGAAACAAAGAAAACAAAAACCAAAGAACAATGGTCACAAAGAGTAGAGCAATGAAACACAAGGACCAAGAAAGCCAAAGATGACTAGGGATACTGAATCACACCAATTACTTGACGAAATGTCTCAAACTTACTTCTATCAAGAGGTTTGGTGAAGATGTCAGCATTCTGACGTTCAGTAGGGATATACTCAAGAACCACAGTCTTCCTTTCAACCAAGTCCCTAATAAAGTGATATCTAATCTCTATGTGTTTAGTCTTAGAATGCTGAACAGGGTTCTTAGAGATATCTATAGCACTAGAATTATTACAATAAACAATCATGGTGTCTTGTGCTATCCCATAATCACTCAAATGCTTTTTCATCCAAAGAAGCTGTGAACAACAACTTCCAGCAGCAATATATTTTGCCTCAGCAGTAGACAAAGATACAAAATTTTGCTTTTTACTCATCCAAGCAACAAGATTGGCTTCTACATAAAAACACCCACCAGTGGTGCTTTTTCTGTCATCGGCATTGCCGGCCCAATCAAAATCAGAGAATCCAGCAAGAGACAGATTTGACTCTTTGCTATAAAACAATCCATAATCACAAGTTCCACCAACATATTTTATGATTCGTTTAACAGCATTTAGATGAGAAACCTTAGGATTAGATTGAAATATAGAACAAACACCAACACTAAAAGCAATATCAGGCCGACTAGCAGTTAAATACAAAAGACAACCAATCATGCTACTATAAAGTGTAACATCAACCGACTCATCGGATGGATCATTGGTTAATTTTGCATTGGCAGCCATTGGTGTTCTAGCATGTGCAGCATTATCAAGTCCAAATCTCTTGACTAGATTCTTGGCATACTTTGCTTGGTTGATGTAGATTCCAAAATCTGTTTGCTTCACCTGCAATCCCAAGAAATAGTTTAGTTCACCAACCATACTCATTTCAAACATTGCATTCATTTCATCTGCAAAAGATTGAGCAATAGAATCATTAGTAGCACCAAAAACAATATCATCAACATAAAAAATTTGAGCTACTACAAAGTAATCCCTATCCTTGCGTATGAAGAGAGTAGAATCTGCAAATCTTCTTTTGAAAACATGCTCAGTGAGATATGTAGTCAGCGTATCATACCAAGCCCGTGGAGCTTGTTTCAAACCATAGAGGGCTCTTTTCAACTTATAAACATCATCCGGTCTGTGAGGATCAACAAAACCCTTCGGTTGTTCAACATATACCTCTTCTTGCAACATTCTATTCAAGAAAGCACTCTTGACATCCATTTGATATAGCTTGAAATTCAGATGGCTAGCTATAGCCAAAAGTACCTTAATGGATTCCAATCTTGCTACCGATGCAAAGGTCTCATCAAAATCAATCCTTTCCACTTGTGTGTAACCTTGAGCAACAAGTCTTGATTTATTCCTGATAACAGTGCCATGTTCATCTGACTGTTCTTAAAGATCCATTTAGTTCCAATCACATTAACTCCCTTTGGTCTAAGAACTAATTCCCACACATCATTCTGAACAAATTGATGAAGTTCTTCATGCATAGAATTAACCCAATCAGCATCTTGAAGTGCTTCATCTACCTTCTTCGGTTCAAATTGGGATAGATAGCATGAGTGAGTAATTACACTTAAGGCTTTTGATCTTAATCTCATGTTATCATTCAAACTTCCCAATATGTTTATGGTAGGATGATTTAGCCTTACTCTAGAGGATGGACCTTTAACTAGAGATGTGGAGGTACCTTTTTGTTTTGATGAAGGATTGAACTCATGTTGTGCTTGTTGAGTCTTATGAACCGGTGTGGATCGTTCTGGACTTGATGGTACAGAAACTGCATCATTCAGCACCATCAACTCTTCATCACTATGCTTCCCCACATAATCAACAGGAAGTGAGTCATCAACCTCCATAGACTTATCTTGAACTGGAGTAGTGTTTTCTGAATGTTCTTTTGAACATACTTCATCATTGATCACAACATTTGAAGATTCCATGACTGTTTTGGTTCTCAGATTATACACTCTATATACTTTACTAGTAGAAAAGTATCCCAGAAAATATCCCTTGTCACTCTTTGCATCAAACTTTTCTAGGTTCTCTCTATCACGTAGAATGTAACAATCACTACCAAATATCCTGAAATATTTGACATCAGGCTTCTTTCCTCTCCAAAGTTCATAGGGAGTTTTCTTGGAATCAGGTCTGAAATACACCCGGTTGAGTGTATGGCAAGCAGTGTTAACTGCTTCTCCCCAGAAGGATTTAGGCAACTTTTTATTATGTAGCATGACACGTGCCATCTCCTGAACAACACTATTCTTCCGTTCCACTATTCCATTCTGTTGAGGTGTCTTGGGTGAAGAGAACTCTTGATGTGTGCCTTGATCATTGCAGAAGGTAGCCAGCTTGGTAATCTCAAATTCTCTTCCTTGATCACTTCTGATTCAGGCTATCACAGTATCTTTCTCAACCTGCAATTTCTTGCATAGATGTATCATCTTCTTAGGAGCCTCAGCTTTATCTTTCAAAAGCACAACCCAAGTATATCTAGTAAAGTCATCCACAACAACTAGAATATACTTCTTTCCACCTAAACTCTGAACTCTGGCAAGACCCATAAGATCAATGTGCAATAACTCTAGAGGTCTTGAAGTTTGAACACTAGCTATAGACGGATGTTTGGATTTCACTTGTTTACCTATCTAACATGGTCCATAGATGCACTTATCTATCTTCTCAAACTTAGGTAAACCAATAACTGCATCACACTTGGAAATCTTCTCTAATTGCTTATGACTTGCATGTCCCAACCGTTGATGCCATAAGTCAACTTGATCGATCTTTGCACTAAAACACTTATTGCTTATACTTGGTGTTAAACCATAACAGTTGTCAGCTGTCCTTACACCAACACACATACAGTCACCTCCTCCATCAAGTATCTCACATTCATACTTAGTGAAGAGAACATTCAGTCCATTGTCACAAATCTGACTGATGCTGAGTAAGTTGGCCTTCAATCCATCAACATACCAAACATCTTCAAAGACTGGCAACCCTGGAATGTCCACAGTTCCAATGCCTCTGATCACAAATTTGCTTCCATCTCCAAAAGTGACTGTCCCAATCTTTCCTTCAAAGAGAGTCTTGAATAAACCTTTGTTTCCTGTCATATGCCTAGAACAACCACTATCCAAATACCAAAGACAAGAATCACGTGCCTTTAAGGCAGTTAAAGTAGTATAACACAAATAATTATCATCACATGTGATTAGACCAAGATGCTTAAGGAAAGATTTAGCAAAAGCAACAAGAGACAAAAACAAAAAGTAAGCAAGTTGACATATAAGCAAAAAGATTTTCCAAGAATCCATGACAACAAGGGTCAAGGATCAGCTTAGAAATCAAAAGATCTAAAACAAAAGAGCTACTTACTCTGATACCACTTGTGAGTTTTTAGACCTTTTAAAACACAATCGGATTAACCTAGTTAATTAGCCAAGTGATTACTTAGTCCAAATTTCAGATCTAGGTTAACACAATCATATAATCATATCAATGTAAATTGCGGAATATAAAGAACACAAAGATATGATGACCCAGGAAACCACACTGGTAAAAAGCTGGGGAAGATTTAACCTAACTATCATCAAGGTAAACTGAATCCACTATGAAAGAATCGAAATTTTACAATAGCGACTTAGACCACTAACATCCTATTGCTACCCACCAGTAGAAAACTTATTGACACGACCATGTGCGAGCTCCGAGACCACGGATTCCTTCTTTCTTGGATTCTCCAGCAAGTACAAGCACACTCGCTTGTGTATCTTTAAGTTCTTTAATGCAGCAACTGAATGATCATCAAGCTCTTAATAAAATCTCCTTCTTGAAAATCCTAAGCATGTGTGAAAGCAACCACCTCTCAGATCTCACAAGAGATTCACACACACAGCAAATAGAGCAACCTCAAAAACATGGCTAGGGTTTCCCTTTTATACCTAGGGCAAAACATAAAACCCTACACGTTATATGGGCTTAGGGCTGAGTTGGAAATTCTGCAGAAAAAACATTATGCCCGACTTTCGATCGATCGAGTCTAATTCTCGATCGATCGAGCCAGACTGAATTGCATAATGAATTCTACAGCAGCTCGATTCCAACTTTACATAAAACACATACTTTGAGCAAGTCTAAAACAAGACTAAAAACCTGTTTTGATCATGGTTTGCCAACAATACAAATTAGAGTTCTAATACATTAGTTCCTAAGTACTTAGAATCTAACATTGGGGATATTACACAAAGTAATAATGGAAGAACAAGGTTAACACAAAAGACAAATAGAAAATAGATAACTTGGAGACACTATATCGTTTTCAAGTGAACATAAGCCTCTATTTATACCCATAGAGTTATCTTTCATGAAAAGTCACGTATGAAGAGTTAGTTATTTTTCAAGTAATCATAAGCCTCTATTCATACCCATAGGGTTATGTTTCATGAAAAAGCACGTATGGAGAGTTAGTTATTTTTTCATAAAACGGTTAATAAAGATTGAAACCTCTTCAACCTTTCTGAACAATCACTAGAAAATTTTGCAGAAAATTCTAGAAAATTTCAAAAAATTCAGATTTTCGAATTTTCACTTAGAAAATTCCAGAACTTGAATTTTCACTTTATGAAACCATATTCTCCAAACTCAAACATCATTATTACAACCTATCCTTATATATACCTATATATACAACAGACTATGGAGGTTTGGAGAAGAGGTTGAAGAACCTATCCAAGAGGACCGATGCGTTCTTGCAAGGACTAGTTGATGAGCATAGGCGTAAGGAGGAAGAGGGTAACACTATGATTGACCGCATGCTTTCTTTTCAAAAATCACAGCCAGAATACTACACTGACCAAATTATTAAGGGTCTTATATTGGCAAGTGCAGTCAATAATTCTTCCTCTTTCTCGAGTAAAAGTATGTTAGAAAATATGTTACAAAATTGGACAAAGTTGTTGAGAAAACTAGGAAATGGTTTTATTTTATTATTGTCTCTCAAAAAGCTGTCATTCTTGACCTTAGCCAAAAAGAAATAATAATAAATAAATAAATTCATAGTAATGTTGGACTTACTCGTTACATGTAACCGTCCTAATGTATTGAAAAAGGCTAGACAAGAGGTCGACAATCAAATTGGACAAGAGAAATTGATTGAGGAATCAGACGTCTCCAAATTACATTACCTTCAAAGTATAATATCAGAAATGCTTCGATTGAATCATGCTGCACCACTACTAGTACCTCATATGTCCTCCACTAAGTGCACTATTAGAGGATATGATGTACCACGTGGCACAATGTTGTTGGTCAATGCATGGGCCATACATAGAGATCCTAAGGTATGGGATGATGCCACCAGTTTTGAACCTGAGAGGTTTGAAAATGGTGAGAGTGAAGCATATAAGTTAATTCCATTTGGGATTGGGAGGAGAACCTGTCCTGGAGCTGGCCTTGCCCAACGTACAATGAACTTGACTTTGGGATCATTGATTCAGTGCTTTGAGTGGGAAAGGGTTACTACGGAAGAAGTTGACATGACTGAAGGTAATGGGATCACTATGCCTAAAGCCATGCCATTGGAGGCTAAATGTAAAGCACGCCCAGTCATCCATAAAGTTCTATATGAGTCAACGGAAAATGCTTGAACTATTTCCTGACTCCCGAGTGAGTAGCTTAGTTGTTTGTAGAAAATAATAGTTTTTTAATAAACAAAGCTGTAATAATTACACAATCAGTTTGAAAATCAAATTGTACTTTATCTATAAAAAGTTGTATCTCTTTTTAATTTTAATTTTTTTGCTTGTATTTATATCATTGTTTAAGGAATATGAAAGGATATGGATAATTTCACTATTTCATTTCGTAATATATTATGTAAACTTAGGATATTTTGGTATTTAGGATGCAAATATATCAAGTTTTCACCTGTTTATTTTTTTATTTACTTAATTTGTGAGATTGAAGTCTAGAAATTTGAGACATATTTTGGTATAAATGTATAATTAATATATATATAAAATTATATGCATCTTTAATCGAATTAGATTGTATATTAGATTTAGTTGCATCTTTCAGCATTTACAATAATAGACTCCAAAGCAAATAAATGAGAAAACTACTAATTGAGCTTATTATATTCCTATCAACTTCTATTCAAAATTTCAAACTCCAATATAAGCTCAAAAATGTGTTGTATCAACTATCAAGTCAAATTTGACACGCATATTGCTACAAAATGGAGCTTTTATGCTGCGGACAATGTGTATATTTATAAATCAAACACTGGGTTGCGGTGCTGTAACTGTGGGGTCCCTTTTATGCAGAAGGGCTTCAGTACTGTGATGGGCTTGGAACTGGAACTTGCCTAGCTATCACTCTTCGGTTCTCTTTGGAGTCTTCCCTCTGATCTCGCCCAGATTTTCCTGTAAGAAAAGGTAGGTTGGCTCAATCAAGGCTAGGTCCCATATGTTCCAATCCAATCAATCAAAACAAACACACATGTAAGATTGAATTTATTCAATCATGTGTTGGCTTTATTCCATGCCAAATTTGCTTGTATTTTAGCAATTAGATACCCTGTATTTAGGTGGGAATTATGTAAGGGCAAAGGAGTCTCGCGACTGGATCTCACGACTGACTCGCGACTGGCAACTCGGCAAAATGCCACACGTGTGAAGCATGTAGGAAGCTGAAGGGTCACGACAGCTGGAGCACTATAGGACAAAAAGTACAGTTTGGCCAGGTAGTTATCTTGCGACTCACCCCACTCGCGAGACTGAGTCTCCAGAATGTCCTATTACGCAGAAAAATGACTTTTCACATTCCTCACGTATACTACTATAAATACCCTTATACCCACGAAATGTAGAGAGCTTCCAGGGAGAATTTTGAGTGAGAAACCCTAGAGAAAAACCAAGATTGACTCATCCACAATCTTAGACATTTGATTCTCCAAATTCCTCTACTTTCACCCTCTTCATTGACATATCCTTGAGAGGTACATTTGCCAAATCCTTACCTCACCATACCCATATCAGTGAGGAGGTATTTTGGTTCTTGGGAAGTAGTTCGGAGATGAACAATTTACTTGGTTGATGCAATGGGCTTATTGCTGGATCCGAGAAGCTAAAGAAGACACAGTTAGGCTTAACCCTGTTGGAGCAAGAAGCTTGGAAGGCATAGGTGCATTGGGTAGATTAGGCTTGGAGGGTCTAATACTATTCATGTATCCCAACTGTATTCTTTAGTGGATCATTTTACCACTTGGAGGGCGGCGGAGAGGTTTTTCGCTAAGTTCTTCGGTTTCCTCTTCGATAACATATGCCAGTGTTATCTTTGTGTTTGCATCTCTCTAACCCTTACTCTTAACTTTTAATTGCTGCTATGTTGTGGTTAATTATGGTGTAGAGTTGTTTATTTGTTTGGGGTTTTGCTTGTACCTAATATTCTGCACATTTATTGTTTAGGTATAAGCTTGTGTTGGTTATTTTGAAATTGGGAGTCTAAACATTCATTAGTGTTTTACACACTAATTGAACATTCAACCCACATAATGTAATGCAATTTTAACATGGACTGGCCTAAAGATAGGTTCTAAGTCATTACATTGTAGGGTGGGTTTGTTGTTTTATTGCTTCCCATAGCTAGGACATTACACCTCCCAAATTGTAACGTAATGAACGTTATGTTGGTCCAAACGGCATGGTTTATCCTTTTAAGTCAACAAGTAATGATCCAGTGACTTTAGGCTATGAGTTGGTGATCCATCTCAGATCGGTGATCCATGGTTACTACCACCAGATTCTGAGATGAATTCATGCATAATTGTTGTTTCATGACATACACAATGACAGTTAGGGAAAGCTATAAACGACCAACATGGCATTTCAAACAACATTCCATGCAATATCATACAAACAATATACAAACATATGGAAAGAAAAGGGTTTAGACATCGGCACCTTCCATTTTCAGGAGCATATGGAGTCACCACTTATTTTATATGTAAAATAAGAAAACTATACAAAAGATTACAAAATGTCTTGAATAATACACATTCTCATTAATTTGAAATAAATACAACTTGATAGAAAGAAATATACGTGGCTTTATTTCCTAGTTACAATCTAGTAAAAAAAATATACAAGCCCTTGTTTCCTATTTACAATCTACCTAAAGGAAAATAAGACACTCTTCTATGAACCTAAGAATCTCAAATTCAGGGGCTAGGTTATGAGAGGGGAAGGTGTTAGACACCCATCCTACCTAGACAAAGTTTGGTCTTCTAGACTTTTGAATGACCTGTTAAATACCCATTAAAAAATGATTGTGTCAATATTCCTAGATCTTTGGTTGGTTAATTTGCAAAATACTAGATCTATTACATTTATGCAAGGAGAAATCACATCTAAAAAGGATTTTTTAAGAGAATTTACAAATCTATTATCAAGCAAAATGAATTTTTGATAAAAAATTTTAGATGTGATTTTTTAAAATAGCAAGGAATGGATTTTAAAAAGAGTTCGCAAACCTGATTTCTTAATTAAATAACAGAATGAGCCTCCAAAAGGAAAATTCAAATTTGATTATTTAATTAAGAAACAGAATGAGTTTTAAAAGAAATTGTAGATTTGATTTTTCCAAATAAGAAAGAATGAATTTTTAAATAAAATTTCAGATCTGATTTTTGTATTTAGAAAATAGAAGAGGTTTTAAACATCAATTCAAATATGATTTTTTGGTTCCGAAAATAATGGAGATTTTAAAAATAAATTCAGATTTAATTTTTGTTTTAGGAAAACAATAAGGTTTTGAAAATTAATTCAGATCTGATTTTCGATTTAGGAAAACAATAAGGTTTTTGAAAATTAATTTAGATATGATTTTGTTTTAGAAAAATAATGGAGTTTTGAAAAATAAATTCAGATCTGATTTTTGTTTTAAGAAACGAATAAGGTTTTGAAAATAAATTCAAATCTGATTTTGTCTTACATAAACAAACAGGTTTTGAAAAAATAAATTTAGATTTGATTTTGTTTTATATAAAGAAATAGATCTAAGATTTAATCATATGCATTACCTAACTACGTGAACAAAACATATACACATAAACAGACATTTATCATGTAATCACTAGAAAGAAAAAAATCAAAACAAACAAAAGAAAGAACATGTTAGGGAAGGCATGGAGAATTGAATTGGTTACATGGACATGTAAATAAAAAGATGGAAACTTACATGCATCAATGAATTTTGCAAGGGAATGGGGAAATTGCTTTAGAGTTAGAGAGAGGGTGAGTCTCTTTAAGTCCTGAAGAGATTGTACTTAACAGAAAAGAAAGTCCTAAAGTTGAACTTCCAGAATTTCTTTTACGTTAAGAGTAGAGGGGTGCTGATTTTTTATTTTAATTATGTATTTATAGAGGTGTTGTGCTTAAAAAATAAGCTAGGATTGCTTAGAAAATCAATAGGCCCGAGTTAGGTTGAATTTTATCCCTAAAAAATAAAATCTGTTGTGTTTTAGCCTGATCTAAAAGTTTTTGAGCCGAGTCTCGAGGTTGTGCCAATTAGCACTGTGGAAGTGCCAATCGGCACTTGCCATGTGCCGATTGGCACTCCCAGAGTGTGATTGGCACTCTTGAGTGTTAGACCCATTCTCCTCTTTTGGTTCGACTTGGACTCTTTTTTAGGGATTTTCTAAGTCAGGAATTGTACTTGGGTGTATTTTAAACTTGCATTCTAAAATATATCCCTTTTAATTTGATAATCAGGACCTTAAAATAATTATTATCTGAAAGATAATTATTACTCAATTATCAACAACTCCCTTACTATTTGATTATCTATTTTATTCCTATGCAACTTTGATCAAATCCATCAGCCAATCACATAAATTACTTAATTAATTTTAATTGTTGACCAATCAGAATTAATTTCAATTAATCACACGTGACTAGCTTCACCCACATATGATGCATGCAAATTGTGAAAACTTGATCTTCTGATATTTTTCAATCTGACGGTCCGATTTGGGAACTGGGCATATTGTCGCAATTGTTGGAGTCTCAAGATCATTTTTATGATATGTGATGAATGATTTAATGCATGAAATGCAATTATGATTTTTGGGTATTTAGAATGTTCATTTCAGTCATCTTCTAAGATTAAATTATGGGTGCAAAATTGAGTGTCTAAAAACTTATTTTCCACTGCAATCTATTTAGTTTGGTGATTTGATTGTACCTTAATTTGATTTACATGTAATTTGACTAATTAATCAACTTGAGTAATTGGATTAACTAATTGGGGTCAATTTATAATCCAACAATTTCTATTTGGAAACACTAAGAATTGTCAATCAGTTGAGTTATACGACTCTTGACTTTTGATAACATTTATATAAAGGAAACTACTAAAATTTGTATTAATTTTATTTTAAAACATCTTATAAATTGACATGATATTGAATATATTTGATGGATGTTATGCATCAATAACAAGAAAAATACATTTTTAATGTATTTTTTTAAAGTTTTATATTTGAAATTCAACATATAAATTTATTAAACTTATATAATAAAATTTATATTAACCATAAGCTTCACTTTATAACATAAAATGTCAACCTTGTAATGTCTTTGTAAACCAATTTATGCATTGTAAATGTATAGTCCAAATGACTTACCTCTAAAAAGTGGAGAAAATGCACCATATATTGGGTGTATATTTTCTCCCTTTCATATAGAGGAGGATATCATATGTGTTAGTAAGGATACATGTGTGAGATCCTAGAGAGTTTAAAGACTAGAGAGTTTGACACGTTGCCTTCCCAACTGCCACCTAAGACATTGGGCGAGAAAATAAGTACGTAATTGAATCTTCTCTCTTTTAATTCTTGACTCTTTTTTTCTATTTCTAACCTGCCACAGTAGTCCTGTCCTTTTATCATAAATTATTATTGCCTTTTATCCACACATTATATATCTTATGAGAGCATCCACAGCAGTGGAGCTAAAAATTTAGCAATTTAGCTCCACGAAAAGTTACTTTATTTATTTTACCTACACACATGCTGTAGTAGTGGATCTATTTTAGCTTTCAACACAATAAAATAATATAAACATCACAATAAAATAATCTATCACACTACAATAAAAACACCACAAACCGATCCACCAACACGGCCAACCAAGAACCGCCCACAACCACCCAACAACAACCACTGCCAACCATAAACAACTGCCTACAAAAACCCAACAACAACTAGCAAGCCAAGAACAACCACCCACAACCACTACCAAAAATCCAAATTAGCCAAAAACTACCACACAAATCACCACCATTAACATAATTCCCAAGCCACCACCACCATCAGAAACCCAACCCACTCCACTGCCCATCAAAACCCACTGCAAAACACACTGAAATCCACTGAAACCCATTGTGAAACAAATAGAAACCCACTGCAAAACCCAACCCAACCCACTGCCACCAGCCACCACCGCCCACACCCACTGCCATAGCCACTGATACCCACTGCCAAACCCACCGATACCCAACCCACAAACTCAAAATAAAATCATAAACTCAAACCCACTTTGAAATCAAACACAAATCCAAACTAAAATCCCTTCTTTTCACGAAACCCAAAGAAACCCACGAAATCCAGCCACAGCCACGAAATCCAACCACGAAATCCGCGGCGCTCTTGAGTTCGATGAAGGCGGTGCCGGTGGAGCTTGGATCGACAATGAAGCTTAGGTCGGCAATGGAGCTTGGATCAGCGGTGAGATGGAGGACTAGGCTTGTTGGCGTTGGGTGAGCGATGAGATGGAGGACTGGGCAAGATGGGTCGGCGGCGAGGGACAGCAATGTGGGCGATGACGATGAAGATTGGCGATGATGAAGATCTAGAATAGATCGATGAAGCAGAGAGTAGATAAGGGAGAGAAAAAAAAAATGAGAAGGAAAGAGGAAGAAAGAAGAGAAGCCAGAGAGAGAGAGAGAAAAACAAAGAAAGAGAAAATATTTTTTTAATGGAAGAGGAGAGAGAAATTCAATAAAATAATATATATTTTTTTTAGCTCTCATGAATAGTGCACATCTATCTATAGATGTGCATTGTAGCAATGGAGTTAAAAATTATAGATTTAGTTCCACTGCTGTGAGTATGATTTTGGGGTTTGAGGAGCTAAAATATAGTAATATAGCACCACTATTGTGAGTGCTCTTACGCATGCAAAGCTAAATGCGATTACGCACTCGGTGACGCAAATCAAATGAGAGAAACAAACATACGCACTGGATAGGCATCATTGTTATGTCCGTTTTGGGCCAAAAAGGCACCTCATCATTGAAAACGTGATCTTCAATGTGGTGTACACAAAATTGATTTCTGCTCATTTGAAGAGTGTCGTGTGTCAACGTGTGATTTACCTTTAAAACAAATGATATTCTAACACTAACTACCTAGTCCCTATAAATATGCAGTGATCACATGCATCTTCAGAAATCATTTCAGTATCAAAATATCATAAAAATAGACATGGAAGCCATCTTTCTATATTTGTGTCTCACTCTTCTTAGCTTTCTTGTTGCTTTCAAGCTCATCCTCAAAACAAGAACTACTCGACCAAAACACCTCCCACCTAGCCCACCTTCTCTTCCAATTATAGGTCATCTCCATATCATTAAAAAACCATTCCACCGTACTTTCCATGCCCTCTCACAACTTGTGGTCATTGTTTCATCCCCATCAGCAGTTGAAGAATGCTTCACAAAGAATGACGTAGTATTAGCCAACCGTCCTCCCTTCCTATTAGGCAAGCACGTTGCCTACAACAACACCACCTTAGTACAATCCCCATATGGCGATCACTGGCGCAACCTCCGCCGCATTAGTACCCTCGAAATCTTCTCAAACAATCGCCTCAACAAGTTCTTAGGCATCTGAAGGGAGGAGATCAAGCACTTGCTACGAAACCTGTCCTGCAACTCTTGCCACAGTTTTGCCAAGGTGGAGCTACAATCAATGCGCTTGGAGATGACATTTAACAACATAATGAGAATGGTGGCAGGGAAACGGTACTACAGGTACGGTAAGGACGTGGAGGACGAGGAAGAGGCAAGACAGTTTAGGCGGATAATTAAAGAGTTAACAAGGTTCGGAGGGGCATCAAATCCAGCAGAGTTTGTGCCCATCTTGCGGTGGATGGATTATGGAGGTTTGGAGAAGAAGTTGAAGAGTCTCTCCAAGAGGACGGATGATTTCTTGCAAGCACACATTGATGAGAAAAGGCGTAAGGAGGAAGAGGGTAACACTATGATTGACCATATGCTTTCTTTGCAAAAACCACAGCCAGAGTACTACACGGACCAAATCATCAAGGGGCTTAATATTGGTAAGTGCACTCAATAATGCTTCATCTCTTATTGAGAAAACTAGGAAATCATGGTTTTGTTTGATTCTTGCATCTTAACAAGCAGTCATGCAATTATCTGTTTTATTCTTCTTTAATAGCTTCATCAGAATTGCTGTCTAGTGCGAAAAAGTGACATTCTTAGTCCCGAAAAAAAAAAAAAAAATTTCACAGTAACATTAGACTAACTAGTTACATATTATCATCATCATTGTTGAATGTCACAGAACATATAAACAAACCGTTTTTATTTAATATATTGTTTTTCTACTCTAAACATCTCGTGTATAATACACTGGTGTATTGTTACTTGTTGGGACTGATACATCAGCAGTCACATTAGAGTGGGCAATGACTAATCTACTCAATCATCCTAATATATTGAAGAAAGCTAGAGATGAGATAGATAGTCAAATTGGAGAAGAGAAATTGATTGAGGAATCAGATGTTTCCAAATTACACTACCTCTAGAGTATTATCTTAGAAATCCTTCGATTGTATCCAGCAGCACCATTGTTAGTACCCCATATGTCCTCCGCTGATTGCACCATTGGAGGATATGATGTATCGAGTGGCACAATGTTATTAGTCAATGCATGGGCCATACATAGAGATCCTAAGTTGTGGGATGATGCAACTAGTTTTAAGCCAAAGAGGTTCAAAAATGGTGAGAGTGAAGGACATAAGCTAATGCCATTTGGGATTGGGAGGAGGACTTGTCCTGGGGTGGGCCTTGCCCAATGTACTGTGAGCTTGACTTTGGGTTCGTTGATTCAAAGTTTTGAGTGGGAAAGGGTTACCACAGAAGAAGTTGACATAGATGAAGGTAGTGGGATCACTATGCCTAAAGCCATGCCATTGGAGGCCATGTGTAAAGCACGCCCAATCATGCATAAACTTCTTTCTATGTCAACAGATGATATTTGAACAATCTCCTTGAGTTACTTTTGAGAGACTTGTTTAGTTATTTATTGATAATTTAAGTCATTTAATAAACTGAAATAAACCATTACATATTCAATTTGAAAATTGAATTATTGTATCTTTATAAAGTTGTATCTTTTTTTGGTTTTTTTTTTTTTTGGGTGTGGTGTTGTTGTTTTTGGCTTGTACTGAATTGTGATTTGTATATTTGTTAAGGAATAAGAAAAGATTTGGATAATTTTACTATTCCATTCTAAATTCTTATGTTAAATTAGGATATTTTGTTATAGGATATAAATAAATCAAGTCGTCTAAAATTTGAAAGTTAACTTCAAAAACACTTTTATTTACTAAATTGGTGAGATGAATGTCTAGAAATTTGATACATATTTTCAGATTTTATATATATATATATATATATATATATATATAAAAGATATGATATGTATCTTGAATTGACTTTACTTGAATATTTAATTTAGTTGCATCTATCCTTATTTACAATAATATTATCAAAAGCAAATAATTGAGAATGATTTTTTTTTTAAGGGAAAGACAATGGTGATGGAGAAGAAAACTACTTGAGGTTATTCCAGTCAACTTTTATGTGTGGGGCTGTCTTCTCTGCTGTCCCTTTTTTTGGCTAAGCTCTCTCTCTCTCTCTCTCATGGAGAGATTGTGTGACTACTAAGTGTAAAAAAAGGAGAAAAACTATGTTTTACACAAAGTCTTGCTCCATATATACAAGAGTGTAACCCATACACATGAAATGAGGTGTACCAAGCCCAACAACGAAAATAATCACAAATCAATAAGTGGGTTATTTGGTCTTCTCTCTTTATCTTTTAAACATTCAAACTACTCTGATATTATATTACAAATGCAAATAATTAAGGATTATGTTGCCCGACATTAAGTTAAAAATCTTAGTCACTCCTACTTGGGAAACATAGGTTATTCACAATTAAAAAAAAAAAAAAAAAAAAAAAAAAAAAAACCTTGAAAATTAGGATGAAAGCAATGTGGTTTCAACAGATATCCAACACCCTTTTGATCTTGGAATATGGAGCAATAAACCTCTCAATGTTATTCAATGGGAGAGGTAGAAAGATTGCAGGGATATTCAGTGGCTTTATTATTTACCTTAATCCTTAATTATTTACATTTGTAAAATAATATCCAAGAAGTTTGAATTTTTAAGAAATAAAGAAAAAAGACTGATAGTTTTTAGACCCCTTAAAAACACAATTGGATTAACCTAGGTAATTAGCCAAGTTGTTACTTAGTCCAAATTTCAAATCTAGGTTATCACAATCAAACAATCATATCATGCAAAGCAGCGGAAAGATAAATAACACAATGATATGATCACCCAGGAAACCAAACCGGTAAAAACCTAGGGAGGATTTAACCTAGTTATCCTCAAAGTAAACCTGAATCCACTATGAAAGAATCGAAGTTGTTCAACAGGACTTAGACCACTAACATCCTATTGCTACCCACCAGTAGAAACTTACTGACATGACCACATGCAAGCTCCAAAACCACGGACTCCTTCTTTCTTGGATTCTCCAGCAAGTACAAGCACACCCGCTTGTGTTTCTTTAAGTTCTTACGGCAACAACTGAATGATCATCAAGTTCTTGAACGAATCTCCTTCTTGATAATCCTAAGCTTGTGTAAAGGAAAGCTCCTCTCAGATCTCACAAGAGAATTACACAAACAGCAATATGAGCAACACTAAAATGTGACTAGGGTTTGCCTTATATACCTAGGGCAAAAACACAAAACCCTAAACGTTTTAAATGAACTAGGGCTGAGTTGGAATTCTACAGAAAAATGCATTCTGCCCGAATTTCGATTGATCGAGCCTAAGCTTTGATCGATCGAACCAGGCCGAAATGCTTTATTAAATCTGCATCAACTTAAATCCAACCTTACATAAATGAACCAACTTTGAGCAAGTCTAAACACGAATAAACATCTTGTTTTGATCATGGTTTGCTAACAATACATATTAAAGTTCTAAATACATAAGATCCTAAGTCTTTAAAACCTAACAAACTCCCCCTTTGGCAATCCGTGACAAAACACAACTAAAAGCTCAAAGTTTACAAAGAAAAGCCCTTTACAAAAAATATGCTCATAAAAACAAATCCAATCCTAACTACTATCCATCAATTGCAAGTGTAGACAGCAGCTCAATTGAATCAACCTGTATATTTCCTGAAACACTAAACAAAATGCATAACCGCATGTGTGGAAAATACAAGTAAACAAAATAAATTCTTGATTTCAACCAACACATAATAAAGATATATATCAATGAATAACTCATAAATATAAATCAATAAGTAGTTGAAACAAGAAACATATAAAACAATAAAAGTATCTCCTCCTAACATGAATAGCCCAAACAAAACAAAACGAGCTAAAAAGGTAAATACAAAGTGAAGCACCTAGATACAATCTAATCTCCACAAGCTCCAATAAAAAAAAAATGCTCTCCCTCTGAAAACAAAAACTCTACAAGTGCTCAAATATGTACTCCCCCTTTTTGTGACGGAATGCCAAAGGACAATCAAAATCCATCATCAAAAGGAGGTGGCGGTGAGGATCGTCGAAACTGTGCCAACTCTGCGCGAAAAGCACGGATCTCATCGAGCACGTCCACCAAAATCTGTCCATGAGCCGCCTGAATGGTCAAGACATGATCCAACGTATGTTGAATGTCTGAATCATTTGAAGTAGTTGGTGGAGGAACATTAGCATCAGCAGTAGCACCACCAGACGCCTCAGCTGTATCAGCACCTGTAGAAGAGGGAGGAGGGGGAACAACACCAGATGACATACCTCTAGGACGCGTAGGACTAACTCTCAAGTGAGCAGCCCTTTGCTTAAGGAAAGTGGCACCTATGGGAGCTATGACATGAACGGGCTCACCTGCAGGGAAATCAGCTAGACCTAGAAACAGCAAAATCCTATGAATGAAAATAGGATGGATAAGAGCATCAGCAACGATAGAACTCCTATGAACTTCGTTCAAAGAACAAAGAAACAAATGAGGAAAGCTGATAGACGCACCAGAAACAAAAGCGTACAAAAACACACATCGCTCAAGAGGGATGGTGTGGAGAAGAGAAATAGGCCACAAAGAATGACACGCTATCCTAAAGAAAAGATAGGCAATCTCAATAAGCTTAGCAGACGTGATCCGAGGATCAGAACCCCGCTAGATAGAAGACCTAGTGATGTATGACATAACATCATCTAAGGGTGGAGACTCTTCATAGGGATAGACAGGCTCCCTAACGACCGGAACCCCAAGAGCATCAGCCACTATCCGAGGGGTAATGGTAAACTCAACACCTTGTATCCAACTCCTAACAAGGGTGTTGGAATCATAGACGTGGCAAGAGAGATTCGAGAAGAACTCTCTAATCAGGGCGGTCGGGGGTCGATGATCTACCTCTAACAAGGACAGCCAACCTCTACTCTTAAGGTTTGCCCTAATGGCAGGATCTACCTCATCTAACATAACAGAACGCTCAGCCCAAATCTTACGCTTACAGTTCAGTTTCTCATAGACCTCTCTGCTTTTGTCAGTCCTAAACAACGCACTCCTAGAGGGAGACTCAGAGGAAGTGGAGGGGGTCTTATGGGCTCTAGTCTTCCTAGGCATGGTGCTAGGATAAGGACCAAGACACAAAGCAAAAAAAAAAAAAAAAAAAACCAAGGGCAGACTGCAAGTTAGCACAAAAAAAAATATAGAACAAAAATCCATATGATGCATGAATAGTTGAAATGTCATGATGCATGCTCTAATGCAGTGCAATCAAGTTCAAATTTAAATCAAGTTCATAAAATTGGCTTGAGCATAGAATTTCTAACAAAAACCCCAAAAATTGAAAAACCACTTGTTCATTTTGTAAAAAATTTGACCAATTGATCATTACACAAGTTAGATTACATAAAATAATGATCAATTACATCAATTCAACAAGCCAATTTCATCAATTCAAATCAATTTGAACAAAAATCCCCAAATTCGGATAAAAACAAGACCTAGAATTTTCAATTTCTCACAAAACACCAAATTGATCAAATTAATCATCATAGATCATGATTATAACATTATAGGAACAAAACCCAATGATCAATTTCAGAAAAAGAAGCTTGAATCAATAACAATCCCAATTTGAAAAGTTCCGAAAATACCCATGAAATTCATGTAAAAATGCATGAAAACTTGAACTAAAATGCAAAAGAAAGGCCAAAATAAACTTACTGGCTTAGAGGAAAACCTTGCAAAAAATCGGGAGGAAAACGACAAAAAATTGGTAGGTGAGCTTTGTCCAATTCGAAGAGAGAGAAAAGTTTGAAAAGAACTTTTGAAAAGTAAGTCTGTACAAGTCAAATCTGCTTTTTAAAAAAACCTGATTCACGACTTTCGATTGATCGAAAATCAGTTTCGATTGATCGAAACAGACATAGGCTTCTTTAAAAATTTTAAAACAATTTTGATTGATCGAAAAACAGATTGGATCAAACGAAGCAGACAGAGGCTTCCTTAAGACTTTTAAAACAATTTCGATTGATCGAAAAATAGATTGGATCAATCGAATTAGACAGAGGCTCATAAAATTTTTGAGAAAAAAACGCAGTTTTTGAAAATAACAAAGACACATTTTAGAAACACCTCAAAGCATTGAAATTGATGAATAAAATGCATGAGTATATGATGTAATGTTTTTTAAAAACAAAGTTTTAAACCCAGTTTTTCCAAAATTAAGATTTTCAAGCATTTTCCATAAAATTTTCAAGCATCAAAATTGTTTTGCATAAAAACTCAAAGTATTTGCAAACTTGGTTGGTCAGATCAAAGACACACACAATAACATGTACAATGTTTAGCAAAGAGTAACTTGTGTAGTGTGTGCAACTAGCAAAAGCTTGAGATACATGTGAGGTGATATATGTATAGCAATTAAACATAAAGTCTACAAAATTCATCACATAGAATTTGAAAGAGACTATTACCAAAAGAGTTACATCATATAACTCCCACATCTCCTAGATCATAAGCTTACAAGCATATAAGTTTCTTGATTTTGCCTCATATTGTACACACAAATTTTAATTATTCAGAAACTTATTAAAATAGCCGGGATAATGTACACACCAATTTTAGCAATTATTTGATTTAGCTTTACGTCCAATAATGTACACACCAATTTTAGCATTTAAACCGAGGCTACACCTTATGAGCTTTTTTGTGCATGTGCTACACTTTCTCAAGTATAAAATCTTACGATATGCACTAAGGTGTTCATGATTGGCTAGTGAACAGTGGTGAGATGGTTATTTATTCCTTTCTCTAAAGGTTTAAGTTCGACAGTCAAAGACAAGTGACTTCAAGATCAAGAGAAAGTGATCAAAACCATAAACATCTTTCCCACACAACATGCACTACAAAGCTTTAACTAGTAAAGTGAAATAAGTAAGTTCATCAAAGCTAAACAAGGTACAATAGACATGTTTTGTGAAAATAGATTGACCAACCTTGTTTTTCAAAAACCAAGAAAATAGTGCAAAACACAATTTGCTTCCTTTTTTTTTTTTTTAATTTTTTTTAATTTTTTTATTATTTGAAAAAGATAAACAAAAACAACCTAGAATGAAATGCATGAATGTTATGCAATGCAAATCCTAGAGACAGAGAAAACAAAAAACAAAGAACAATGGTCTCAAAGAATAGCAATGAAGCACAAGGACCATGTCAGAAGGACTCAATTAGATTGAGCATTTTGCATCCAAAATTTTTTAGATGCACCATGAGCATTGGAGTTCTTATTCACATGGGAATGATTTCCAACTCCAGGATTGGAATAAAGGTTTAGAGCCTTTACCAATTCACCAATGAGTACCATAGGATCTTATGCTTGAGGCACAGGTACTTTTAGTTTGTTTGCTCTTTTAACAGCTTGCAGCTTGTAACAGTTTGGACAAATGTGTCTTGACTTTCCACAAAAATGACAAACCTATGCAGGCTTATCATGTGACTTGTCCTTAGAAAGGGTAGACTGCTTAGGTTTAGACTCTTTCAGTTCAATCCTAATCTTCCTAGGAGGTGTAACTTCTAAGGGTTTGATAACCTCACTCACAACCTCACTCACAAGGGGTTCAGAAGAAGATGAAGGAACAAAGATAGTGGAATTGGGTGCAGACACATTGATGCTTTCTACAAAACTTAACCTAGTTTTGTCAGAAGGAGACTTTTGAACACTAAGCATATGATCAAGTTTGGAACTAGCAGACCTATTAGATTTTTCTCTAGCAACAGAAAGCTCATGTTCCAAATTCTTAACTTTATTAAGTAAAAGCATGTTCTCAGTCTTCACATTATTCAAAAGTTCAGTAGCATCAAACAGTTTAACAAGCAAGTTGTTCTTATCAAGCTCAAGAGAAGCAATTTTCTTCAAGCCTAATTCAACATTCATAGCATCCTTTATAGCAACTTTGCAAAGTTTATTGTAGGCTTCTTGAAGATCTGCGTCCTTAAAGAGTTCTCCATCAGAAGGGTTTGCTTCAGCAAATACGCTTTCATTAACTACAACAGTAGCAGTGAAAGCAATGAAGTTTTCATCCTTGTCACAACCAGACTCATCATCAGAAACTTTACCATCACTAAGGGTTACAGCCATAGTCTTACCCTTAGACTTCAAGTAAGTAGGACATTCAAATTTCATGTGACCATACCCTTGACATCCAAAACATTGAGGACCCATAGAATTATTAGAAGATTGACCTACTTTTCTCTAGGTTTATCAGTGTTGTTAACCTTAGTGGGATCATTCTTCCTAAAGTTTCTAGGTTCAGCAGTGTTCTTATCTCTTGCCCTTCTGTTGTTGTTTCTAAGGAAATTCCTAAAGTTCTTGGCAGGGTAAGCAATCTCTGTAACAGAGAGCTCATCATCAAATCCACCAACATCAACATCATCAATTGACTTAAGAGCCATTGATTTGGATTTGCTAGTCTTAGGTAGGTCCAACTCATAGGATTGAAGAGATCCTACAAGTTCATTAACAGGGATGGAGTCCACATCCTTGCTCTCAATGATGGCAGTCACCTTGGGTCTAAAATCTTCAGTCAAAGATCTAAGAATCTTCCTAACAATTTTAGTTTGTTCATAGATTTCACCCAAGTTATATGCAGAATTAACAATATCATTAAGTTTAGCATAGAATTCATCAAAAGATTTATCATCAAACATCCTAATGCTTTCAAATTTAGAAGTTAACTGTTGCAATTTGTTGATTTTGACAGTTTTTGTGCCTTCATGCACAGTTTGGAGGATATTCCAAGCAGTATGAGCAACCTCAACATTAGAGATTCTCTTAAATTCCTCCATAGAAACAGCGTTAAAGATAGCATTCATAGCTTTGCTATTGAACGTGGCTACTTCTTATTGAGAAGTTTGCCACTCACTAACAGGAGTAGTGGCTTTTCCCATCCGTATTCAACGGAGTTCCAGACTCTCTCATCAATTGATTTCAGGAATGCTTTCATCCTTATTTTCCAATAAGCATAGTTATTCCCATCAAAGTAAGGAGGAATAACAAGAGAATGTCTGTGTTCCATGACAACAGGGGTCAAGGATCAGCTCAGTGATCAAAAGATCAACAACAAGAGAGCAACCTGCTCTGATACAACTTGATAGTTTTTAGACCCCTTAAAAACACAATTGGATTAACCTAGGTAATTAGCCAAGTTGTTACTTAGTCCAAATTTCAAATCTAGGTTATCACAATCAAACAATCATATCATGCAAAGCAGCAGAAAGATAAATAACACAATGATATAATCACCCAGGAAACCAAACTGATAAAAACTTGGGGAGGATTTAACCTAGTTATCTTCAAGGTAAACCTGAATCCACTATGAAAGAATCGAAGTTGTTCAATAGGACTTAGACCACTAACATCCTATTTCTACCTACCAGTAGAAACTTACTGACACGGCCACGTGTAAGTTCCGAAACCACGGTCTCCTTCTTTCTTGGATTCTCTAGCAAGTACAAGCACACCCGCTTGTGTTTCTTTAAGTTCTTATGGCAGTAACTGAATGATCATCAAGTTCTTGAATGAATCTCCTTCTTGATAATCCTAAGCTTGTGTAAAGGAAAGCTCCTCTCACATCTCACAAGAGATTTACACAAACAACAATATGAGCAACACTAAAACGTGGCTAGGGTTTGCCTTATATACCTAAGGCAAAAACACAAAACCCTAAACGTTTTAAATGAACTAGGGCTGAGTTGGAATTCTGCAGAAAAACGCATTTTGCTTGAATTTCGATTGATCGAGCCTAAGCTTCGATCGATCGAACTAGGCCGAAATGCTTTATTAAATCTGCATCAACTTAAATCCAACTTTACATAAATGAACCAACTTTGAGCAAGTCTAAACATGACTAAACATCTTGTTTTGATCATGGTTTGCCAACAATACACATTAGAGTTCTAAATACATAAGATCCTAAGTATTTAGAACCTAACAAAGACCGAATAACCAACTTATTGGTTGTTGGACTCGGTACACCTTATTTCATGTGTAAGGGTTACAATCCTATATGGAGCAAGGGTTTGTGTAATAATAGAGTTTTTTCTCCTCTTTTTGCACTTAGTAGTCACAATCTCTCCATGAGAGAGAGACAGAGAGAGAAGGGACAAGAGAGAAGACTGACCAGAGATAAAAGTTAAATAGAATAAGCTCGATTGGTAGTTTTCTTCTTCTTCACCATTGTCTTTCCTTTAAAAATATAAAAAATCTTTCTCATTTATTTGCTTTGGATAATATTAATGTAAATAAGGAAAGATGCAACTGAATCTAATATAAAAGTCAAATTCAAGATGCGTATCATTAAAAAAAAAAAAAAAAAAAAGGAAAGAAATATTTTATCCCAAAAATATGTCTCAATTTTCTGCACTTCCATCTCACAAATTTAGAAAATAAACTAGGTGTTTTTTTTGTTGACTTTCAAATTTTGGACTTCTTGATTTATTTACATCCTATACCAAAAGTACAAAAGAACGAGTTTGGTAGCTGAGTAGTGTAACAGAGGACAAAAGAATAGTTGGGGTATATACTGATTTTGTAGTGTAATATTGGGACTTATTAGTTGAATTGTCCTATAAGGCAAGTCAAGTATTAAAAGTTTAGTATTATTCATTTAACTTTATTTCGAACACTAGGCAAGCTCAAACTAATCATCAAACTAGTTTACATGTTGAAGCTCAATTAATTCTATTGTCAAATAAGCTTAAGATTTTCCAAGAGCTACTTGCTTAACTTATTATATTCCTATATATTAAAACACGAAAATTTCAATTTTTATCCCTACAATTCTATACTAATAATTAATAAATAATTATAGTTAAAATCATATTATTTGATTTAATTACAAAAAAATGACAATAATTTATGAACTTATAAAAATTAGATTCACAAATATTAATTATTGAAATTTATATATAATTTATATTATATATATCATGGATTGTCCATATTACAAATTTTTCCAGATTTTTTAAAATTATTTTTCTTTCTTCACACATAACAACCACCATCCACTCTTTTCCTTTATCCTCCATATTCGTATGTAAACCCAAAATTATCAAGTTTGGAAATCAAACAATTGAAATGGTTTCACAAATGTGATTTTTATTGATGAATTTGTAAGTACAATTCTATGTATTTCGATTTTAATACAATAGAATAATCATCTGATTCTATCTTCTTGTAATCTTGGCTCGATCATTAGATCTTCTTCACTTTGTGAAAGTTCAAATAGTGTAAAAACACCCTTGAACGTTTAGACCCCCAATTTACAAATTAACCAATTCAAGCTTTATGTCAAACAACTAGTGTGCGGAAAATGAACAAAAGCTATAATATAGAATTGGAAAAACTATTTAAGCCAAATTAAAATCACAACTCACAGCAGCTAATAAAAGGCAAAGATAAAAGGGAAGGAAGATGCAAACACAAAGACAACACGCGATGTGTTATCGAAGAGGAAATCGAAGCCCTCGGCGTAAAACCTCTTCGCCGCCCTCCAAGCGGTAAACAATCCACTAGAAAATGTAGTTGGGATACATGGACAGCAATAGACCCTCCGAGCCTAATCTACCCAGTGCACCTAAGCCCTCCAAGCTTCTTGCTCCAACGAGGTTGCGCCGGACCTTTTTCTTTTCTAACTTCCTGGATTCCGCTACTTGACCATAGCATCAACCAATGAAGATTGGTTCCTTCCTAACTGCTTCCCAGAACACCAAACAGTCCTCTCACAGTAATGGATATGGTGAGAACAAGGTTTTGGTAAAATGCCTCTCAAGGGTTTGACAATGGAGAGGAAGAGAGTTGAGGAATTTGAAGAGACTCTTATGTAAAGATTGTAGATGAATCAATTTTGTTTTACTCTAGGGTTTCTCTCTCAAAATTCTCTCTGGAAGCTCTCTTTCATTTGTGGGTATAAGGGGTATTTATACTGAGGTAAGAGGAGAATGTGAAACGTCAGGTTTTTCAAAACAAGGGTGGCTCACGGCTTGGCCTCGCGACTTGACTGAGTCGCGAGACCCAGTTGCGAGATAACCGTATGGCCAGTTGTCCTGTTTTGTCCTGTAATGCTCCAACTAGCATGACTGTTCACCTTCTGGCATGCTTGGCACGTGTGCTGCATCTGGCGGCTTGCAGCCGCGAGTCACCCGCGAGATCAAGCCACGAGTCTCTGTTTTCTTGCACACTCTTGAGCAATCTACACTCTAACTCACTCACTACCCTTACAACAAACCCACCTAAATACAGGGTTACTAAATGCTGAAATACAAGCAAATTTGGCACGGAATAAAGCCAATTAGATGGTTGATTAAATTCAACCTTACACTTTGGTTGGAAGATAGATAGATAGACCAAATGGTCTTCACAATAAATCTTTGGCTTTGTGCTTGTAATATATTTGTTGTTCTTCAAGTGTTCTTTGAAAATGCTTCGAATGCGAAGGCTTTTGGATGGAAGTTCTTTGGAGCTTTGGAGGCTTGATCCATTGAACTTCAATCATTTAGGGCTTTTTGAAGTTTTTGGAGGCTTTAAATGAATTTCTTTAAATCTTTTTAAGTGTTTTTAAGGCAGAATTTCTCTAGACCTTTGATGTCTAGAAAAGTTGGGGGACATTTATGAGGGGTGACCTCTATTTATAGTGGCTTTAGAGAATGAGTTCCACTTTAAATTGATCTACTTGAGGATAAGTAGTGGATTTTGATTGTCCCAAAGTCTGACCCCTAGGAGTTGTTGCTTGAAGATAATTATCTCTATTTTTTAAAATTTATTATGATAAAGACAATAATCAAACAAAGGTCCCACTAGGATTTATTACTTGTAGATAATTGTCTCTATTTTTTTAACACAGATAATTATCCATTAATTCTGAATATGAAATTTATCTTTATTCTTTGAGCCAAAGACGTGGAAAATTTTCATTTGCCAATGTGATATCATCTTGGATTTCACATGTCCTCATTTGATTTAATTACTTTAATGACACATAAATTTGGAATATCTCATTAAATTTTGATGTGGCATATTGTAATTGGGTTAATTAATTTTTGCCTTCTACAACGTAAAAATAAAAAATAAAAAAAATAAAAAAATGAATAATGTTAATGTAAATTTACACAGTTACTGTAACAACAATGTATTTTTACAAAACTTTACAAAAACTATTGGGTATGAATTTTAGGCTTGGTTAGCTAAATTGTTATACTTTTTTATTATACAAGTATTGACGTGAGTGCTCTTAAGCATTGCCTATAATTCAATGTTTTTCATGACAACGATAATAGGGATACACATTCTTTTTTATATAATCTTTTTACAAGTTAATAAAGTAGTAAGTTTTGATTAGTGGCAATATAGGCCACTAATATCATCACATTTTCATCTATTAATCACACCTTGCGGAAATAGCAAGTTGTAAAAAAATGTGTAAAACAAATATTGTACATAAATTTACTCATATTTAGAGTATTCACAGTAAAACATGTAAAAAATATAGTTTTTAGCAACTTAAAAAGTTACTTTATTTATTTTAACAACTCAATTTACAACACATCCAACATTGAAGGTTTATTTTAGCATTCAACACACCTTATCTCCTACTTCTGCCAATGTTGATGAGTAAGAGGTCTTAAAATCAAACAAATTTTTACCACAAGAGGCAGGGAACCTATGCTGTAAAGGATATTATGATCAAACTAATAGGCCAAGAATGTATTGATCCCTTGTGATAAATTAACCAATTAATTAGCCAATTGAATTAATTAAGTTAATTAACATGCAATATATGTGGTAGCACAAACAAATCACAAACTAAGTTAATAGGCAGTGGAAAATAAAGTTGACACAGTGATTTTTTTACGAATGGGGAAAACCTCCAAGGCAAAAACCCCATTATTTTTGGTTCCGAAAATAATGGAGATTTTAAAAATAAATTCAGATCTTATTTTTGTTTTAGGAAAACAAAAAGGTTTTGAAAATTAATTTAGATCTAATTTTTGATTTAGGAAAACAATAAGGTTTTTGAAAATTAATTCAGATATGATTTTGTTTTAGAAAAAGAATGGAGTTTTGAAAATAAATTCAGATCTGATTTTTGTTTTAAGAAAAGAATAAGGTTTTGAAAATAAATTCAAGTTTGATTTTGTCTTACATAAAGAAACAGGTTTTGAAAAAATAAATTTAGATTTGATTTTGTTTTGTTTTATATAAAGAAATAGATCTAAGATTTAATGATATGCATTACCTAACTACATGAACAAAACACATACACATAAACATACATTCATCATGTAATCACTAGAAAGAAAAAAATCTATAGATGGAAACTTACATGCATCAATGAATTTTGCAAGGGAATGGGGAAATTTCTTTAGAGTTAGAGAGAGGGTGAGTCTCTCTAAGTCTTAAAGAGATTGTACTTAATAGAAAAGAAAGTCCTAAAGTTGAACTTCCAGAATTTATTTTACGTTAAAAGTAGAGGGGTGTTGATTTCTAATTTTAATTCTGTATTTGTAAAGGTGTTGTACTTAAAAAATAAGCTAGGATTGCTTAGAAAATCAACAGGCCCAAGTTAGGTTGAATTTTATCCCTAAAAAATCAAATCTGATCTGTTTTAGCCTGATCTAAAAGTTTCTGAACCAAGCCTTGAGGTTGTGCCAATCAGCACTGTGGAAGTGCCAATCGGCACTTCGCCATGTGCTGATTGGCACTTCTAGAGTGTTAATTGGCACTCTTGAGTGTTAGGCCCATTCTCCTCTTTTGGTTCGACTTGGACTCTTTTTTAGGAATTTTCTGAGTCAGTAATTGTACTTGGATGTATTTTAAACTTGCATTCTAAAATATATCCCTTCTAATTTGATAACCAGGTCCTTAAAATAATTATTATCTGAAAGATAATTATTTTAAAAAACTCAATTATCAACAACTCCCTTATTTTCTGATTATCTATTTTATTCCTATGCAACTTTGATCAAATTCATCAACGAATCACGTAAATTACTTAATTAATTTTAATTGTTGACCAATCGGAATTAATTTCAATTAATCACATGTGACTAGCTTCACCCACATATGATGCATGTAGATCGTAAAAACTTGATTTTGTGATATTTTTCAATTTGACGGTCAGATTTGGGAATCGGGCATATTGTCACAATCGTCGGAGTCTCAAGATCATTTTTATGATATGTGATGAATGATTTAATGCATGAAATACAATTATGATTTTTGGGTATTTAGAATGGTCATTTCAGTCATCTTCCAAGATTAAATTATGGGTGCAAAATTGAGTGTCTAAAAAACTTATTTTCCACTGCAATCTGTTTAGTTTGGTGATTTGATCGTATGTTAATCTGATTTACATGTAATTTGACTAATTAATCAATTTGAGTAATTGGATTAACTAACTGTGGTCAATTTAGAACCCAACAATTTCTATTTGGGAACAATAAGAATTGTCAATCAGTTGAGTTATATGTTGTGAAATTTTAAAATACTCGCAAGTGTACGAACTGTACTGAAGTATAGTTGGACAAGAACGAGGTCGAACCCACAAGGACTTGTATGAACGTAGAAAAATTAATTAAACCTTAACCAAATTAATCCTAATCTAGTTTAATAAAAATTGGTTTTTTTTGCAATTAAATATACTAAACAAATAATAAAATTAAGCAAATAGTTAAACTAAGCAAAAGATATAAAGCAATAAAAAGATGTAAACAATCAAGAGAAAGGAATTAAGGTTTCGGAATCCACCTTGTAAGTCATATCAGTATATATTTATGATCATTAATTTTTCCCACCTCACTATATGATAATCTAGAAATCAATCTTGCTATCATGGAAAATATCATCATTAAAACTTATGTTTAAGAATCTAAAGCATGTTCTTCTTCGCTTCTTAAGTACAAAACCAAATCATCAATTGTATCCATAGCCAAACAAATCACAAGATATATCCAATTCTAAAAATCAAATCATAAATTGTATCCATTGACAAACAAATCACAAACGATATTCAATTTTATAATCAAGAATTAATAAACCAAGCATTCAATTAATTAAGATAAATCCTAAATCATGAGAAAAACATGATTGAACTCATTTCTAGAATTCCATCTTAGTCAATTGATATGAAGCAAGAACAATTTAAATCATTAAAGAACAACTATTGTGGGAAAAATCAAATCACATAAATATTATTGATAATCCTTAACAAGGTTTCATCCTCAACCCTAATTATAAATTTAGCTACTCATGGTAATTGAAAGAAAACACAAAAATAAAATACTAAACATTAAACTAAACAAATAAAATAAAACTAACTGTCATGGAAGAGGTAGCCGCAGATCTCTATACATTTAGCCCTCAACCCTAGCACTAGCCTCCCTAAATTTTGCCCTAAAGAGCCTTTAAATAGGTCAAGGAATCCTATTACAAGTTGAATTCCCGTTTGGAGAAAATCCCATATTTTTAAGCTTCACTTAACCGACGGTTTTGGCCCATTTAATGTCAGAATTTGGACTTTTGGTAAACTACAAAGTTGTAGTCCTTTAAGTTAACGTTCCAGCCCAACTTGAATCATCTCGATTGGACATCTGAGCCGAAAGTTATGCCAAAAATACTAACTAATATGCAGTCTGGAATCCTAATCCGAATTGGACTTGGATTTGGTGCAAATTTCCTTTGATTCCTTGCTCCAATTGGACTTAAATTTAATTGGGTCGGTCTTTTCTTGAATTCATGCCTGGCTGGATGTAAGTTGGCTTGATTCAATTGGCCTAGCCCCACTTTGCATGTAAAGCCCTTGTTTCCTACAACACAAAGATATTATATAATCAGTCACAAAATAACATAAAAGTAAGGCTAAATATGTAGATATGTGAGTACTTTATTGTATATATTTCATGCACATCATTATACTACTCTTGACTTGTGATAACATTTATATAAAGGAAAATACTAAAATTTACATTAATTTTATTTTAAAACATCTTACAAATTGACATGATAATAAATATATTTGATGGATGTTATGCATCAATAACAAGATAAATACATTTTTTAAATGTATTTTTTAAAAGTTTTATATTTGAAATTCAACATATAAATTTATAAAACTTATATAATAAAATTTATATTAACCATAAGCTTCACTTTATATATAACATAAAATGTCAATCTTGTAATGTCTTTGTAAAACAATTTATGTATTGTAAATGTATAGTCCAAATGACTTATACCTCTAAAAAGTGGAGAAAATACACAATATATTGGATGTATATTTTCTCTCTCCGACGTAGAGGTGGATATCACACGTGTTAGGAAGAATACATGTGTGAGATCCTAGAGAGTTTAGAGGCTAGAGAGTTTGACACGTTGCTTTCTCAACTGCCACCTAAGACACTGGGCGAGAAAATAAGTATGCAATTGAATCTTCTCTCTTTTAATTCCTGACTCTTTTTTCTATTTCTAACCTGCCACGGTAGTCCTGTCCTTTTCTCGTCAACTATTGTTGCCGCTTATCCACACATTATATATCTTATGACGCATGCAAAGCTAAATGCGATTATGCACTCGGTGACGCAAATCAAATGAGAGAAACAAATATACGCAGTCAGTGACGTGAGGCACTGGATAGTCATCACTGTCAATGAAAACGTGATCACCTATGTGGTGTACACAAAATTGATTTCTGTTCATTCGAAGAGTGTCGTGTGTCAACGTGTGATTTACCTTTAAAACAAATGATATTCTAACACTAACTACCTAGTCCCTATAAATATGCAGTGATCACATGCATCTTCAATCACAGAGCATCAGAAATCATTTCAGTATCAAAATATCATAAAAATAGACATGGATGCCATCTTACTATATTTGTGTTTCACTCTTCTCAGCTTTCTTGTTGCTTTCAAGCTCATCCTCAAAACAAGAACTACTCGACCAAAACCCCTCCCACCTAGCCCACCTTCTCTTCCAATTATAGGTCATCTCCATATCATTAAAAAACCATTCCACCGTACTTTCCATGCCCTCTCACAAAAATATGGTCAAATATTCTCACTCAAATTTGGTTCACAACTTGTGGTCATTGTTTCATCCCCATCAGCAGTTGAAGAATGCTTCACAAAGAATGACATAGTATTAGCCAACCGTCCTCCCTTCCTATTAGGCAAGCACGTTGCCTACAACAACACCACCTTAGTACAATCCCCATATGGCGATCACTGGCGCAACCTCCGCCGCATTAGTACCCTCGAAATCTTCTCAAACAATCGCCTAAACAAGTTCTTAGGCATCCGAAGGGACGAGATCAAGCACTTGTTACGAAACCTGTCCCGCAACTCTTGCCACGGTTTCGCCATGGTGGAGCTACAATCAATGCTATCGGAGATGACTTTTAACAACATAATGAGAATGGTGGCAGGGAAACGGTACTACAGGTACGGTGAGGACGTGAAGGACGAGGAAGAAGCGAGACAGTTTAGGCGGATAATTAAAGAGTTAACAAGGTTCGGAGGGGCATCAAATCCAGCAGAGTTTGTGTCCATCTTGCGGTGGATGGATTATGGAGGTTTGGAGAAGAAGTTGAAGAGTCTCTCCAAGAGGACGGATGAGTTCTTGCAAGCACTCATTGATGAGAAAAGGCATAAGGAGGAAGAGGGTAACACTATGATTGATCATATGCTTTCTTTGCAAAAATCACAGCCAGAGTACTACACGGACCAAATCATCAAGGGGCTTATATTGGTAAGTGCACTCAATAATTCTTTATCTCTTATTGAGAAAACTAGGAAATCATGGTTTTGTTTGATTCTTACATCTTAAAGAGCAGTTACACAATTATCTGTTACATTTTTCTTTAATAGCTTCATCGGAATTGCTATCTAGTGCGAAAAGTGACATTCTTAGTACCGGGAAAAAAAAAAATGCACAGTAACATTAGACTAACTAGCTACATATCATCGTCATCTTTGTTGAATGTTGCAGAACATATGAACAAACCGTTTTTATTTAATATATTGTTGTTCTATTCTAAACACCTCGTATATAATGCACAGGTATTGTTACTTGCCGGAACTGATACATCAGCAGTCACATTAGAGTGGGCAATGACTAATCTACTTAATCATCCTGATATATTGAAGAAAGCTAGAGATGAGATAGATAGTCAAATTGGAGAAGAGAAATTGATTGAGGAATCAGATATTTCCAAATTACACTACCTCCAGAGTATTATCTCAGAAACACTTCGATTGTATCCGGCAGCACCATTGTTAGTACCCCATATGTCTTCCACTGATTGCACCATTGGAGGATATGATGTACCGAGTGGCACAATGTTATTGGTCAATGCATGGGCCATACATAGAGATCCTAAGGTGTGGGATGATGCAACTAGTTTTAAACCCGAGAGGTTTGAAAATAGTGAGAGTGAAGGACATAAGCTAATGCCATTTGGGATTGGGAGGAGGACCTGTCCTGGGGCAGGTCTTGCCCAACGTACAGTGAGCTTGACTTTGGGTTCGTTGATTCAAAGTTTTGAGTGGGAAAGGGTTACCATAGAAGAAGTTGATATACACGAAGGTAGTGGGCTCACTATGCCTAAAGCCATGCCATTGGAGGCCATGTGTAAAGCACGCCCAATCATGCATAAGCTTCTTTCTAAGTCAACAGATGATGTTTGAACAATCTCCTTGAGTTACTTTTGAGAGACTTGCTTAGTTATTTGTTGATAATTTTAATCACTTAATAACCTAAAATAAACCATTACATATTCAATTTGAAAATTGAATTATTGTATCTATATAAAGTGTCTCCTTTTTTGGTTTTTTTTTTTTTTTTTTTTTTTTTGGGTGTGGTGTTGTTGTTTTTGGCTTGTATTGGATGGTGATTTTTATATTTTTTTTAAGGAATAAGAATGGATTTGGATAATTTTACTTTTCCCTTCCAAATTTTTATGTTAAATTAGGATATTTTGTTATAGGATATAAATAAAACAAGTTGTCTAAAATTTGAAAGTAAACTGCAAAATCGCTTGTTTATTTACTAATTTGATAAGACGAATGTTTAGAAATTGAGATATATATATATATATATATATATATATATATATATATATAAATTCAGTTGCATCTTTCCTTATTTACAAAAAAAATAAAAAATAAAAAATAAAAAAAAAGGACTCACATCATCAGCAGTCAAATTGTTAATCACCAAGTGCCAAATTTCCAAAGAACGCCTAGAGGGCATTGACAAACGATGCTTGGGCAACCAATGGAGAAATCTAGGAAAATGCCAGCAACCTCCTCCCGGATTTCAGGACCAACTCCAAAGTTTTCATACATCTAAACTTGAAAAATTCACAACACCATTACCACACATAGCCAAGATAACCTTCCATTACAATCTAGCCAAAAAATATTTTCCAAAACCTACACATAGCCAAAAATTTCAAACCTCACCTGCCATACAAATGGAGCCCCACCCAAGCTTGAAAGGCTCCGCCTAGAAAGTTGAGTCATGAAATGCAACAGAGTAGCATAAGTCATACCATCTGCCTTAGTTAGATTGACAGTCAAATTGGACAAGAGAAATTGATCGAGGAATCATATGTCTCCAAATTACAATACCTTCAATGTATAATCTCAGAAACCCTTCGATTGTATCCTCTTGGACCACTTCCAGTACCTCATATGTCTTCTGTTGATTGCATTATTGGAGGATATGATGTACCACATGGAAAAATGCTATTGGTCAATGCATGGGCCATACATAGAGATCCTAAGGTGTGGGATGATGCAACTAGTTTTAAGCCAGAAAGGTTTGGAAATGGTTAGAGTGAAGCATATAAGTTCATGCCATTTGGGATTGGGAGGAGGACATGTCCTAGAGTGGACCTTGCCCTACGTACAATGAGCTTTGCTTTAGGGTCGTTGATTCAATGTTTCGATTGGGAAAGGGTTATTGAGGAAGAAGTAGACATGACTAAAGGTAATGGGCTCACCATGCCTAAAGCTATGCCATTGGTGGCTATGTGTAAAGTACGACTAATCATCCATAAAGTTCTTTCTAAGATAGTGAATGTTTGAACATTTTCTTGTAGTGACTCTTAGGTATTTGTAAAAAACATTAATCAATTAATAAACAAAGTTATAAGAATCACATTTTCAATTTGAAAATTGAATTGTTTTAATTATAAAATTATATCTTTATTTATTTACATTTTTTTTTATTGAATAGTAATTTATATCTATGTTTAAGGAATAAGAAAAGACTTGGATAATTGCACTATTTCCTTTCGTAATTTTTCAGGTGAACTTAGGATATTTTGGTATAGGATGCAAATATATCAATCAAGCTTATTCTTGTCAACTTCAATACATAGTAATGTTACTTGCGGGGATTGAAACATTGACAGTCACATTAGAGTGGGTAATGATTAATCTACTAAACCATCCTAATAAATTGAAGAATGCTAGAGATGAGGTAGACAATCAAATTGGACAAGAGAAATTGATTGAGGAATCAAATGTCTCCAAATTACACTACCTTTAAAGTATTATTTTAGAAACCCTTTGATTAATATATCTTATGGCCGACTAGGACCCTATATGTTCTCCAATAATTGCATTGTTGAAGTATATGATGTACCACGTGGAACAATGTTATTGGCCAATGCATGGGCCATATATAGATCCTAAGGTATGAAATGATGTAACTAGTTTTAAACCCAAGAGGTATAAATATGGGGAGAATGAAGCACATATGTTGATGCCATTTGGTACCAAGAGAATGACTTGTACTTCCTCACCCAACTTAGAGTGAACCTAACTCTAGGACCATTGATTCAGTGCTTTGAATGGGAAAGGGTTATTTGATTTAATTAGATAAAATGACATTCATTTAGGAACTAATGAAAAGTTGATTTAAAATTGTATGTGATTTGGCTAGATTTGAGGCAGTGACCCTCTATTAGAATGATTAAGAGAGATTAAGCGAGAGAAAATGCACTTATGGCAAAAATTTGCAATATTATTCCAATGATATCTAAATGTGATTACAATTAGGTATTTATAGACCGTAAAACTACTCTATTGCCATATGGCCTTATCTTATTGATTCTATTATTCCCCATATGCACTAATAATTCCAACATTTGTTAAATTTGATTGAATCCTAGGAATTCTAACTTGCTAACCAACTAAATTCAACATTACAACATTATTATCTATTTGCCTATATTAGGGGTTCCTAACACACACGTACACACATTGAGTCTCCTATATATAAACTTGTTTACTAACACATTACTACGCTCGAGCTTGACTTGTTTAATAGTCAAACTTAAAGTTATGAATAAGTTTGGATCATTTGTTAAGAAGACAAACAAAATGGCTTTTATCTAGTTGAACCCAAGTTATTAATAATAAATAAGTTTATTTATGGCCGTAAGTATTGGTACTTTTGAAAAAAAAAAAAAAAAAAGAGGAAATAAAAATGAATAAAAGGGAGGAGGGGGAGGGGGGGGGGGGGGGGGAGGGGATGGGAGTTGCAAAGCAAAACAGGCCATTATTGTTTTGTTTAAAATAGTTCGTATTAGGTATTGCTCCAATTTGAAGTCTTTTTAATTACAACAATAACAAGGATAGACTTTTCTTTTTTAGAATCTTTTTATAAGTTACAAAGGTAGTAAATTGTGATTAGTTGAAATATAAGGCGCCAATATCACATTTTCATCTACACCACACTGTAAGCGACTAAATTTCTCGGTTTGAAATAAATCAAACAAGTAAAATAGTTTCACAAATGCGAATTTGTATTGATGATTGTGTGGTACAATTCTCTGTAATTACAAAAGAGTTATCCTCTGATTCGATCTCCTTAAAAGACTTGTTGATTGGATTTGTAGTAATGTGATTTTGATTTGAACACCCAATGTACTTCAATTTGGCTGAAGAATGGATCGAAGATCTTTGGAACAGAATTACAATGAATCTCTGGCTATGAGCTTGTTGGAAATCCTTTGTTCTTCACGTTCTTCGTGTTCTTCGTGTGTTCTTCGTCTTTGAAGGTTTGTGGTGGAAGTTCTTCGGGGCTTTAGAGGCTTGAATCCGTTGAGCTTCACTGATTTGTGATTTCTTGAGGTTTCTGGAGGCTTTTGAGCTTGATTCCAGTGAACTTTGAGATTTAGGAATATGATTTGGATGCTTCCTCTTCGAATGTTCTTTGTATTTGAAGGTTTGTGGTGGAAGTTCTTCGGGGCTTTGGAGGCTTGAATCCGTAGAGCTTCACTGATTTGTGATTTGTTGATGTTTTCGGACCTTTGAGCTTGATTCCCGCAAACTTTAGGATCTAGGCAGATGGTTTGGATGATTCTGTTTCGAATGTTCTCCGATTTTGGGGTTGAAGTTCTTGAAGTTCCTGGAGGCTTCAGGGCTTGATTCCAGCAGAGCTTTTTCACTTCTGAATCTTGGTCCTCTGAATGTCTCAGGAAGGCTTCTATTTATAGGAGTTTGGGGGTGGATGAGCGACACGTGGCGGAGCTTGATTGGTGACACATGTCACAGCCTGATTGGTCTGCTTAAGTCATCGCTTACACGTGCGAGGTTGCTTGAGTCATCGCTTACACGTGCGAAGCTGCTTGTGTCATTGCTTACACGTGCGAGGCTGCTTGTGTCATCGCTTACACGTGTTGATGTGTGATTGGTTTTTTTGCATGACACTTGGCAAATTTCTGTTGGTTTCGGAATAATGATAGCAAAACCTAGCCGCAATATGTGGTACTTTGTAATTGGCTGTATTTTGTGGACTTGATAGTGTGACGTGTCAGCTTGTGATAGGTCGGGAATTTTCCCTCTCTACAAATGCCCCCTCGAGACTCGTTCACGCACACAGTTTTGGAATGTGGTGTGGGAATGAGTTTCGAAAAATGGATTTTTGTACTTGACTCTTTAAGTGAAGTAGTTGAAGGTGGTGGAGCTTTTAGCAGGATGAGATAATTTCCAAAGAGTAAACCGACCCATATGAAAGGCTTTGATGAGACTGAAAAGGGGTCTGCCAGTATCTGAATGTACTTGCGTGATTGACTCATTTCAGTAGAGGTTAAGTTGAGGTAATTTCAGGAGAGTATTTTGGATTGTTGGCGGCGATCACAGGGTGTAGAAGATGGGGAAGAGGTGAAGATGTTGGTTGGGTACAGCATGCAGAGCTATAGGGTTGACCTCGTGTTTTTAAGAACTTCTGGTGAAGTTATCTCGGAAGAACATGCTTTGGATTACGGCGAGGATATGTGGGAAAGTGGTTGAGTGCGCATGTGTAATTGTATCACTCAGTTTAAGTTGAGGTAATTTCAGAAGCTTATGGATTCTGGGTATGCTGGTGGTGGCAATGAAGAAGATGGAGATGAAGCAAAGTGAATGGATGAAACATACCCACCATGGCGCTGGCCCTGTATGTTGGGGACCTTCTGGTGTAGATGTCTCTGGGAAGTACACCTTTGGATATGGGACTGACTGCATGCTGAATGAGGTCCGACGGCCAGTTATTGAATGTGCCTGTGTAATGGGACCATGCTGACGGACGTTAAGTTGAAGTAATTTCAGAAGAGCACCTTCTGAAATTCTTCAAGCTGATTTTAAGTTGGAGTAATTCCAGAAAATGAGTTTTGAGGTACCAGCAACGATGACCTTTGGGTCCCATAGTAGTGGGGACATGGAATAAGGTTTTGATGACCATTTACCGGCACCAAAGGCTGAATTCTGATGAGCTGGCGCCTTGGAGGTTGTTTTAAGTGTCGGATGGAAAACAATTTGTAAGATACCCCAACACTTTTTACCATCTTCACCTACTGCCACTTGTTGGAAAAGCACAGAAAAATGAAAGATGGAGCTAACTTGTGATTCTGGTCTTAAAAACCAGCCAAGTTGCTGTTTATTCCGAACCACTGCTTCTACTGGAAGACCAAGCAATTGGAAAGAGACTACAGGAGCCCTGAGGTTAGGAACAGGTGTGTCCGCTGGACTTGGATTTCCTAGCCAACCAAGTCCAAGGAAACATGGAACCAAAATGCAGACCTTGTTACGAGTAATTTTATGGACAAAGGTGGTCGTTAAGTGGAGAAACAAAGTTTGTTTAGATCTCAAAACTGCAATGATGTTGTAAATAGGGTTTCGACCGAACCATGGGAGGGTTGATCTCAAACCGATTATGAAGCAATATCGGTTGCTAGGTGTTGAGAATGATGAGGTCATAGTGAGAAATGGTTGTGAAAAGGAGGATTTGAAAATCTGAAAGAGGCAAATCTTCATTTCATGATTCAATGTTTTTTTTTTTGGATGAATTTTTGATGAACCCGGCCCTCCTATTTATAGTAGAGAGATGAAGAATGGTAGGTAGGTAGTTAAGAATGGTAGTTGAGAATTTTTGGTGGGAACGGTAGGTGAGAACGGTAGGTGGAAATGGTAGGTGGGAATGGTAGGCACCGAACAGGAATGGTAAGTTGAACTAATGACCCAGTGTAATTTTAAGACACACTTGTGAGAGTTCATTTGTACTTTGAAAGGCAAGTCTTGATGAAGTCTGGAGAATAACCCTGAAGGTATCCCAATTAAATGGATGAATCTCAAATTTTGATCTTGAGGGCCTAAGTTTTGAACACTTGGAATTGAGTTATTTTTTTACAATTTCCGAGTCTCAAATGATGGAACAGACTCCAAAATCGGAATGTACTCGAAAAATTGAGCAAGATAGGTCCATCTCAAAAATTTTGACATTTGGTCAACATTTGCACAAAAGTCAACTTTTTTGGAAATTGGACGTTCGCACAATTTCTGAGCTTTGAATGAAGAAACGGGTCCCAAAATCGGAATGTACTCTAAAAATTGAGTGGGACAGGTCCGTTTTGAAAATTTTGACTTTCTGGTCAACATTTGCACAAAAGTCAACTTTTTTGGAAATTGGACGTTTGCACAATTTCTGAACTTCAAATGAAGAAACGGGTCCCAAAATCGGAATGTACTCAAAAAATCGAGTGGGGCAAGTCCGTTTTGAAAATTTTGATTTTCTGGTCAAGGTCAAAAGTCTGCTTGGTCCAAGCATTTTCTCTCTCTTTCTCTTTTTCTTTTTCTTTTTCCTTTTCTCTTTTTTTTTTTTTTTTTTTTTTTTTTTTTTTTTTAAGGCGGTTTGGACCGGGTCGGTCCGGGTCAAATCTGGACCAATGGGTCAGCAGGCGTGGGAGATGATGTCATCAATGACGTCACATTGCTGAGACGCGTGTGGCACGTGTGGCACGTGCGACACGTATGGCACGTGCGGCACGTGCGACACGCTTGAGGGAACTCCGGCACGTGAGATCTGATGGAGGCGCGTGTTCGTTGAGGAGTACATTCCGGCGGCGCGTGTAGGCGCGTCGCAGCGCTTTTGATCCCGAAATTTTTGGGGTTTGTGCTTCGAAGGCCGTAGAATCTAGTGGTGTGGTCCGTTTTCCAAAATCATGGGCAGATTTGCGCAGATTTGAAGGATTAGGCCGCGGACCATCGCTAGTCTGTGGCGGCGCGTGGAGGCGCGTGCCGGGGATTTTGGACCTGAAATTTCTGGGTTTTGTAGATCGAAGCCCATTTAACAGCCTTGTGGTATCAGTTTTGTGAAATGAAGGTCGGTTTTGCGCAGATTTTGAAAAACTATTCCGTCGGTCACTGTGTGTTCTGGCCGGGCTTTTTGAGGATAATTTTCCTGAGTTTTGTTCATCAAAGTCCTTAGAAGATATCTGTGGGTTGATTTTTTGTGAAATCTTGTCAGAAATTGTAGAAATCTGGAATGGGAAACCGCATTGTTGGACTTCTTGTTATTTTAAACTTTTTAGTCCATTCTACGCTGGCTGCTCTGTCAGGAGGGTGACTGCGTTTAGACTTGAGGGTCAAAAGGTATGTGGTGAGCCTCCATTTTTTCTTTCTCTGCATTAAATGCCACCTTTTATTTTCAAAATTCGGTGCAGATTTCCTGGACTTTGAGTACATTTGGGTTGCAAAAGCTGACTTTAAACATTTTGGTGACAGCATTTTTCCTCTCTTTTTTTTGTCTGTTACCTCAGAAATTTTCTATATAAAGCCACCCGGGTATTCATTAAATTGTACAAGCAGCTTGCAGTGGATAGTATCTTTAAGTGTAGAGAAATTATGCAGAGAAATATATATATATTTTATGCTTTGTTTGTACTAACATTTTTTTTTGACAGGCTAGTGATTGAAACTGAAGCACACTTTTTTTTTTTTTTTTTTTAAGACGTGCCATGAGATTTTCTTCTGATAAGCTCTTTGTTGTTGCTTGTTTTTGTTATGTAGCATGCTTTTCTTGGCAATTAAACTGCACCAACATTTGTCTTTTCAACGCAGCCATTTCAAGAGTCTTTGCAACATAGCCGCATCAAGAGTTTTTACCACGAAGCCGTGCCAGTATCTGTCCTTGTATTGAAGCCGTGCTAACATTCAACTTTGTCATGGAGCAACGTCAACACTTCATTCGTGCCAACATTCATCTTTGTCATAAAGCTGCCTCAACATTTCATTCGCCGAAGCCGTGACATCGTTCATTTTTGCCATGAAGCTATGTCAATGCTTCATTTTTGTCATGAAGCCATCACAACACTCCATTCGCACCTTGCACTTGTATTGAAGTCATGCCATTATTTGCACTGAAGCCGTGACAACATTCATCCATGCCATGAAGCTACGTCAACACTTCATTTGCACCGAAGCCATGAAGCCACGTCAACACTTCATTTGTGCCAAAGCCATGAAGCTACGCCAACACTCTATTTTCGCCGAAGCCGTGCCAACGTTCATTTTTGCCATGAAGCCACGACAACACTTCATTTGTGCCAAAGCCATGAAGCCACGCCAACACTCCATTTTTGCCGAAGCCATGCCAACGTTCATTTTTGTCATGAAGCCACGACAATACTTCATTTGTGCCAAAGCCATGAAGCCACGTCAACACTTCATTTGTGCCAAAGCCATGAAGCCACGTCAACACTCCATTTTCGCCGAAGCCGTGCCAACGTTCATTTTTGCCATGAAACTATGTCAACACTTTATTCGCCGAAGCTGTGCCAACATTCATATAAAGCAATTTTTAGAGGCAACATCACTCAGACATCAAGGGCGTATAGCACTGTAGCCAGACATCAAGATTTCAGAGATGCCAACAAGATGTTGAAAATGCAACGAGTCCCTATTAAGACTTTGAAGATGCAAGGAGATGCCAAGACTTTGCCATTGCAAAGAGCTCTCATTAAGACTTTGAAGATGCAAGGAGATGCCAAGACTTTGAAGTTTCAAGAAGAATGCCACCAAGACTTTGACATTGCATGGGCATGCCCTTGGAGGAGAGAAGATGCAACACCAACTTCAGATGCCGGAGGAAGGTGACATTGTCCAACTTTTGGAGACATGATATGAAGCTGCACCACTCAGAAGGGAGATGATGCCACACCGATTTTAGATATATAATCTACCATCATTCCGGAAGAAATTGACGTCATCCAGATTTCAGAAACATGATGTGAAACAACACCACTCAGAAGGGAGATGATGTGGTTCTAATTTCAGAGTTATGAAGTGGCACAACCTAGAAAAGAGACGATGCAGCCTAGAGGTGGAAGGTACAAGGAGATGCCCCCCCAGGAGATAAATGATGCAAAGTATACTTCAGAGATGTAGGAGGATGGCCACGGAAAATGAGCAATGCCATGAAGACTTCATTTCTTGCAAAAGAGGTTGGAGATTTTATTTTATTCCACAACCAAGCATCAACCTATGTTTATCATCATTTCAAAGAAAGTTAAGCAACGTCAACTCCTTACAGTCTTCATTTTCTACTACGCCGATCTTTGATCATCCTATTGAGCAATGCCTTGCCAACCGAAGGGACCTTAAAAGCGCATTGATGACTGTTGGAAAACTCCTCAAGTTAGACTGGCCATCCTTCTTCTTTTCATGTGACTGAACTTAGTGACAAGTACTAAGCTGCCTACGTACCCCGGAGAGGGATCAAGTCATCATGTAGTTCAACAGATTTTATTTTATTTTATTTTATATATTTTTTTTTTGATGATTTCCTTTTTTTTTTTTTATGATCTTTTTTTTTTTGATGATCTTTTTTTTTTATGATCCTTTTTTTTATGATCTTTTTTTTTTTTTTTTATGATCCTTTTTTTTTATGATCCTTTTTTTTTATGATCCCTTTTTTTTATGATCTTTTTTTTTTTATGATCCTTTTTTTTTATTTTGTTTTTTTTTTTAATAATTTTTTTTTAGTGCGTGACTGAACTCAGCAAAAGATACTAAGTTGCCTACGTACCCCGGAGAGGGATCAAGTCATCACGTAGTTCAAAAGATTTTTTTTTTGTTTTGTTTTTTTTTTTTTTAATAATTTTTTTTTCTTATGTGTTTTTACAAAAAAGGGGGCGCAGTGTATAATAGTGGGTACACCACTGATCGAACCCGAGACCTCCTCAAGGGTGACATAGGCATCCAACCGCTACGCTACACTCGCAATTGGTGACATGGAGAGGGATTAATTTCTCCTTATTGGTATGCTTTCAAGGGTAATGGGAAGACATCATGTACTCTTGCAGCGCTACAGTGGGTAGTTTAAACTCTTACCAAGGAGCAATCCTTGATTTTCAAGCATAGAAGCGTTTGAGGAACTTCCCATTGATAGGGCCGATCCTTACACCATCATTATCAATCAACTTGTAAGCTCCATTGGTGTAGACTTCTTGCACAACATAAGGTCCATCCCATTTTGAAGTGAACTTATTGCCTGTACGATGAGTTGTGATGATAGGTCTTCGAACGGCGAGGACTAAGTCACCAACTTGGAATGATCGTGGTTTAACTCTTTTATTGAATGCACTTGAAAGACGAGCTTGATAGCATTCAAGGCGTTGCTGGGCCTCGAGCCTTTTTTCATCAAGTGCCTCTAATTCTTGCAACCTGAGCTTGGCATTTTCTTCTCCAGTCAATCCTTCTTGAATGGCAATCCGTAATGATGGGATTTGACGTTCTAAAGGAAGGACGGCTTCCACTCCGTAAACAACAGAATATGGCGTTGCTTGAGTAGGCGTTCGAAATGTTGTTCGATATGCCCATAATGCTTCTCCGATTCTTTCATGCCAGTCTCGCTTTGTCTTGGATACCACTTTTTTCAACAAACTGCCAAGTGTTTTGTTAAACGCTTCAGCTAGTCCATTTGCCGGGGCATTGTACATGGAGGAGTTGTATTGTTTAAATTCAAACTTCTCGCATAGCTCTGTCATCAGCCTATTGTAGTGGTTTGCCATTATCAGTTATGATATACCGAGGGACACCATACCGATAGATCAAGTGAGTTCGAATGATGTTTGCCCCCTGCCTGAGAGTTGGAAGTACATCACAAGCAACGGTCACATGGTTTGACCCAACAACTTCATCAAAGTCTAGATCAATTTTGTTTTCTTTGGCAAGCCTAATGATTTGTTCTTTGAAGACAAAACATTTTTGGATTGGGTGGCCAATGATACGGTGATATTTGCAGTAGTTAGGGTCATCAACTTTCCCCATGTCTTCTGGCCGCTTGCATTCTGGTAATTCAATCAGCTTCAATTGCAATAGTTGTTCTAAGATGTTTGGCACATCTTCATCGGGGAACGGATATACTTTTTGCTCACGTTCCTTAAAAGTCAGGCGGCGCACTTCGTTCTTTTGCCATCCTTCAAGCTGTTTTTCTTTTGCATTTGCTCCTCTTCTTGGAACCTTGACTTCGGCAGTGTTAACAACCATTGGGTCTTTGAGGCTGACTTTTGCATTCCTGTCATTCCTCCTTACTTCATTTTTGCTTTCAAGTATGGGAGGGTTTGTACATCTGCGGCTAGCAATGCTCAGCTCCATGTCATGCGCACGAGTTGCTAACTCTTCAAATGTTCGGGGCTTTATTCCTTGAAGGATGTAAAGAAGTCCCCAATGCATGCCTTGGATGCACATTTCTACAGCAGATATTTCAGAAAGTCTATCCTTACAATCTAGACTCAAAGAACGCCACCGATTGATATAATCAACGACGGGCTCATCCTTCCACTGTTTAGTATTGGTAAGCTCCATCATGCCTACTGTGCACCGTGTGCTGTAGAATCGGTTGAGAAACTCCCTTTCAAGTTGTTCCCAACTATCGATTGACTCAGGTTCTAAGTCTGTATACCAATCAAAGGCATTTCCCTTTAGTGACCGGACAAACTGCTTTACAAAGAGGCCTCCTTGAGTCCCTGCGTTCTCACAAGTTTCTACAAAGTGAGCAATGTGTTGCTTAGGATTTCCATTGCCATCAAACTGCAAGAACTTGGGGGGTTGATACCCATTTGGCATTCTCATGTTGTCGATGCGCTTTGTGTAGGGTTTTGAATATGTGAGAGAACTTGTAGAAGAACCTCCATATTGTGCTCGGATGGTATTTGTTATCATGTTTTGTAATTGTTGAACTGATAACGAAGCAACCGAAGTAGATTGTTCCTGTTGAGGAGTGTCTTGATTTTCTTTCCCTTTGTCACCTTTTGTAGAAGTGAAGCCAAATGGGAACTCAGGATCATGGCTTGATTCGCCAAGATCTTGTATTTCAAGTTTATTTATTAGAGTTGAGATTTGGAGGTCCTTATCTTCAAGTGCTTTTGTGAGAAGGACGACCCTTTGTTCCATTTCAGCCATCTTTTCTTCCATGGTAGAGGTGTTAGTCATCATGACTGACACAACTTCCCAAGATGATGGAGAAGGAAGTGAATTAAAGTGAGCACGTGAAATCTCATCTTTTGGGTTCCCTTCGATGGGAGAGAAATCGTGCGACCAACTTCTTGTGAAGGAAGAAGGGGATTTGCCCCCATACTTGAGGTGTTCCAAGGTGGAGATGTCCTTGTTGATGACCTTATTTCTTGTAAGAGGGTCTAAGGAGATGATTGTCTGGACCTTGGCTTCCTTGGTTGATTGATATTGAAGTTGATTGTTTGCTTTGGGTTGGCTACAATTGATTGCACCAATGTAGTTGTTGGTAGTAGCCGTACCAAGTTTAGTTGAAGTAGCTATTGTTGAAGCTTGAATGTTCTTGCTAGAAGCCATTGGAGTTGGTAGCAAGATGATGTTGATTTCTTTCTTTGAAGGAGAATGAGATGAGAGGCAAAGATGTCCCACTGGGCGTGCCAGAATTTGTAAGCGACTAAATTTCTCGGTTTGAAATAAATCAAACAAGTAAAATAGTTTCACAAATGCGAATTTGTATTGATGATTGTGTGGTACAATTCTCTGTAATTACAAAAGAGTTATCCTCTGATTCGATCTCCTTAAAAGACTTGTTGATTGGATTTGTAGTAATGTGATTTTGATTTGAACACCCAATGTACTTCAATTTGGCTGAAGAATGGATCGAAGATCTTTGGAACAGAATTACAATGAATCTCTGGCTATGAGCTTGTTGGAAATCCTTTGTTCTTCACGTTCTTCGTGTTCTTCGTGTGTTCTTCGTCTTTGAAGGTTTGTGGTGGAAGTTCTTCGGGGCTTTAGAGGCTTGAATCCGTTGAGCTTCACTGATTTGTGATTTCTTGAGGTTTCTGGAGGCTTTTGAGCTTGATTCCAGTGAACTTTGAGATTTAGGAATATGATTTGGATGATTCCTCTTCGAATGTTCTTTGTATTTCAAGGTTTGTGGTGGAAGTTCTTCGGGGCTTTGGAGGCTTGAATCCGTAGAGCTTCACTGATTTGTGATTTGTTGATGTTTTCGGACCTTTGAGCTTGATTCCCGCAAACTTTAGGATCTAGGCAGATGGTTTGGATGATTCTGTTTCGAATGTTCTCCGATTTTGGGGTTGAAGTTCTTGAAGTTCTTGGAGGCTTCAGGGCTTGATTCCAGCAGAGCTTTTTCACTTCTGAATCTTGGTCCTCTGAATGTCTCAGGAAGGCTTCTATTTATAGGAGTTTGGGGGTGGATGAGCGACACGTGGCGGAGCTTGATTGGTGACACATGTCACAGCCTGATTGGTCTGCTTAAGTCATCGCTTACACGTGCGAGGTTGCTTGAGTCATCGCTTACACGTGCGAAGCTGCTTGTGTCATTGCTTACACGTGCGAGGCTGCTTGTGTCATCGCTTACACGTGTTGATGTGTGATTGGTTTTTTTGCATGACACTTGGCAAATTTCTGTTGGTTTCGGAATAGTGATAGCAAAACCTAGCCGCAATATGTGGTACTTTGTAATTGGCTGTATTTTGTGGACTTGATAGTGTGACGTGTCAGCTTGTGATAGGTCGGGAATTTTCCCTCTCTACACACACCTTAGTAAGTCGCAAGTTGTAAAAACAAACGTATACAAATTGGGCTCTTCTTGCTATAATGAGTATTTAATATTTAGGAAAACTAATCATATCTCCTGCTTTCACCAGCGTAAGAGGACTTAAAATTAAACAAATTTGTACCGCGAGAGGCGGGGAACAGTGGTGGCTCTTGAAATTTTTTCCAAGGTGGTCCTAAAAAAACTTAAATTACACAGTCTAATAGAAAGAGAAATTCATATATTGACAAAAAAAAAAAAAAAAAAAAACACGCAAATACATAAAGTTTTACAATTTCTATCTACGAGTTTTCATATTTTTGAAATCATTGCAGGATAGTTTTTTGTCAATGCTGCAAGTTACATTTCTTTCAATGTACACAATCAAGCAACCATTCATCCACTGATCTCTACTTAGATTGTGCAATTCATTCTTTATATATTTCATTAGTGAAAACCTTCTTTAACTTCACAAGCAATTAGTCTAATGGATAAGTGTCATGCTTCTATGTCTTCACTAAATTTTCAGCAAGTTCACATAAGCATGAATATACTTGTTGTGTCCATAGAATGACTCTATTAACGATTTAATCCAACATAAATTTTTGTTGTTTAGTTGTTTCATTATTTTTCTTTATTGACCACTAGCAGTCTAGCAAACAATACCTACTTTACACAATGTAAAGATTGAAAATATACTGCCTCGCCGACTCACTCCCGTTGCCTTATGCCTTTACATAATTTAATTTCTTTGTCTTTTATAATTTCTTGTTTACTTACTTTACTATCCACTAGTCTAGTCCACTACCCCAATTGCCCAATACATGCCCCATGCCCCCCCCCCCCCCCCCCCCCTTAAGAGGCAAACAACACAATAACACTTACACAAGAGCCAAAAGACTAAGAGCCCAAGTCACAAAGTCAGTGGATAGTGGGTCAAGTCAAAGAAATATAATAACATTAACAGCTACAATTAACACCAAAGGACAAAGTCAAATAAAGCAAAGGGATATCACATACACATTCCTATAATCCTATTCTGCTATTCAATATTTAGTTTTTTTTTTTTTTTTTTGAGAAACCTTCAATGTTTAGTTTAGATTATTCAATTCCAGAGAGAGAGAGAGAGAGGAGATGAGATACCTAGAGGGCTTGAGGTTGAGACCATTGGCTAGGCAATGAAGGCTGGGTCAGGATCAGTGAGTCAACGACGGTTGTGGCAAGATGATCCCTATCCAAAACTGAACAAGGCAATCTCGCTAATATGGACTGGGACAGTGGGTCTGGCGTGGAGGTTTTTGTTTCCCTTTAAGGTTATGATTTTTTTTGGTTTAAAATTTGATTAGATATTTAGTTTATAGCAATTTTATTATTATTATTATTTTGTTAATTTAAAAATCTGTCTGAGTAGTGAGGAATTGGGCTTTTTCTTCTAAGATTTAAAATCTATTTGAGGTTTTTATTGGGCTTGCTATCATTATAATTTTTTTTTTCAAATTTTATTTGTTCAATAATTTTTTGGCCTTTTTCTTTTTGCCTGAAAGAGCGTATTACATTGTTAAGAGGACCAAATTATGGATCAAAGTTTAATTTTATTTGGCTTAAAAAAAAAATTTGGATGGTCACAATTTTTTTTAAGGGTAGACAAATATAAAAATTTAAAATTATTATATATAATTTTTTTTCCAGGTCAGGTGGTCTTGTAATCACCTTGACCTCAACGTGGCGCCAACCCTAGCAGGGAACCTAGGGTGTCAAGGATTTGATGATCAAATTACAGAGAAGTAAGGCATGAGCATTAATTAATGGACTTGACATAGGTCAAGTGCATTGAAATTGGACTCATTAGGATGGTGACTTATGTTAATTTTTGTCACGTTTCATTATCCTAATAAGTCTAGTGCACAACACGTAATATTTATTTGATTTTTAAATATTATATATGTTACATTTAATTCTTAAGCACCTCTCTTATTCGGCTAAATATTAGGTACTCTTTGGGTCGTTTGGTTGAAGGAGTGAAAAAGTGGGAGTATAGAAATGATTTTTATTTCCCTCATTTTCGTTTGGTTGAGAGTGAAAAAGTGAAGGGATGGAAAAAGTGAGTTTGTATAAATTTACTCATGTACCTTTGTTAAAAATGATGTCCAATTAAAACAAAAAAAGTGACAAACAAAAAATAAAATAAAAAAACACAAAAGAAAGCAAAAGGAAAAAAAAAAAAAAAAAAAAGAGACAACGAGGGAGAAAAAAAAAAGGCAATATTAAAGAGGAAGAAAAAAAAATGTGAAGAAGAGCAATGTACGAACAAAGCTCATGTGCAAGTGCACAAGGGCATTTTTGTCAATTTCCCTTCCTCCTCATCTAACCAAACACACTTCAAAAAAGTTTTCCTACTCATTTTTTCTTCAAAGTTTTCCCTCCACCCTATTTGACATCCAACAAACACACCCTTAAAGTATAATTACGCTCTTCTTTCATATGTATGGTGGGTTTTACCTATAAATTAAATTTATAATAAAATCTACCAAAAATATAAGAGATGAGAGCACGATATCGTTGACAAAATAACAAAGGAGAAGAGAAAGCAAATACGCACACCCACTGACGTAAGGCATTTTATAATTTTTATCATATATGTAAGGATGCCACCGCCAACATGATTTTTTTTGTGGTTTACCTTTCAAAGAAAATTAGCATGGCTGCTCTCGTTGACCACATACTTTTTTTTTTTTTTCTTTAACAAAAAACTATCAATATTTTATAGATATTTTCAATATATTTTTTTGGGAAAAATGCCCACACTCTTTTCATTGGGTTCAGATTTCAGATGTGGCATTTTAAATATCACGTGTGTCTCACGTGCATATTTTGTTAGAATTTTAGTAACAGACTAACTGAGATGGTGATTTGACACATGCATAAAGTTATAGGAATAAATTAGCCAAATTAAAATTTTAAGGGGTGTAATAGTCACAACCATAAAGTTCAAGGGGATGTATGAGCATTTTTTTCCTATTTCTCTTCTACATTGTTGTATCCCATCCATTAACTTTGATTAAAAATCAATAAATGGATGATAAGTATGCAAAAGAGAATTAATGCGAGTAATATTTTTATGGATTATGCCTCTTTAAATAATTATTTTATGGTCTAGGAGAAGTAGTCCTCCAAATCATTTTACATAGGGCCAGCCTCTGGGCAAGGTCACTTAGGCATTGCCTAGGGTCCCAAATAGAAAATAAACTTCAAATATTATAAATTAATTATTAGTGTATTTAAATATTAAAAAAAAAAAGAAAAAGGAAAAGAAGAAGAAGAAGGTGAGTTCCTTTTGGTAGTAAAAATCACTCTTTTTCAATCCTAAATTGTCTAAAAAGAATAAAATTGAGTGTATCGAATTATCATTAATGATAAATTTCACATAACGACTTCCGTTTTCAATTTTTATAAGTCTTTCTCTGAGACCCACACGGTAAATTGCTTATATTAGCTATCTAATATCTCACATGACCATACATCAAATTATTTCTCTTTACTACTAGTATCTTTTAGTGTTTTCAAAAGAGATATTCGGCATTTAAATTCTCCCACTTCAATTATTAAATTATCAAAAAATGCATTTTAAAAATAAAAAGTAGATGTTATAAAAACTTATATTTTAAAACAGAATTAGTAATTTTGCATATCAAAAGCAAGGAAAAAAACATTTCAATATAAAAATAAAATAAATAATATTTAAAAAAAAAAAAAAAAAAAAAAAAAACTCACTCAAAATTGTCACGGTCTTAAATTGCCTCAGGACGGGCCTTGATTTTACAGATAGTAGTGGGATTTTTTTTTGCTGAGAAAAAAAAAAAAAAAAAAATTTGGGTGGGGGGGGAATTTTTTTTTTTTTTTTTTTTTTTTTGAGAAACTGGTAGAGGGGGAATTAATTGTGAAAATAATTGTGGAATGATTATTCAATTGAACAAAGAGGAAATATTATCCTTAGAAGATTGAATAATTTTCACACTGGACCCTATACATCTCTTATTACTCTATTGGGCCAAACTTTTTTGGAAATGATATTTGCAGTCACGTCATCATCTGCTCCTTTTTTTATTTTCAGAACAAAAAGTTACATCCACAATTCATTTTTAAAGTCAACCACATACGCTAATTCATAAATAGGTGCGAAAAGTATTTTATATAAATTATAAAATAAATAAAAAATTATTAAGCTTTAAGGGTTTGAGATTTGGAGGTACCGCACCTAGTGCAATTGAATCCAATGACAGAGGAAAAAATGTTTTTATGTTTAACGTTTTAACTATTTTGATCCAATTGGATTCAATTACATCCGGTGCAGAACTTAATCCTACTTAATTAATAAAAGTTGCAAAGTATACATTAGTCATCAAAGAAATAGTGAAATACTAGAATAAGATAAGAGAAATAATATTCTAAAAGTTTAAATCTATAAATGTCTGCACGACCTTGATTTTTCTTGAGAGTCAGAAGACGTGAGCAAGTTGAAAACGAGTTGGGATTTCGTAGTTATATATATTGTTGATTTCTTGCTCTTACACATTCAGATGCAGCCCCCATATATTCCCACATCCATATTTGAAAAATAAAATCAAAACAAACAAACATGGAAGACATGTTACTATACTCATCCCTCTCTCTTCTCCTCCTCCTTGTAGCTTTCAAGCTTTTCCTCCAAAGAAAACCACGACACAAACATCTCCCACCAAGCCCACCTTCTTTGCCAATTCTAGGCCATCTCCATCTTGTAAAGAGACCCCTCCATCGCTATTTCCACCGCCTTTCACAAACATACGGTCAGGTTTTCTCTCTTCGATTCGGTTCCCGTCTCGTGGTTGTGGTATCATCCCCATCCGCGGTCGAAGAATGTTTCACAAAAAATGACGTGATTTTTGCAAACCGTCCTAGGTCCCTAGCAGGCAAGTACTTTGGTTACAACCACACCACCGTGGTATCAGCCCCGTATGGTGATCACTGGCGTAACCTCCGCCGCATCAGTGCCCTCGAAATCTTGTCAACAAATCGTCTCAACATGTTCACAAACATCCGAAGAGACGAGGTCAAGCACTTGCTACGCAAACTATCACGCAACTCTAGCCAAGATTTTGCCAAGGTTGAGTTGAAATCTTTGTTCTCAGAGCTGACTTTTAACATCATAATGAGAATGGTGGCAGGGAAGAGGTACTATGGGTATGGAGAGGCGGTGAAGGGCGAGAAAGAAGCGTGGCAATTCAGGGAAATAATGAAAGAGATTGTAGCCATTGCTGGGGAGTCAAATCCAGGACAATTTTTGCCTATGTTGCGGTGGATTGATTATGGGGGTTTAGAGAAGAGGATGATGGGACTTTCCAAGAGGATGAATGAGTTCATGCAAGGTTTGATTGATGAGAAGAGAGGAAAGGAGGGGAATACTATGATCGATCATCTGCTTTCTTTGCAAAGATCTCAACCTGAATATTACACAGACCAAATTATCAAAGGACTAATACGGGTAAAGTTCACTGTATCTCACCTTTTCAATATATATATATATATATATATATATAGACTTAACTTCGAAAAGTTTCTAAATAGTTTTGAAACAACCGTGTATGGCGGCCTTTGCTCGTTTGTTTATAATAATAATAAAAAATAAAAGGAAAAGAAAAAACGTACAAATTCTCAGTGGCCTACGTTTCCATACAATCGGGCTTCATTAGTTGCAAAACTTACACTAATTAAGATATTACAATCTCTTTAATTTTAAACCGAATGAAAAGGTTAGTAATATGCGTGTGTGTGTGTGTATAACTGAAAAGGACTAATTAAGTCAAAAGTTCAAATTTCAAAATACTATACAGCTGATGTGGGACTCAATATACATATATAAAATACACATGTATTCAATCCAATTCACATCATTTGTAATATATTACAATCTTATTCTATTCTCACGTTACTTTTATCAGTTTATAGAATCCCATAATCATCTTACAACAAGATCTAAAAGACACTTCTACTACCAATAATCAAATCCATTCTCTTTTGATTTCATACTAAACATTTAATTTATACTGTGCAGGTGTTGTTATCTGCTGGGACTGACACATCAGCAGTAACATTAGAATGGGTAATGTCTTCTTTGCTCAATCATCCTAATGTAATGAAGAGGGCTAGAATAGAGTTGGACAATGAAATTGGGCAAGAGAAATTGATTGATGAACTAGATATTTCTAAATTACAATACCTTCAAGGTATCATCTCAGAGACTCTTCGCTTATACCCTGCTGCCCCAATGCTAGTTCCTCACATGTCCTCCAATGACTGCACTGTTGAAGGATATGATATACCACGTGATACAATGTTATTGGTCAATGCATGGGCCCTGCATAGAGACCCAAAGGTGTGGGATGATCCAAAAAGTTTCAAACCTGAGAGGTTTGAAGGTGACGAGGGTAAAACACACAAGTTAATGTCATTTGGATTGGGAAGGAGAGCATGTCCTGGGGAGGGACTTGCCCATCGTACAATAGGCTTGGCTTTGGCATCGTTGATTCAATGTTTTGAGTGGAAAAGGGTTAGTGAGGGAGAAGTTGACATGGCAGAAGGTAATGGAACCACCCTGCCTAAAGCTGTGCCATTGGAGGCTATGTGTAAAGCACACCCTATTGTGCATAAGGTTCTTTCCGAATCTAAACATGATGTTTGAACAATGTCCTTAGCACGTATATTTGATTCTCTGTATCTATATAGATTGCATTACTCAGCTTGTATTGAGCAATAATTTTTCTTTCAACTTTGAAACTTTATTTATGAAATAAGAATATTTTAGTACTAATTACTTAGTAAATACTGCTTTAATAAATAAAATGTCAGCACATACAGTTCATTCTTGTATTCATCTAGATTGCATTCATGATGTTTATTTTTGGACTCAGAATGAGGTTTCAGATGTTAGCTTCTTAGCTACTCGTGTGAAACCCATAGACCTATATCACAATACATTGACAAATTAAGTAGTGCATATACAATCGATCATGACCCAACTTTTCAAATATTTTAATTGATGATCCAGGTGAGCTGTATTATACTATTATCTTCAAAAGTTTCCTTTCATGTCCTATCTTCAAAGATTGGTTTTAAACAGTGAATTTGTCGATGAAAAAGCCCGGGTTGCGGCTCGTATTGCGTGAAAATTCAATTGCGAAATTACTTAGGAATATTTTTTTTGGGCCAAAATTACTTAGGAATTATATGGATATATAAAAATTAAACTGCACTTGGCCACATTTGATACATGTAACTTCTTTTTAAAAATTAAATATAGCAATATCAATCTATAATATATAAAATGAAAATCTTTATTTTTTTATTTTTTTATTTTTTTTTTTATGCGAACTTCTAATTTGTCATAACTCATATGAGCTTTTGAAAACTCATATTTTTCCAAATCATTATAATAACATGTCAATTTAAACCAATTACAGTTCACTGTTTTCACTTTTTATGTAAGACAACCCAACGCTAATATTTTAAAATATTAAAATAGGTTTAATATTCTCTAAACAACTTTCAACTAAATTTTGGATTTTAGTTTTTTCTTTGGTTAACTCAATTAGTAAACTCTCTTGTCAATAAATAAGAGATTTAGGATTCAAACTTCAAATACATGAAAAAATCAATTGGTATTTTGACTTAATAATAAAGAAAAATTATTATAAAATGAACGCTATAGGTTAAAAATCTAAGGAGTTTTTTTAAAAAAAAATTAATAACTTCAAATTGACTTAGCAAGGACTTTTTTTACAAATTCACAAATTTCAATTTTTATGTATTAACGCTTATTAATCCATTTTGTATTATATATAAATATTTTTTTTATCAAGTTGTGTAGGTTTTTTTTTTTTTTTTTTTTGAGAAAGAAACTGATGGATTTTATTAATAAAATTCAACTACATCCAATTGTAAAATCGAACCAATATGAGATGGGACATCTTCCATCCATACTTGAAAATCTGGTATGCATAATGCATTTTTAGCCAGACTATGGGTAACCCCATTGTCGTTTCTCTTAATGTGAGAATACAACAATCCTTTTCTACGAACATGTGAAAACCAAATACAATGAAATAAATTTGCAAAACATTTAACATCACGACTAAGTAAACCAAAGGATTCCAAAGACTGCGAATCTACATTCAAAGCGTTCAATGCAATCTCTGAAACTCCCTCTGGGGTGACATCTTCCAGACTCAGATCAGCATCAAACTGTAAAGCCTTCGATATAGCCAAAGTTTCAAGTTCTATGACAGTTAGGGAGAGAGGGATGATTCCGACCATGTGTGCCAAGCCTTTTCCTTGGCATTCTCGGATGATCACTCCAATCCCTGCCCTATCTTCTTCTTGAAACATTGTATCGATATAATTTGTGCCCGAACCCTCCACAATTACATCAATAGTCGATCTCCAAAACAACACTAATCCACCTCCCATATCCAAAACAACATCCACAGAATTTTGTGTAGGTTAGTAACATATAATTACAGAAATACGAAGCACCTTATATGATAAAAATAGTTATATGAATAGATGTAACAGTAAGAACCGCATGTGATAAAAATAGTTATAAGAATAGATGTAAGTGGTTGGAATAGAAACACGAAGCACCTTATGTAAGAACCTAGCTTGTATGATAAAAATAGTTATAAGAATAGATGTAAGTGATTGGAACAAAAAGACTAAGAACCTTAAGTGATAAAAATAGTTACTATATCCAGGTTAGTTTGACTAAGATCTTTTTTTGTCCTGCTTTAAAGGATAGAGATCGAGGCTCATAAATGGTTGCGGAACAACTGAAACGCACTAATTTCAGTAACTTTTAGGGTCTGTTGACTAAGTGTATATTTAGGAATAACTTATCTAGTTTTTTTTTTTTTTTTGGTTGAAAATGTGCTAAATTATATTTGTAGGTAAAAAAAAGAGAAAAAATGAAGTTTAAAACGTTGTATATAAAACGAAAAGTTAAAACCTGAGCTTATAAACTCAAGCCAAACTGACACTGAGTTAGCATTTAATAGTTCATTTCTTGGATTAAACTGTTTCACATAACACCCTATACATAACACGTACATTCATCATCGTCTTTTATCACATACCAAAACAAACAAAACATAAGTGATATGGAAGACATCTTTCTCTACTCATCTCTATCATTTCTCCTTGTCTTCATTGCTTTCAAACTTTTCCTTCAAACAAGAACACAACACAAACACCTTCCGCCCAGCCCACCTTCTCTACCAATTCTAGGTCATCTTCATCTCCTTAAAAAACCTCTTCACCGTACTTTTCACCGCCTATCACAAAAATACGGTCATGTTTTCTCTCTTCGATTCGGTTCCAAACTTGTGGTCATCATATCATCCCCATCTGCAGTTGAAGAATGTTTCACCAAGAACGACATTGTTTTAGCGAACCGTCCTCGCTTATCAGTGGGCAGGCACTTAGGCTACAACTACACCACTCTGGTATCAGCCCCTTATGGAGACCATTGGCGCAACCTTCGCCGCATCAGTACCTTAGAAATCTTTTCAACAAATCGTCTGAACATGTTCTTAGCAATTCGAAGAGATGAGGTCAAGTGCTTGCTACGCAAACTATCAAAAAACTCGTGCCAAGGTTTTGCTAAGGTAGAGTTGAAATCTATGTTCTCGGAGTTGACATTTAACATTATAATGAGAATGGTGGCAGGGAAGAGGTACTATGGGGAAGATGTGAAAGACGTGGAAGAAGCAAGGGAATTCAGGGAGCTAGTGAGTGAGGTAATAAAGATGTCCGGGGCATCGAATCCAGGAGAATTTGTGGCGCTTTTGCGGTGGATTGATTATGGGGGTTTGCAGAAGAAGTTGAAGGGATTTGCCAAGAGAACAGATGTGTTCATGCAAGGACTAATTGACGAGGCTAGGAATAAGGACGAGGAAGGGGAAAAAACCATGATCAATCATCTGCTTTCTTTGCAAAAATCACAACCGGAATACTACACCGACCAAATTATCAAAGGGCTTATGTTGGTAAATGCCACACTGCTTTAATTTCTCTCTTCATTCTAACCCATACTACATCTCTCTCTTGGCTCCACCCTTCCTTTCCTTTGGGTGAAAAAAAATAAAAATTCTAGATCACACACTTACACATTTTGTCACAATTTAGACATTTGACAAAGTGATAATTAGATTATGTTTCGATAAGTATTATTGGTGTACCATATATAAGTGGTGTGATCCAATCATGTGTTAAAAATATATTGTATATTTAAAATTTAATTTTAAATGAAGAATTACATATTGAAAACTAGAATTGAAATACTTCCTTTAAAAAAAAATTCAATTAAAATCCTTTTTTTAAATAATTAAAGTGAATCTTTTTTTCAATAATTAAATTTTCATAATTTTTTTAGATGTTCTTATACTTATTTTTTGAAATAAATGAAATTTCATGTATGATATTTTTTATACAAGTAGAGTCAGGGACAACTCTACATAGAACTTAAGAATTATTAATAAAAAAAAAATTATATACAAAATTAAATTTATTTTGTCTACTCTAAAAAAAAATATTGAACCCCTTAACTTAAGAATCCCAAGAATTTGAGTTTAACAAAATTAAAAGTAATGTTATGGACATAACAAAATGTCACAACATTCCTAAATTAGCTTGCCAACTCATAGATAAGCCCACCACAATCTTTAATTCTTTTTTTTCTTTTTTCTTTTTTTGTATTCTAATTTAGGAATGTGTTCATTTTTTTTTTTTTTTGGTCATTTTTTTGTATCTCTAGCATTAACCACAAAAATAATCTTGATCCACCAAACATAGTCCTTAACTCTTTAAATAATAATAAAATTAAACCTCAAATAATAACAACAAATAAACAAAATATTCAACAAAAAAACTCATTCAAAAACAAAAGATAAAATCCCTAATATTTCAAATTCATAACTTATCCATTCCATTACATAAAAAATAATTTATAATTTCATTTATCCTAAAAAAGGGAACCACCAGATATAATATGATTCTAACTTTTCCTTTGTTGTGCTAGCAACGTTGCTCTTCTTGACTTTATAGTCGTGGTAGCTCTACTCTTTTCAATGCTTTGGCTTGCAATTGCAACATGTATTATCCATTGCTCTCTCTCTCTCTCTCTCTCTCTCTCTCTCTCTCTCTCTCTCTCAAACTCTCTCTCTCTCTCTCTCATCATTTCAAACTCTCTCTCACTTTATTATTCTCCTCTTAGCATTTTCAATTATCACTTTATCTCTTAGCAGTCTATTTTTTCCTTTTAATTTTTTAAGTAGAAGCAATTGTAAAACTTCATCTATATAGTTTTTTTTTTTTTTTGAAATATTTATGTTACATTTTTATTAAATTTTGCACAATTTAAATTTTTTTAATGACTACTAAAAACAAATAATAAAAAAAAAACCGTAGAGCTGCTGCTATTTAGGAGAGGGAAAAAATAAAAAATAAATAAAAATTGGCAAGTTCTCTCTCTCTCTCTCTCTCTCTCTCTCTCTCTCTCTCTCTCTCTCTCTCTCTCTCTCTCTCTCTCTCTCTCTCTCTCTCTCTCTCTCTCTCTCTCTCTCTCTCTCTCTCTCTCTCTCTCTCTCTCTCTCTCTCTCTCTCTCTCATCATTTCAAACTCTCTCTCACTTTATTATTCTCCTCTTAGCATTTTCAATTATCACTTTATCTCTTAGCAGTCTATTTTTTCCTTTTAATTTTTTAAGTAGAAGCAATTGTAAAACTTCATCTATATAGTTTTTTTTTTTTTTTTGAAATATTTATGTTACATTTTTATTAAATTTTGCACAATTTAAATTTTTTTAATGACTACTAAAAACAAATAATAAAAATAAAAAAAAATAAAAAAAACCGTAGAGTGCTATTTAGGAGAGGGAAAAAATAAAAAATAAATAAAAATTGGCAAGTTCTCTCTCTCTCTCTCTCTCTCTCTATATATATATATATATATATATATAGCTTTACCCTTTCCATGTGAAGTGTTGATATTTTATAGCTTGGGTTTATGATTTATATTTTGATGGCAAATGTTTGATATATATATATATATATATATATATATATTGGGTAATTAATGGAGGGGATTAACGAGCCCAAAATCATATCATTTTTTTGCATGCTACACAGGGCCACTATACATGTATTGCAAGGTGGTCACAAGACCATCTTGATTTGTTAAAAAATGTATACACACACTAAACTAACCTATTTTGACCACCCTAATAAAAATATTGACCATCATAATTTGAGAATTACAAGAATTTCGATTCAATAAAAATAACATTAATAATACATTCACAAAATTTTTACGATAATTTCATAACAGATCTTATATGATAAATGGAAATCGTTTATTAATTCTAATTTGGCACCAATACTGACATCACTTTTTATAACACAAATAAAAATTGTTGTATAAATTTTTTTTTATATATAAAAAAAATATTGTAGATGTAGCATTACTCCAAAAATAATTTTGTCTCTTCAAGAAAAATATTGTAGTAATAAGTTCTCCTTAATAGTGTTGGCAATTATTCTGTTCCTGGCTTTGTAGTGACAATAATTTTGCTTCTTTAGCAACTCATCTCATAGTTGTAGCAAACATCATCCTTTTTCTTTCGATTCTCTATTGTCATTTCAATTCTCTTACTTGATTACTCTAATCTCGTCATTCTCAATTCCCAGTTTATCTCTTATCAATCTTCTTTTTTTATTTTATTTTTTTATTTTTTTTAAGTTTTCTCTTTGTTAGTGGAAAACAATATGGTAACATGCACTTCATGTATTTTCGTAAGGTTTTTTTTTTTTTTTTTTTTTTGTGATATTGATATATCCAAGTTATTTCTTTATTAAATTTTGTATAATTTAAGTTTCTTAGTAACCACTCTAAAAATAATTTTTAAGCCACCATTGATGTTACACATAGTTTTTGTTTTTATTTTTATTTTTTTAATGTTACTCTTATATGGGTAGATAATGGAGGAGGGAAGAGGTGGGTTTGAATCACTAAGATGGGACACCAAATGCTATTACTATTAGACTATCACTTCAAACCTAATTATAGCTAATTGTTAGAAGACCTCCCAAATCTTTTTCTTTCTTTTGGGTAAGATTCTATTGTTATGAAAAACAAAAAAAAAAACAAAAAAAAAAAAAGATTTTTTCATAGGGTATCAAATCAATTCTTTTTGTTTTCTTTTTTCTTTTTTCATTCTTCTTATTTTTCTAAACACATATTGGCAGGTCTTGATACTTGCAGGAACTGACACGTCAGCAGTGACATTAGAATGGGCAATGTCTAATTTGATTAATCATCCTGATGTGTTGAAGAAGGCTAAAGCAGAGTTGGACACTCAAATTGAGCAAGATAAATGGATAGACGAACAAGATGTTCCCAAATTACACTACCTCCAATGTATCATCTTAGAGACATTTCGATTGAACCCTCCTGGCCCTTTGTTAGTACCTCATTCATCTTCTAATGACTGTACTATCGGAGGATATGATATACCACGTGACACAATGTTACTGGTCAATGCATGGGTCATACATAGAGATCCTAAGTTGTGGGAAGATACTACTAGTTTTAAACCTGAAAGGTTTGAAATTGGTGAGGTTGACCCACATAAGTTAATGCCTTTTGGATTAGGGAGGAGGGCTTGTCCTGGGGCAGGCCTTGCCCAACGTACGATGAGCTTGACTTTGGGATCGTTGATTCAATGCTTTGAGTGGGAAAGGGTTACTAAAGAAAAAGTTGACATGGCTGAAGGTAATGGACTCACCATGCCAAAAGCCGTCCCATTGGAAGCCATGTGTAAAGCGCGCCCTCTCATGCATAAGGTTCTTTCCGAATCTATGCATGATGTTTGAACTGTGTCCTTGGGTTTTTAGTGAGTAACTTAGCTATATTTGCAAACACTTTCATAACATGGTGAGTGATACTGTAATTTATACAGCCTCTTGAAATTTCTAAAAAAAATTAACTTGGAATATTTGCCCTTGTTCTGCAAATCATGATGATCCACTGAAGACTACTGATCAGACCATGCGCCTGGGCCTAATAGTATGTTTTCTTCCACTATATGCATTTGTTCATGAATATAAGCACCTAACATGTCAGCGTGTAACCCAAATAATGGATTTTTAAAGTTTCTGTTAAAAGACACATTTGCACGCTTATGGGTCAAGTGGTTGGTTTGTGTTCAACCATGGGTGGCTCTATGAACAGTTTAGGGGGTTCATTGTCAAAAAAAAAAAAATTTATATATGCTTTTTAAATTTATTTTTTGACCCTCCTAAAATAAAATTTTGAACCCCCTAAACCTAATTTTTTTTAAAGCCTAGCTGAAATGAACTTGATTATGATTATCTTGACAATATCTTAGTCTTAAAAAAAAAAAAAAAACACACACACACACACACACAATACCAAACTAATTATACCTAAAATATGGGTGGAACAGTAAGCAAACAACAAAAGTACAAATTTATTCTTCTTAAATTAAAAAAATAAAAAATAAAAAATCATTTAGATCTTAAATTTTTTGAAATAAATTAATATATTAAATTTTATTGTATTTAGATCTCACTTGGAGTTTATTTAATAACAATAGATAGCTAAACTAGAAAATGTAGAGTTTTGTCGGGAGAGGCTCTCTAAATAATACAATATCAATATTTCCCTTCATCTAGCATATGCCGGTACCCTTTATATTGACCTCTGACCTCTTTCTATCTAAAGTCGGAAGTTGATTCTAAAAAAAAAAAAAGTCGAAAGTTATTTCGCTTTCCCTGAATAGATGCAAGTGAGTATTGCATTTGAAACTTTGAATGTAAATGTGCTCTCACCCCGTAGGCACGTAGAAGCAGTGTGAGTCCCACAGTGTCGTGCTTGTAGGAGTAAAGTGACCTTTCCCCATCTCTGGGTGGTGAGGTTAGGTGAGGTTTTGAAACATGGCAGAGGAGCTGGAAATACTCTGGCAGAAGTTGAAGGTCACAGATGAGGAGGAAGTAAGTGTCAACCTAGGAAGAGAATGCACGAGAGCAGCAAAAGAAAGGGGGAAAAACTGTCTAGTTATGAAGGTGCTCTCTCGCAAAGGTATTATGCTTGATGCCCTAAGGAAAAACATTAGGATGTTATGGAAGCCAAATAAGAGTATTCAGATCTCGGTAATAGAAGAGGAGATGTACCTAATGGAGTTTGACGATGAACGGGGATAAGAGGAGAGTAATGGAGATGAGCCCATGGCACTATGAGAAACAATTGGTGCTGCTACAGGATTTCAAAGGGGATCAAGATCCAAAGGACATGGTATTCAAGTGGTCTCCTTTTTGGGTTCAAATGTACAACCTACCCCTCAAACATAGGACAAGGGAAACAGGGATGGCCATTGGGGCTAGCCTCGGGGAGGTTTTGAAGGTGGATGTGGCAGGCATGGGGTTACAATGGGGGAAATGCCTCCGAGTTCGAGTCAAGATAGACGTTGCAAGAAAGTTAATATAGGGTAGAAAAATAAAGGTCAAAGATGAGGTGCATCGTTGGGTGCTCTTCAAATATGAGCACCTCCCAAACTTCTGTTATAGCTATGGACTTCTGGAGCATGACCTGAAAGATTGCCGGCAGAGCAAGCGAGAAGATAGAAATGGCGAAATAGGGGACCTCCAATATGGGGCATGGCTAAGAGGAGAACCGGTGAAAAGAACGGGATGGGAACCTCACTACGCAAAGAGGAACGAGGGGGTAGACATGCGGGGAAAAGTGCCTGACGGTGCTGACAGGGGTTCGAAAGTCCAGAAGTCGAGGAGCATAGCGGTGGTGCCTGACAAAAGAATGCTTGCTGTGCAGTTCCTCGGGGAAAGTACTGTGGAGAACACGACAAGGATTCCAAAGGTTGGTAAGAGCAACAAGGTGGAAAATCAAGAAAATGGCTTGGTCAGCAACCTCAGAGAACTCCCAAAAGAAACCTTAGCCATTTTGGTGAAAGACTGTGAGGACAGAGAGCAGGCTAACAACGTGAAAGGAGGATGTAGGCATTAGGCGATGGAGACAGGAAATACGGAGGCCCCAAAATTTAAATTTGAGCCCGCGCCAAAGGATAGGTTAGTAGGGGATTTTGTGGGCTCAGATACGACAAGTAAAGGGGAGGGCCCAATGGCTATGACTTATGAGATGGATATGGGCTAGGTTGTGGAGACAATAGGCCCAACTAGTGGCCATTGGAAAAGAAGGGCCTGTGAGGGCCAGGCAAAAGGAAAAGAGAAGGAAGCTAGCCCAATTATAAAAAAAAAAGGTGTTTTAAACCCCATTAGGTGTGTTAAACCAGAATGTGCAGGTGAGCAAATGAAGAAAGGTGGAAAAGTAGGGAGGCGGTGATATTGAAAATGAAAATGAGAAGGTTGGCAGTGTGGCGGTTGCTGCTAAGCAGCACCGCCGAGCCCAATGGGCCTTTTGGCATGGAACTGCCGAGGCCTTGGGTCAGCTTAGGCGGTGCATTCACTCACCGATGAGGTGAAAAAGATCGACCCAATCTTGGTGTTCTTAGCAGAGATCAAGGCAAAGCAAAATAGAATAAAAGGCTTTCAGAGGAAGCTTAATCTGACCCAGGGAATCACAATGCCAAGCAACGGTCAAAGTGGAGGGCTGGCGATGATGTGGAAAGAAGGGGTTGAGGTGTGCTTCAAAAGTTGCTCCAATTCACATATCGACATGGTGGTATGTGAGGGAAAGGGAGCTCAACTGTGGCAGGCAACAGGATTTTATGGTTATCCTGATGCAGGTATAAGATTCATTTCTTGGAGTTTATTTAAATCGCTTAAGAGGCTGTGTGATTTGCCGTGGGTTGTTTTTGGGGATTTTAACAAAATTGATCAGTCAAATGATAAGTTAAGGTGGTTAGATAAGGATGCTAGACAAATGGAGGCATTTAGAGAATGCTTGACTGATTGTGGTCTTATTGATTTAGGATTTGTGGGGCAATGCTATACTTGGTGTAATGGTAGAATTGGGGAGCAATGCACTCTGGTGAGATTAGATAGGATTGTGGCTAATGAGAGGTGGTTGAATATGTTTATGAAGGCTAAAGTGTATCATAGAGCAATGGCGGCATCAGACCATTGTTTGCTTAGTCTGTCTCTAAGGCAGCGGGCAAGTAGAAGGGGAGGAAGGAAAAGGTTCATGTTTGAAGCAATGTGGACTAGGGAGGAGGGTTGTAGAAAGGTGATTGAAGAGGCCTAGGACCCGTTGAACTATAACCCGGAATTGCAAGTCCAAGATAGACTAAAGTGCTGCCAAGCTAACCTACAAACCTGGATTAGTAGGATATTTGGCTATGTAAATAAGGTTTTGAAGCTGAAGCAGAATCGTTTACAACAACTGGAAGCGATGAATTTACTACACGAACCAGCGGAGGAAATTCAAGCACTAAAAAAGGAGATAAACGAAGTAATGCTTCAGGAAGAAATGATGTGGAACTAGAGATCGAGGGTACTATGGGTTAAGTGTGGTGACCGAAACACGAAGTTTTTTCATGAAACAACAAGCAACAAACACAGGAAAAATAGGATTAATGGCTTATGTGACAATGAGGGCAGGTGGAGGGAGGACTGGGAAGAAGTGGAAGGTATAATCTTGGAGTATTTCAAGGAAATATATAGTACAAACTACCCAGCTGATTTCGGCCTTGGAGCAGTAGATAGGAGGGTCTCAGACAAAATGAATGACGTTCTCCTAAAAGAATTTAGAGAAGAGGAGGTATGGTGTGCCTTGAAGCAAATACATCCAACAAAGTCTCCAAGCCTGGATGGTATGTCTCCTATATTCTTTCAAAAATATTGGGATGTTATAGGCCCTCAGGTTGTGAAATGTGTACTCAAGACTCTTAAAACAGGTGTTATGCCAAATGGTTTTAATGACACATATATATGTCTAATCCCCAAAGCTAATTGCCCCCAAAAGATTACGGACTTTCGTCCAATTAGTTTGTATAATGTTATATATAAAATGGTATCAAAATTTTTGGCTAATAGGTTGAAGAAAGTCCTTCCAGAAGTCGTTAGCGATGCCCATAGCGCATTTGTACCAGGGAGACAAATTACAGACAACGTCTTGGTGGCATTCGAAATTATGCACTATATAAATCAGAGAAGGAAGGAAAAAAAGGGATTGATGGCAATTAAGCTGGACATGAGTAAGGCTTACGACCAGGTAGAATGGGCTTATTTGGAGGTGATTATGCGTGTGAACACGGTTTCATACTTAGTGCTCATGAACGGGGAGCCAAAGGGTAGGATTTTTCCAACTCGAGGGCTTAGGCAAGGAGACCCGATCTCAATGTATCTCTTCTTATTGTGTGCTGAGGGCCTCTTGGCCATGCTTAGTATGGGTGAAAATGGGGGAATTCCAAGAGGCATATCGATGTGTAGACGAGCTCCAATGGTCTCTCATTTGTTATTTGCAAATGACTATATAGTCTTTTGTAATGCTTCAAAGGAGGAATGAGTTAGAATTACAAAAATCCTTGAGAATTACGAAAGGGAGTCAGGATAGAAGCTAAACAGAGAGAAGACTTCTCTCTTTTTCAACAAGAACACGAGCGAGAAGGTTAAAGAAGAAGTGAGAGACATGTTTGGGGCCTAGATCATCCACCAGCATGAGCGATATCTGGGGTTGTCCCCTTTGGTGGGGAGGGGGAAAAAGAAAGCTTTCCAACGTATCCTAGATCAGGTTGGCCGAAAAGTGGCGGGTTGGAAAGGAAAGTTGTTGACAATGGCTGGTCGGGAAATCCTCATAAAGGCTGTTGCCCAAGCAACCCCTATGTATACAATGAATTGCTTTAAACCCCCAGATTCTTTGTGTAATGAGCTAAACTCTTTGATTAGGAATTTTTGGTGGGGTCAGCGAGAAAAGAAAAGAAAACTAGCATGGATAGCATAGGAGAAGATGTGCACACCAAAAGCTGAAGGGGGGATGGGCTTCAAGGATCTCAAAGCCTTTAATTTAGCGCTGCTTGCAAAACAGAGGTGGCGGTTCACTCAAAACACAAAGTCCCTTGCCCATACAGTGCTAAAAGCTAGGTATTTCCCGTAGTCCAATTTTTTGGAGGCTCAATTAGGTAAGAAACCGTCATATACATGGAGGAGCTTGATGGCTGCAAAGGAAGTTCTCCGGCAAGGCTTGAGATGGAATATAGGGAATGGGCGAAGAACGAGGATTTGGGCAGATAGGTGGATCCCAATCCCAAATTCATTTATGGTAGCAAGTCTTAGGCCCCTAATTTTTGAACGTGAACCAGTGGAGACCCTACTAGGCTGTGAATCTGGTGGTTGGGATATTAGTGCGATAAAGAGTGTTTTCTTACCTTAAGAAGCGGAGGTTATCTTGAGCATTCCAATCAGTCCTAGTTTTCCGTAGGATGCATTGATTTGGGCTTGGACGAGAAAAGGTGACTTCTTGGTGAAAAGTGCATATCATGTAGCATATAAGTGGCTAACCGAAGACAGAGGAAGAGGGGCAGGGGGTGAGGAGTCAAACCCAGGAAGGAAATATGAATTTTGGAAGGCTATTTGGGACTTAAACTGCCCAGGCAAAGTCAAAGCTTTCATGTGGATGTTGGAAAATCTGGTTTTGTATCTCATACAAAACACACAACGAAAGCAACAAATATGGATCTATTTCATTCATGATTGATAGCACGCACTATGTAAATTTCAGAATTTAAGAACAAGATAGCGTACCTTGGTGCGGTGAAATTCAAAACAAAAGATTAGAAGTTCTTGGGAACACTTTTAATCTTCACTCCAATTCCACTTTACGCCCAAGAAGTGTGGTCTCTCAATCAGTTTCCAAGGGAGAATAATCGAGTGGCTTCACTCACACATGCACACCATTTCACAATGATGTCTCTCTTTTTTCTCATATATAAAATTTTTTGTATGTTTCTCCCTTTATATGTAACTGATTATCTAATTGGGCTGGCCTATTGGGCATTTCCAATTGGGCTTTAGTGTGTGGCTTGAAGTGGGACCAAAAGGGACCAATAAGACACTAGCTCCAATGGGCCTTGGGCTTTTCTGTCAACTCTTGACAAGTCCAAAGTTACCATTAATTATATTTAATACCACTATATAAATATAATTGCACTCTAGGCCTTATTAATAAATTATATCCCAAGACTTTATTATACATGCAACCCATTCATAAAATATTCGTAGTAATTCAAAGTCATGAAAGTAGACTGCCACTTTGAAGATTACTACATCTTAATCATTGAATACCCGGTTTAATCTTTTAAGTTATTCATCATATATTTATGAAATCCAATTTCATAAATATATACTTTAGTAATTTAGGCCTAACTCTCTAAATAACTGAACCAATTAAACTTATCTCAAGGGAATATTTTATATCTCCGTTAAGAGACTATGAATTCCATATTGAGAATATATGTTCCATCAACACTAAATGTGGCTGCCCAACATACTGAGGTTTTGATCGTAACTTTAAATCTCAAAGCAATCTATACCTCATGATCAGGTCCATTATTCTCTCAAGATTAAGAGTTCATGCAAATAGAAGTCGTGAGATTTATTATTCTTTTGACAGTCGTTAGGAGAATAATAAATCTCACAGTGGTCCAGTTCAATATGTCTTAACTCTTAAAACATATCAATATATCAACTAGAAGTCTCCACTTCCATGATCAAGACAAATCATTTTAGTTGATATGTTATAGTCTTTGCAGATGAAATGCCCAATTTCATCACCGACTACAAACCAAAATTCTGAGTTTACAAAGAACTTGTGATCTATATCTTCTGTGACTAAATCACATACTATGCATCTCATGGACTATATGATAATGTCTGAATATTCATGTTACCATTATTTTAGATAATAATAAAGAAACTTTATTAATCACAACATTAAGTCATACATAATGTCATGCATAATAACATACATAGCATCTTACAATAGGATTTAAGGGCACTAATATTAACAATCTCCCACTTGCCCTAAAGACTATTGTGCACTAATCTAACTCCCATTCGCTCCAAATGTGACTCGAAAGTCCTTTGAGGCAAGGCTTTGGTAAAAGGATCTGCTAGATTATTTGCACTTTCAATCTTTGCAACCACTACATCTCCACGAGCAACAATGTCTCAAATGATGTGATACTTTCTCTCAATGTGTTTTCCTTTCTTATGATTTCTTGGATCTTTGGATTGTGCAACTGCTCCACTATTGTTGCAAAACAATGTGATGGGAACTTGCTCCATTCTCATTACACCAAGATCAGAAAGGAATTTCTTGAGCCATACAGCTTCTTTTGCCGCTTCACAAGCAGCGACATATTCAGCTTCCATGGTGGAGTCCACAATACAAGTAAACAAGCATATAATCTCTCGTTCTCCGTAGATACTTGAGAATATGCTTTACAGCTTACCAATGTTTTGGTCCTGGATTTGATTGATATCAGTTGACCATGCCAACTGAATAGCAGATATCTGGTCTAGTACAAAGCATGGCATACATGAGACTTCCAACTGCAGAAGCATAAGGAACTTGTCTCATCATATTTTCTTCCTCAAGAGTCTTAGGCCTTTGGTCATCAGACAGAGGAACTCCATGTCTAAAAGGAAGTAATCCTTTCTTGGAGTTTTGCATGCTAAACCGTTCTAGAACCTTATCTATATACCCAGTTTGTGATAAACCTAACATCTTATTCTTGCGATCTCGCCAAGACTTGATCCCTAGAATAAAGTTAGCTTCACCTAAGTCCTTCATATCAAATTGGCTTGACAACCAAACTTTTACTGATGACATTACCCCTACATCATTTCCAATGAGTAGGATATCATTAACATAAAGCACCAAGAACATTACTATTTTATCTCGATGTTTTTTGTACACACATAGTTCATCAAGATTTTGTTCAAAACCAAATGATTTGATTGCTTGATCAAATCTGATGTTCCATGACCTAGATGCTTGCTTAAGTCCATAAATGGACCTTTTCAACTTACATACCATATGCTCTTGGTTCTTTGCTATGAAACCTTCCGGTTGTATCATATAGATTTCTTATTCAAGATTGCCATTAAGAAATGCAGTCTTGACATCCATTTGCCAAATCTCATAATCATAATGAACAACAATGGATAAGAGAATTCTGATAGATTTAAGCATGGCTACTGGCGAAAAAGTTTCATCATAGTCAATACCTTCTTTTTGTGTATACCCTTTCCCCACTGGTCTTGCTTTAAAAGCTTTAACCTTTCCATATATCCCTCTCTTTCCCTTGTAAACCCATTTGCAACCAACAGGTTTAATGCCGTTAGGCACCTTTACAAGATCCCAAACTTGATTGGAATACATAGAATCCAATTCAGATTTCATAGCTTGGACCCAATGATGTGCATCTATATCATTCATTGCCTCTTCATAAGTGTAGGGATCCGATTCAGCCTCTTCTGGGATAACTTCATAAGTTTCTCCCAAACCTATAAATCTTATAGGAGGCCGAACAATTCTCCCACTACGACGAGGCACCTGTGTACTAGTCATCTCATGAGTAATATCTTGTGGTGTATCTAATATAGCCACATCATCCCTAGTTTCATCCATTGGTTGGTCATTTACAGGTTCATTCATTTCAGCCAAAACAACTTTATTTCTAGGATTAAAATTATTCACATAATCATCCTCCAAAAATTTGGCATGTGTGCTAACAAACATTTTGTTATCTTTATGATTATAGAATAAATAACCCTTTGTTTCCTTTGAATACCCTAAAAACATACATACTTTGGTTTTAGCTTCCAACTTATCAGACTTCCTTTTCAACACGTGTGCTAGACATCCCCAAATGTGGAGATATTTCATACTAGGCTTACGCCCACTCCACAATTCCTTAGGTGTGTTGGGAACAGATTTTGATGGAACTAAATTCAAAATATGCATAGCAGTTTTTAGTGCATATCCCCAAAAAGAAACTGGTAAAGTTGAGTAACTCATTATGGACCTAACCATTTCCAAAAGAGTCCTATTCCTTCTTTCTGCTACACCATTTTGTTGGGGAGTTCTAGGTGCAGTTAATTGGGATACAATCCCATTTCGAATTAAGTAGTCCCTGAAATCCCCAAGAAGGTATTCGCCACCTCGATCAGATCGAATGGCCTTTATGTGTTTACCTAATTGATTCTCAACTTCAGCCCTAAACTCTTTGAACTTTTCAAAAGCTTCGGACTTCCGTCTCATTAGGTACACATAACCATATCTTGAGTAATCATCAGTAAAAGTGATGAAGTACTCAAAACCTCCTTTTGCTTGGGTTGACATAGGACCACATACATCCGTATGAACTAATTCAAGCAATTCTTGGGCGCTTCTACCTTTTGCGTTAAAGGGTCATTTGGTCATTTTACCTTTCAAACAAGATTCACAAACGGGAAATCTATCAAAGTCCATGGGCTCTAAGAGTCCATCTTTGATCAGTCTTTGAATTCTGTTTGAATTAATATGACCCAAATGCAAGTGCCAAAGATATGCTTCATTAGTAGAAGGAAACTTTCTCTTTAATGATTTTACATGAGAGTTATGATCTAATTCAAAATTATATAATTCATGTTTATCAGGAGTTAAAATATAAAGACCATCCACAATATTGCCAGAACAGATAAACACTTTATCCTTATTTATTACAACATTGTCTTTTAGGATAACATAATATCCATGTTTACCTAAATAAGTTGCAGAAATTAAATTCTTACGAACATTAGGTACATACAAACAGTCTTCCAATATTAAAACTCTAGATTCAAAACATAAATTAAACATTCCAATAGTTACAATTGGAATCCTGCTCCAATCAGCCAAGGTAAGAAACATTTCCCTTTCATTCAGCTTTCTGGTCTCCTGAAACCCCTGCAAAGAATTGCAGATATGATTAGTACAACTTGAATCCACACACCAGGAATCTGTGGGATTCTGTACTAAACATGTTTCAAGAAGGAATGTACTTTTCATACCTTTATTCTTGGCAGCCTTAAATATTGGACAATTCATCTTCCAATGTCCTTTCTCACCACAATGGAAACACTTTCATTTGGTTTTCTTTCCTTTGTTGGCAACTCCTAAGGCAACTTGTTTACCACCTTGCTTGGCGAAGTCCTTCTTCTTCTTCTTCTTCTTTTACCCTTGCCTTTCAACTTAGGTTGAGAAGTAGAAGCTTCAGCCATATTGGCATCAACACTAGAAGTACCAAGGATGCCTTCCGCCGCTACCAACTCATTCATTAATTCAAACAATGAATAAATCTTTTTGTTCATATTATAGTTAAGTCTGAATTTCTTGAATGATTCTGGTAGTGACTGGAGTATCATATCCACTTGGAATTCTCCATCAATATTGGTATCTAAAACTTCCAATGTATTCAGATTAGAGATCATCCTTAGACAATGCTCCCTCACTGAAGTACCTTCAGCCATTTTGGTACTTCAGTGAGGGAGCATTGTCCAAGTTAAATCACCCTCATCGCAAATTTATTGACGTGTTATGGAAAATTTGGGAGGACCGGAAGGAAATAGAGTTGGAGTGTCTGGCGTGCACAACGTGGTGCATTTGGAAGAGCAGAAATGCAGCAAAGTTTGAAGGAAAGAACAAACAAACGAAGGTGATAGTCTCTGAAGCAAATGCCCTTGTTGAGAAATTTAAGGAGCAGCTTGCCCCAAGACAAAGTGCTCCACCGAGAACAAAAGGTTGGACCCCTCCATGTGAAGGTTGGTATAAAGTAAATGTCGATGGAGCGGTGTTTAAAGGGTCTGGCAGCTGTGGAATAGGGATTGTCATCAGAAACAAAAGGGGTCTACTCATGGGAGCGATGAGCAAGAAGATGGATATACCTTTGGGAGCTTTGGAAGTGGAAGCAAAGGCCTTTGAGGAAGGAATTTTGCTGGCTAGAGATCTTGGGTTAAAAGGATATTGTACTGGAAGGAGACGCGAAAGTGGTGACAGATGCACTGGTAGGTAGCAGCTCCCCCCCAAGCTCAATTCAAATGATCATAGAAGGCTTCCAGAGGTGGAAGCTCAATGTCCACGCATGGAAGGTTAGTTATGTGCATAGGACAGGCAATATTGCTGCCCATCTGATGGCTAGATATGCCAAATTTGTGAATGATAGTGTAGTTTGGGTCGAGGATACTCCACCCATCATTGAAGGTCAATTGATCAAAGATGTAACTGTTTCGAACTTCTATCCTAGTTAAATGAAGTTATCTAAAGTTTGCATATCAAAAAAATAATAATAAATAAATAAAATAAAAAATAAAAAGAGAATTTTTTTTTTTTTTTTTTTTTTTTGAGAAAGATAAAAAGAGAATAGATGCAAGTGAAAGTAACACAACAAGATGGGTCATTGTGTCACGTGCTTAGAGATCATGTTTGGGTAATTTTTTAAGTAAATTTAAATTGTTTATTTAAGTGAATTCTTTTATAATATTATAAATATCAATTAAAAATTATTTTGGATTTGTGTATGAGAGTTTTGATTTTTGTATTTTTGTTTCTATTCCTTTAGTTTCTGTAAGTTAGATTCGTAGGATTAAATAAATAAATTTCAATGAAATTTCTTATAAACTGCCCTTTTCAAATCCATTCAGTCAGATTATTTATATAATAAATGTTGGATCAATTGGTCCGTTCAATACCTGAATCCTCTGCTAGTATCACCCCCCCCCCCCCCCCCCCAAAAAAAAAAAAAAAAAAAAAGAAGAAGAATCCTTAATTGACTTGACTAATTTTGAATACAAACCTTAAAGATAAAGATAAATATATGAATTCTTGCAGATAAAAGTGAATCTTTGTGTCCTTTTTCCCAAAAAAACTACCTAACATTTTTGTATTTCACAATAATTATTTTAATAATATAGTTTGTCATCAACGAATTACCTCGCATTTTATTATTGATACATTTTTATTTTATTTTTTTATTATACGTACACTCATTATAATTGATTATATCAATAATTGTGGACAAATAAAAGGAAAAGTATTGTGTCTAATCTATTAACTAAGTTAGCATTTTTATGTTGGTTCATTTCTTGGATTAAACTCTTACACGTAGCCCCCCTATATATACCACACACCCACATATATATATATATATATATATATTCATCATAATCTTTTCACATACCTCCAAAAAAAAAAAAAAAAAACATATGTGGCATGGAAGACATCTTGCTCTACTCATCTCTGAGCTCGCTTCTCCTCCTCTTCATTGCTTTCAAAATTTTCCTTCAAACAAGAACACAACGCAAACACCTTCCACCCAGCCCACCTTCTCTACCAATTCTAGGTCATCTCCATCTCCTTAAGAAACCTCTTCACCGCACTTTTCACCGCCTATCACAAAAATACGGTCACGTTTTCTCTCTTCGATTTGGTTCCAAACTTGTGGTCATCATATCATCCCCATCTGCAGTTGAAGAATGTTTCACCAAAAACGACATTGTTTTAGCCAACCGTCCTCGTTTGTCAGTGGGCAGGCACTTAGGCTACAACTACACCACTATGGTATCAGCCCCTTATGGAGACCATTGGCGCAACCTTCGCCGCATCAGTGCCTTAGAAATCTTTTCAACAAATCGTCTCAACATGTTCTTAGGCATTCGAAGGGACGAGATCAAGCACTTGCTATGCAAACTGTCAAACAACTCGACCCAAGGTTTCGCTAAGGTAGAGTTGAAATCTATGTTCTCGGAGCTGACATTTAACATTATAATGAGAATGGTGGGAGGGAAGAGGTACTATGGGGAAGATGAGAAAGACGTGGAAGAAGCAAGGCAGTTCAGGGAGATAATGAATGAGATAGTAAAGTTAGCCGGGGCGTCGAATCCAGGAGAGTTTGTGGCGGTGTTGCGGTGGATTGATCATGGGGGTTTGGAGAAAAAGTTGAAGGGACTTGCCAAGAGAACGGATGTGTTCATGCAAAGTCTAATTGATGAAGTAAGGAATAAGGAAGAGGAAGGGAACACCTTGATCGATCATCTTCTTTCTTTGCAAAAATCACAACCGGAATACTACACCGACCAAATTATCAAAGGGCTTATGATGGTAAATGCTACACTTTCATTAATTTCTCTCTTCATTCTCACCCATACTACATCTTTCTCTGAACAAAAGTATAAAGTCTAGATTACAGACTTAGAGCAACCGCATCAAAAATGGTAAAATTTCTGTTTATTTTGTAAATAAAAAAAATAAAAATTTACTTTTTCTATTTTAGACACTTATATTTACAAAATACTCATATCAGTTTATTTATTTTAAACATTTATTCAATAAAATATTATTTTTTATTATTATTTTCTACAATAATGCAAAAGAGAAAGTGAGGTGTAGGAGAGTGAAACAAATAGTTAAATATTAAATGCAAAGCTTGTATATATGCACAATTTTGCAAGCACTAAAGTAAGTATTTTTTGGACTAAATGTGTAAAATTAACCACTTTAATTTTTATATTTTGCACAATTTTACAATCTTTGATGTGGTTGCTCTTGAGCGCATATCTTCACAATTTAGACATGTAATAAGCAGTGGTTGTATTTTTTTTTCACTAAGTACTATTAGTGTACCATATATTTGGATTATTTTTTTCACTAAGTACTTTTAGTGTACCATATATAAGTGGTATAATCCATTCACATGTTAATATTAATGCAAATTTTAACGAAAGTGTATGGATAAGTGTGTGATCATATAAGATCTCGAAGAAAAATGAGTGTCATTGGAGTCGGAAACGTGGCACTAGTAGATGCTCTTATTTAATTTTGTGTTGCTAATTTATGTATGGCATATATCTTGCCACATGGGTGGTTGTTAGGCCAAGTGGTCTACATGCACATGACTACTCTATTATTTGGGAGGAATTCATCTCATTTGTATGTATAGGACATAACGTACTTGTGTTATTTATTTTATATTTTTGCAATGTTTATTGCACAATTTTGTGTGTGTGTAATAGGTTTTACACTATATATATATATATCTCACACAAGTACGTTATAAACGAGGGTGTAGACGCCTCTACCAATAATGTGATACATGCAGTGTGAATTATTGGATCCTATTTGCCGGAATGTAAGTCCTTTGTACCGGTTTTTATGTTTTATTTTATGTTTACTAATTATGGAATGTCATGTGTTTAATGAAAAAAGAATAAAGTGGCATATAAAAAGTGTTACATGATCTATTAATCGTGATATATTAATATACAGATCAATATTAGAATAAAATTTAGTTATAAAATTGATTGTAGTTTAAGACTATAACTTCCTTTAAAAATATTAATATTACTACATATGTTGAAAATTTAACAATTAAATTACATGTTCTTTACGCTTTTAATATATATGTCAAATTTTGTGCCAGTTAGAAATTATTTACTATATAATCTATAAGTTTATATTTTATACATAATTTTAAACTACAAAAACTTGCAATTTAAAAAAAAAAATTGGTGACATAGCTATTGATCTTTAACTTACTAAAAATTTTGCAAGCATTAAAGATATAAAAAGAAAATGTAATCCAATGGTGGATTTGTCAAAATTCACCTCCAATAAAAAGATATTGAATAAGGTTGTAACCTTAGGCTACAACCAATTTTGTAACTAAATTTTGTCCACAATATTATAGACACAACGATTTTCATAATATTTGTCATAACAATAAAGCTAACAAATTTTTATTGATTCTCATTTGAATTCATGATTAAAATAACTTTATCATCTATCATTATCAATTTATGTCCTTGGGAGTTTTGAAATACTTTACAAATTATGGTGGTTCTAGACTTATTGAATATGTATGTGTGTGTGTTGGAAAAAACTTAGCCGTACTAGATTAAAAATATATGAAATATAATTTTAAATGAAGAATTATATATTAAAAAATGAAATTCTATTTATAAGAAAAGCACAATTAAAATCCTATATCCAAAAAAAATAATTTCAAGATCATTTTAGATAGATTTTTAAAGTGAATTGTGTTCTCAATAATTAAAGTTTTTTAAAGTTTCTTAATAAGTTTAGAAGTTCTTGCACTATTAAAAAAATCACATGAAATTCATGTATGACATATTTTATTCAAGGAGAGGGAAATAAAAAATAAAAAAATAAAAATCCATGAGCCATGCCTCTTCTACATATATATAGTTTTACCCTTTTTAGGGTCATATATATATATATATATATATATATAGAGAGAGAGAGAGAGAGAGAGAGAGAGAGAGAGAGAGAGAGAGAGAGAGAGAGAGAGAATTGTTGATATATACTTTATAGTGTGGCTTTATGATTTATATTTTGATGGCAAATATTAGGTTTTTATTTTTTGGTAAATAATGGAGGGGTTTAATGATCCCAAAATCATATCATTCTTTAACAAGTTACACATTTGTTTTTAGATGTTTCTTTATATTTTAGATTTTTTATAAAAGATTTACATGTTACACATAGTTGAATGATTTTGATAGGTAGATAAGAGGGAAATTGAGGTCAAAACATAGAGATAGGATACCACAAACAATCTTATTATCACATGGCTACTACTTGAAAACCCTTAGACATAATTAAGTTAATATAGCTTTTTTATGGGTAGATAATAGGAGAGTGGGGAGGTGGGCTCGAATCATAGACATGAGACATCACAAAAAATATGATTATTGATTGACTATCACTTAAAATTAACTTGATTATAGCTAATTGTTAGAAAACTTCCCCAATTTTTCCTTTCTTTCTAGTAATATTATATTTTCCTATGAAAGTGATTTTTTTCATAGAGTATCGAATCAATCCTTTGTTTATTTCTTTTTTTTTTAAATTGTTTTAAACACATTTTGTGCAGGTCTTAATACTTGCAGGAACTAACACATCAGCAGTTGTATTAGAATGGGTAATGTCCAATTTGATTAATCATCCTGATATGTTGAAGAAGGCTAGGGTAGACTTGGACAATCAAATTGGACAAGAGAAATTAATAGACGAACTAGATGTTTCTAAATTACACTATATTCAATGTATCATCTCGAAGACCTTTCGATTGTACCCTGCTGCCCCCTTGTTAGTACCTCATTTCTCTTCTAATGATTGTACCATCAGAGGATATGATATACCACGTGACACAATTTTATTGGTCAATGCATGGGCCATACATAGAGATCCTGAATTGTGGGAAGATACTACTAGTTTTAAACCTGAAAGGTTTGAAATTGGTGCATGCGACCCATATAAGTTAATGCCTTTTGGATTGGTGACGAGGGCTTGTCCTAGGGCGGGCCTTGCCCAACGTATAGTAAGCTTGACATTGGGATTGCTGATTCAGTGCTTTGAGTGGGAAAGAGTAACTAATGAAAAAGTTGACATGACTGAAGGTAATGGAATAACCATGCTAAAAGTTGTACCATTGGAAACCATGTGTAAAGCGCGCCCTATCATGCATAAGATTCTTTCCATGTCTATGCATGATGTTTGAACTGTATCCTTGGGTTTTTAGGGAGTAGCTTAGCTATATTTGCAAAGTATACTTTAGCGTTGTGGTACAAATTTTTTAGTAAACACTTTCACAAGAACTAAATTTTATCTTCTTCCTTTTATTTTCTTTTTTGCTTGTACTATATATTTAACTTTTATCATGTCAGAAGTTTTCTTTAACTAATAAGAAAGAATATCAATAATTGAAATATTTCCTTTCCTACATTTTGGATGTTCAATATGGGCTTAGGTATATGATACAGGTCCAAAACAAACTATTTAGCATTTCTGAATTCAACTTAGAAGAAATTATTTGTATTTCTTTATGAAAAAAAAAATAGAAGTGTAGAGATTTGAAAAATCATACACAAAATATCTCATTTAATTAATTGTTTTTGGACAATAATTTTTTCTTCTGGTTTTGTTTGTGAAATGTGTTCAGAATTGACTAAGATCATGTAGCAGATTCATTGCTAGATGTTCCAAATCCCCATTTCACCAATGGGCTTGTAACCAGACAAAATTTGGTTATAAACTTGATTGCAACGAATGTCTACAACTTTATTCAATATCTTTTTATTAAATGAGAATTTTGACAAATCCACTATTAGATTACATTTTCTTCTTATATTTTTCATGCTTGCAAAATTTCCATAAAATCAAAGATCAATAGTTATATCAGCAATCAAATATTTAAATTTCAAGTTTTTGTAGTAAAAAATTATGCAATCCAACAGTTAGATTTTCAAAAAATATATAGTCATGTTAATGTTTTAGTAGGCGTTGTAACTATTAGCTACAACCTAGTTTGTCAGCCAAACTTTGTCCCCTTGTAGCCTAAGTAGCACCCTCCTACACCTCCCTTTAAATTTTCAATTCCTATGTCACATGTTTAAACCAAGCTACCCTAATGCCTTCCTTCCATTATGAGCAAATAATAATAGGAAAAAGCTTACCTTCAAACTGGTTTGATACTATCTTCCTTCGACCCATTTTGTGGTAGTTGAAAAGACCATTCACGTGTAATTTTAGTCACATGACTTCTTGAATGAGCCATTGACTTATTTAAATAATATACATGAATTATTAAATAGACAAAGTTTAGCTACAAAATTAGTTGTAGTCTTAGACTACAACCTTACTCAATATCTTTTTATTAGAGTTGAATTTTGACAAATTCACCATTAGATTACATCTTCTTCTTATATCCTCCATACTTGCAAAATTTCTAGAAAATTGAAAATTAATAACTATGTCATCAATAAATTATTTAAATTGCAAATTTTTGTAGTTTAAAATTATGCATAAAATATAAACTTGTAAATCATATAATAAATAATACTCGATTAACACAAAATTTGACATGTGTATTGAGAGCGTAAAGAACATGCAACTCAATAGTTAGATTTTCAAAATATGTAATAATGTTTATTTTATTGAGTAAAATTGTAACCTTAAGCTATAACCAATTTTGTAGCTAAACTTTGTCCTTATTAAATCTCCATGTAATGGGTTGGAAGAGATAGCTCCAAACTAGTATAGTGCTAAACTTTGTCCTTAATAATAATAATAATAATAATAATAATAATTTCAAAATACACAATTAAAAAAATAAAATTGAACAAATCATCTAATTAATTGAGTATATTCAATTCAATTTAATTCTATCTATTTTTGAAGCTATGCTAAAAAATAGGGACAAAGTTGATTAATATCATAGCTCTTAATCTTTGATTTTTTAGAAAAATTTTTAAGTATAGATCGAATATAAGAAAAAAAAAATAATTCAATGGTGAATTTGCAAAAAATCACATCCAATACAAATATATTTAGGGAAGTTGTAGACAAAAGCTATCACAAAAATGTCTGGGAGATATTTGAGACTTTTTTTGTGTAGGGCCATGTTTTAGTTGTTCAACTGGCTACCTTGCGAAACATTCATAGGTTTGTTTTGGGAGTGAAGTCAAGAACTTGACATTAGCATATAAAGAGCACCAATGGCTATTGGTAGACCTCATTGGTTTAAAAGAGAAAACCTGGCGCGTTTGTAACTTGTAACAAACTAGTTAGTCACATGACTCACATGCATGTCTAACTAAATTTTACAACAATTGTCCACATGCCATAAAACTATTTAACATTTTAACCACATGGTATAAAAAGAAGGTTCTTTTCTTAGTAGTTTATTGGGCCATATATATCATCATTATGATTTTATTTAGTAGTCAACCATCATGACGACGTTAACATGCAATAGGTGACCACCTCATCATGCCCATGCCTTTTAAAAAAATTATGCCTTTTAAAAATTCATGGTTAAAAAGTTGGTTGTCTTAATTTATAAATTATAGACATAGTCACACCAAACGCACACTTTAATGGCTGAATTTTATAATAGAATGGGGCTTAAATATTAAGTTGGTATTTGTATTAATATAAAAAATAATAATAAAAAAATGATTGGACCAATTGTATCATATATATTGTCAAACATCATAGTAATATGATTTTGATTTGATCATTCAAGCCTCGTTTGGGAGAATGGAATGGAATGGAAACGAATGAAAAAAATAATTTTAGAATATTCTTCTCTTCCCTTGTTTAGAAGTTTTAATGGATGGAAAGCTCATTACCTTGTTTGGGAGTTTAAGTAGAAGTGAATAAAATGGGTAGAAGGGAACACTCATTCCCTTCTATTCCCTTAAAATCTCAAATTTTCATTCCTCCCGAAATTGGGAGGAATGAGAAGGAATGAAATTAGATTTAATAATTTTTTTACTAAAACTCCCAAAATATCCCTATATATTCAACCATTTATTTTAAAATAGAAGTCTAATAGTAATATTGTCATAAAATGATTCCATTTCATTCCCTCCATGTTGCTCCAAAACAAAATTACTTACATTCTATTCATTTTCATTTATTTCCATTCCTTTATTTCAAAACATCCAACCAAGGTTACCTAATTTCATTTCATTCCATTCTTTTCCATTCATTTCCTTTACTTAAATACATTCCATTCTTTTCCATTCCCTTATGATCATTCCATTCCATTCCATGTAAATATTACTAAATATTACTAAGTGTGTATTTGAATGAATTTATTTTCATGTAATTTTTGTTTTATTCTCATTAAAAACAAAAAAACAAAGAAAAAGTAATGCTTTTAAAAGTTATGCGTTTAATATCTGATTAATAAAATTTACGATAGTAAAACCTAAGAGAGAGTAATTCTTAAAAATTCATAAAATGATTTATATTTTTCCATATCGCTCTATTGAGAGTTTAAACTGTTGTCACATGTGCAGTTCAAAAGATAAAGTTGTTGAATTCCTTAAAATGCATTGTTTCACCATCTATTAAAAAAAAAAAGTCTAAGATCGAGAGGGTCATAGAGTGAGTGAGAGTCAGCATGGCACGGAGAGAAACAGAGAATTTTGAGGCCATGATTGTATAAGTCAAGCCAAAATTCAGTGTTCCACCGCCATTAGACTGTTGAAACAGTAGGCACATAGAAAGACAAACACCGTAAGGCACAAATGTGCTAAACACATGTTAAAATCTCTTTCCCTCTCCCTTGTGTGTGTGTTTGTTTCTCAAAAAAAAACCACCTCATTACTTATAATAAAAAATTAAAAATTAAAAAAATAATAATCCATTGGGCATTAAAGAGTAATGCTAAAAATACAAATTTTTTCACAAAAAATTTTACAAACTGCTAATGTGGTAAGTGGTTATTGGTAAATGATAAAGTGATGTTAGTGGTGGGTTTAAATGAAAACCAGAAAGAAATTGGCTACAAGATTAGTTTGTAAAAATGCTGTAAAATAATTTGTGACTGTAGTATTACTCAAACGTTAAATATGATTCACTTTTGGTTCGATTGGTTTTTATTTAGGTACTAGTGAAAGTCCTATGCGTTGCACGGCTATAATCATGAATTTTCTTTATATTGTGCTTTCGCCTTTAAGAACACATATATTAATACTACACATGAAACACAATCCAAATTTTTGAGCTATTTTTAAAAAAAAAAAAAATGAAAAAATAAGTTAAAATAAAGATAGACTTACATAGAAATTTGGACTGATGAATCTAATTTAGCTAAATATTATCTATGATCTAAAAAGATATGGGAGGAATTCTAAATTGAATTTAGTTAAACTTTCAAAGAAATATGGTAGAAATTTTGCATACTAAGAAATTAACTCAAAACACAAACAAAATTTTAAAATATAAAAATAGATAAATATTGATTAAGTCTTAACAATCAACAAATAAAAGTAACTTAGAATCAAATTGCACTACAGAACATGAAAGACATGTTTTGAACCAAATTCTTCGTAATGATAGTCAATTGAAAAAATCAAAACACTTACAAACTAAATACATAGAATAACCAAAAACCTAAAACACACAAAATAGTTCAATAGTTGAGAATTCAAAAAATAAATTAAAAAAAACTTACCTAAGAGAAACCAAAAACTTAAATGGGTCCCCTTTATTTTGCTTCTTTATAGTAGATTTCTTCGATATGATATGATTTAGGTGTGGTTTTGATTAGGATATTTGTACGTGGCATTTGGAACTTGATTGCTTTGTTTTAAATCTAATATCAAGTATCACTCTTTTTTATTTTGTTAGACTTAAATTGTCAGGGCAATAGGGTTTAATATTTTATTGAACAAATTCTTTTCTTCTTTTTTTAATATATTACAACATATGATTTGTTTCCTGACTCATTTCTATTTTAATTACATAAACGTGTAATTTGTGTGTGGTGTTGTGTTTGAAATACGTGTAAATATGTTAATTACATAAATGTGTAATTTGTTTGTGGTGTTGTATTTGAAATCCGTGTAAATAAGATGAGCAAATGGTAGCTTATGTTGCAAACGATGGTCCCTCTTCTAATTGATTATGTTAGGCATATCGATATCTTAAGAATTTCTTAATTAATTTAAAGGCTTTGGGTTTGTGTTTTTTATGTTTTTTTTATTTTTATAAAACTTTCCTAATAAACTAGCTAGGCATTATAGGCTCTGTTCCAATTGATTTTGGGGAGGAGATGATAATGGGGGGTATGTTTCATTTTCTAATTTGGTCCATATATATACAGTTTGTTTAATAAACGTTAAATTTGGTTGATGGGAAAATGCGGGAAAAGGCATAATTTGATATGGTAAAATTATTGTTTGTAAAAATCAAAGCCAATCTTAGAACTATGAAAGATTTATGCACATAACGTGTTCTTCTCCTATGCCATGATCTCCAATATATTTTATGATTATCTAGATAACATATTTAAGAGATTATTGTAGAGAAGAAGTAACTACAATTTTGTAATACGATCCAGCACTGATTTCATAATTGTGAAATTCATTGGACTTTTTTATCAGGATGTGTTTAAATTTTATTAATTAAATCCTTTTGAATTCAATATTAGGTTGTTATGTCATAAATTTAAATTAAGAAAAGAAAATTTTAGTATATTTTCTTAAGGATTTTTGCATCATCATATATAATAGTAAGAATTTAATCTTACTGTTTTACTACTAAAAGACTTCCTTAAAAAATTTACTCTCTAATGAATTTTCAGTATCTTCTAAGAGAATTCCATTGGATTAATGCTAGTTTTCTTTTTAAAGGTAAAATAAAGTTACAAGAACCCTAGAGTGAAAACAGTAAACATATTCATAAAAAATCTTATTGTTGTCTCTAATTCGAGGTTTAGTTTTCTTATTGTTAAATAAAAGATTTAGAATTTAAATATCATTTACACCTAAATCTAATTAGTGTCTTGATCTAATGATAAAGAACAATAATGATAAAGTAGACCTTATATATATATTGAAAGTCTATTGCACTATTATTTATTTATTTTTAAAAAATACGATATATATATATATATATTGGAGCACGCATTTTAAAATTTTAATATTATTTAATTAAATGGATTTATATTCAACATAAGTATAAAAATGTGGGAGTTAATATGGAAGATAAGGAGTTAGTGAAAGTGTTTAATCTCACATTGAAAATTATAAAGATTATTTTATTTTTTTTAATTATGATGATTAATGGACTAATATAAATTAATTCAAATATTAGATTAGATACGTACAATATGAGAAAGTCAATAGAGGGGAGTTTTTATGTTTGTGTACGCCAATACGTAAGCAAATAATTAGACGTAGAATCTTGATCCCTGAATTTTTTATTATTTACTTTATACCCTTTTTTTTTTTTTTTTTTTTTTTTTCCAGGTATTGCATGCCCACAGGTTTTTATTTTTCCAAGTTCCATTGTTTGAAGCAAACCCTAATGGGATCACGTACTCGATGACGCAATTGGAAGGAGATAAGAGAAAAGAAAACAATTGTGCGTACTCACTGACGCAACGCATGCACGTAACCAACTACTTTTGATGAAACGGAAATTTTATAATCCACTAGTTATCGCACGTGATGAAACTAATTATAATTAAGTGATTTTGCTTATTAATTGTCTCAGCTACAGGGGCAGCGGTACTGGGGGCTTTACTTGTATGTGAGGGTAGTCCTAGACCACCCTCAATTGTTTAAAAAAAATTTATATAAAAGTTTATTTTTAAATTAATATATTCTAGGACTACTTTGACTTGAAAATATTGAATATATAAACTTTAAAAATATATATTATTTACTAAATTAACCTATTTTGATCACCCTAATAAAAATGTTGAATACTTTTACTTGAGACTCATAAGAATAATGTTACATCCACAATATTTTCACAATAAATTTTATATGGTAAGTTATTACTAATTCCAATTTGGGTTCAATATTGACATGTTTTACCCACCAATAATAGGCTAACAACTTTTTGCATAAGATTTGTTATGAAATTGTTGTGATTACTTTATTATTCTCATATCAGCATATATTTTCAATTTGCACTTTTTTTTGTCTTTTTTTTTTTTTTCTTATTCTCTTTGTTAATACAAAAAATTGTAATATTTCATGTATTTGCGTTTTTTTTTTGTGACGTTAATATATTCAAATTGTCTTTTTATTAAATTTTGTATAATTTAAGTTTTTTAGTGACCACCCTAAAAATAATTACAAGAGCCACCACTGGGCAGCGATACATTATCTTCAGACTTCAGGGGTTCATTTTTGACTTCATGTGTCTCTTTGCTTAGAAAGACACTTTTATTGATTTAATTATAAGGGCAAGCTAAGCCACCATTTGAGATTGGAGAAGTATTATGTGATAAGTTGTTAATGGTTCTAATTTGAATTCATCACTAAAATTACGTTTTTGTTCACCAATAAACTTGCCACTTAAGATTTGTTATGAAAATGTTGTGAACATAATATTTCTCTTTAAGATATGCAAGTTTATGAGCCGGCACTTAGTAAATCCATGCAAATAAATTTTGCAAACATAATTTTTTTTTTTTTGAGAAGTAATTTTGCAAACATAATTGATAAGTTCACATGATTTCTTTTTCTATTCTTAAAACATATTAATTGTTAACTACCCCTATAATTTATTTATTTTTAAATCTATAAAATAAAATAAAAAATGAAAAATTTAAAGCCAAGATGCCTTGTCAAAAACATAAAGCTAAGATGCATTCATAAAATGTGTGATAGAACTTATAAAACTCAACATTCAAGGGCCCAAAATAAAGAATATTTAGTTTGGAACGTTATGGACAGATATTTTCCCCCCGACTCTTGTCTCTTGTACTAGGAATGCAAAGACAATATCCATTAGGCCTAAGAGAAAAACTAACTTAGAAATACAATATTTTTTTTCAAAATAATTTTTTTTTATTGAAATAAATTATTTTCACTTCCTTTAATTTTCTAAGAATAAAATGATACAATTCACTTTCAATTAGTTTCAATACTGATAGTAGCGGCTCTAAGAATTCTTTTCAGTGTGGTCATTAGAAAAATTTAATAAAAATAAAACTCAATATATTAACATCACAAAATAAAAACATACACAAATATATAAACTTTTAAAATTTCATTTCACAAGTTTTTATATTTTGAAATCATTGTGTGATATGATAGTTTCACCATCAATGTTACTTGCTACGTCTTTTTCAATATACACAACTAAGCAATTATTAAGAAATTTAAAAAATCACAATTAAAGATTGATTTAGGTTTTTAGGCTAATTTGTTTGTATGGACAATTTTTGTGAAGTGCTACATTTATAATATTTTTGCAATACTTACACAACAAAGTCTACGTGATAAGTTCTTACTGGTTCTAATTTGAACTTACCATTGAAATTAATTTTCTATTAAGCAGTAATAATAATCTACTACTTAGGATTTGTTACGAAATTATTACGAAAATGTTGTGAACATAGTATTTTACGCAATTTTTTTGTTCAACATTCAACGGACCAAAATTTTGGAGAGGTTGAGTTTTATTTTTAATGGACTTTAATTGTTATAGGGTGGTCAAAAGGCCCATATTAATTTAAAACTCAAAATTTTTTAAGGTATATTGAAAGAAAAAATTTAGGGTGGTCACATGGATTAACTCTTGGCACCACACCCCTAAAGACTGACATCACTAATACCATTTATGTATTTATTCTAATAATTCAAAGGTTAGATTGTAAAATTTAAACTATATAGACATATTTATTGAAAAAGAAAATTACAAAAATTACAAAATAATTAAATTAAAATTATTTTTATTATGTACTAATCACTATTTTAGTAAATTGATTCAGAAAAGTCAATCCCGCCTGATAACTTGGGTGACCAAAAATGCAAATTGAAATGAGGATTTTGCGCCGTACATTTCTTTGCACCACATTTAACACATGCAGACATGCAGTCCCCCTATATATACAACGTTTTTCCAAGACGTTGTCACAAAGCATTAAAACCATTTCAAAAACAAATAAACATGGAACACATTGTAATCTACTCATTCTTCTCTTTACTTTTCCTCCTTGCAGTAGCTTTCAAGTTCTTGCTCCAAACAAGAACAAAACACAAACACCTCCCACCAAGTCCACCTTCTTTGCCAATTCTAGGTCATCTTCATCTCGTTAAGAAACCTCTCCATCGTACTTTTCAACACCTTTCACAAAAATATGGCAACATCTTCTCCCTTCGATTCGGGTCCCAACTCGTAGTCATTGTATCATCCCCATCCGCTGTTGAAGAATGCTTTACCAAGAACGACATTGTTTTAGCCAACCGTCCTCGCTTTCTAGCGGGAAAGCTTCTAAGCTACAACTACACAACCATGGCATCAGCCTCTTATGGAGACCATTGGCGCAACCTTCGCCGCATCAGTGCCTTAGAAATATTCTCAGCTAACCGCCTCAACATGTTCTTAGGCATTCGAGAGGATGAGGTCAAGCACTTGATACGAGACCTATCACGCAATTCGTGCCAAGGTTTTGCTAAGGTAGAGTTGAAATCAATGTTCTCAGAGCTGACATTTAACATAATAATGAGAATGGTGGCAGGGAAGAGGTACTATGGGTACGGTGAGGACGTGAAGGTGGACAACGAAGAAGCGAGGCAGTTTAGGGAGATAATGCGGGAGGTTTTCAAGCATGGAGGAGCGTCGAATCCAGGAGAGTTTGTGCCATTGTTGCGTTGGATTGATCATGGGGGTTTGGAGAAGAGATTGACGAGACTTGCCAAGAGGACAGACTCATTCTGGCAAGCTCTTATTGATGAGAAGAGAAGCAAGGAGGAGCAGAAGGGAAACACTATGATTGATCATCTGCTTTCTTTGCAAAAATCACAGCCAGAATATTACACGGACCAAATTATCAAAGGGCTGATAATGGTAACTGCACTCCATCTCTCTTTAGATCTTTTTTTTTTTCTTTTTTAATCTAAAATAACTCTGGTGCAATTGATATACATAAGGAGAAAACAATACGTAAATTATCATGAAAAATGAATAAACAACAAAAAGGATACGGTGTTAAGTAGTTAATAAAATATTACATTATTTAACCTTTTAAAAAATTACTAATTTAATCATTTAACCGTAATTTTAATAGATGTCCTGCAAAATACAATAAAATAGTGAAATTACTTAAATTAATATGTTTTGCGTTGGAGTACACATGTTTAGTGTTGAGGCCTTGAGGGTGTAGTGCACATTTTAGTACTATTTATGGACCTCACTGCACCTTTTAGCACTATTTATGGGCCCCACTATACTATTTCAACTAACTTTTACCTTTATCTACAATATTTTTAGTAATAAATTTTCAGTTTTATCAAAATAAGTGGTATACAAACAGACACTAAAACTAAAAAAAAGAAAAGCCCACATACCTGAGGAGTAACTGAGATCACCTTTTGCTTTTGAACTTTGAAGTGTATGGTTTTTAAACCATACACATGTGATCCTCTTGGAATTAGAGCAAACAGTAAAGTATTATTTCTAGACTTAGAAATATGTGGAGTCCTAAAGGCTTTAGAAAATAAGTGTGTGTTTGGTATGGATGAAATTTGTTAACTTATTTTACCATTTAGTTTATTTTTTGCTATTATTTATAGGTCTCACTGTACTTTTTGATACTATTCATAGGTCTCATTATACTATTTTAGTTAACTTTTACTTTTATCTACAGTACTTTTAACAAAAAATTTTCAATTTTAATAAAATAAGCAGATCCCAAATAGATCCTAACTCAGAAGAAAGAAGTAAAATTTTCCTATTCCTAATATTTTCTCAGACACAAAACTAAGACAGGAAATAGTCAAGTTTGTAAATTATGGTTCTCTGAATTAAAAAAAAAAAAATGGGGGGCATGGCCCCCTTGGCCATTGATCGAGATTTACCAATTGAGTTAGAAAACTCTTAGCTTTATGGAGCTTATTTTGAAGGCATAATTTTACGTTGCATACAACATTAATTGTACTTCAAAACACATCTTTTGAGTTCAAACTTCAACTAAAACGTTAAAGTTCAAAACAATTTTAGTAAGTCATGTTTCACAGTTTTAGAACCATTATAATTTTCTAAGTAATCTTGAAATAATTCAGTAGAAAAAAAAAATGTGCTCTTAAAATTACTAATTTAAAATACTTTCTTCAAAACAAAATTAGTATAATTTGACAAAATTTCCGCTGTATGGAATTTTATTCATTTTTATTTTTAATAAATAAATAAATTATGCCACTTTTTTCATATTGCCTTCACAATTTGGTTTGTTTCTCAAAAAAAAAAAAAAAAAAAAAAATCACAATTTGGTTGGACTCATGAAAAACTGAACCTCCCCAGAGACCGAACTTCTTTTAGACCTACGGTCATGGCCCTCCTAGCTCTCGAGCTTTTCTTGTAGTATGTATGGTTAAATTTTATTTTTATATTGTATATATTTAGTTAAAATTTGAACTTTAGAAATCCAAGAATTGCACTTAGTTTTCATTCAAAATTAAGCTCGCTCAAAAAGACTCCAAAACTTAAAAATAATCCCACACCTATAGCTCCCTTAAAAAGGAAAAGAGAGAGAGAGAGAGAGAGAAAAGACATTTTGGTTAATTACATACCTGAATTCAAGTGCTGCTACCATGTTGAGGTCAAGTCGTACATGGACCAACGGTATCTTGATGAGGTCCTCCATGCTATCCTCTTTTGTTTACTCTCACTCTCCGAAATTAATTAAGGATAAAGAAAAAAAAAATATTGGATCAATATTATTAATGATTATTCTTTCTTAACTACAAAATGCTTAAAATTTGATATTTGAACAAAAAAAAAAAAAAAAAAAAAAAATCTCCCCTCGTTTCCTTTTCTTTACTTTTTTATTAATTAATATCTGATATGAGAAAAAAATTTAAAAATAAAGAAAGTGGATGCTAATTATGTCTATATATTTGGGTTTTGATATCAGTAAGAGAAAGGATAGCAAATTATTTTTTTAAAACTATCTATTTGTTTTTGTAGGTTTGATGAGTATAATATAATACGCAAACTTGTTTTAATTGAGTCGAATCGAGAAAACTATTTTCATTTTTCATGTCAAATTGATTGATCTTTGCATTTTCTCAAATTTATATTTTTATGTTATCAACGGTCCTTAATTTATAATATTTTCTCTACTTTTTTTTCTCAAAATATTTTTTAGTGAAATTATAATTCATAAATATGGAGAGGTTAAATAAAATGTGAATGATAGGAGAAGAGAAAGGTGGATGAAAAGAAGAAACATATTAGAAATATTGTGTGAACGTAGAATACATATTAGGTTAATGTAGAAATTTTATATGACTTCTATAAGACCATCTATTCTCGATGGCATGTTGGACTGTTAAAAGGAAATATATTAATAAAATGATCTTAAATGTAATAAAAATGTTAAGTTAGCTAAATATTATCAGTAACTATAAAAATAAATAAACAAATAAATCTAGCGGAGTAGTAATATAAGGAAATCAAAATATGGGTGATCCCTATTGATGAAAAGATGGGGAGAGTTACTTGAAATAGTTTAGTCAAGTTTGGAATATATATAGGGATCACCCATTTTTAATAGTGCCAGTAATAAATCTATTTTTTAATGTATATTGGATAGGTTTTGATACTTGCAGGGACTGACACATCATCAGCGACATTAGAATGGGCAATGTCCAATCTTCTCAACCATCCAGATGTATTGAAGAAGGTCACAATTGAATTAGACAACCAAATTGGAGAAGACAAATTGATCGATGAATCGAACATCTCTAAATTATCCTATCTTCAAAGTGTTATCTTAGAGACCCTTCGATTGTATCCAACAGCCCCATTGCTCCTACCTCACATGTCTTCAAATGATTGTACCATCCAAGGATATGACGTACCACGTAACACAATCTTATTGGTTAATGCATGGGCCATTCATAGAGACTCCAATGTGTGGGATGATGCAGCTAGTTTTAAGCCTGAAAGGTTTGAAGCTAACAAGGCTGACGCATACAAGTTAATGCCATTTGGATTAGGGAGGAGATCTTGTCCTGGGGCAGGCCTTGCACAACGAACTGTGAGTTTAACTTTGGGATCATTGATTCAATGCTTCGAGTGGAAGAGGCTAGGTGGGAAAGCGATTGACATGGCCGAAAGTGACGGGACAACTATGCCCAAAGCCATAGCATTGGAGGCCAACTTTAAAGTGCGCCCCGTTATGAATAAGGTTCTTTCTAAGTTTGTAAATAATATTTAAACGTATGGTTTAAAAAACATAGTTATATTTTCAAAGAATGTTTTAGTATTAATTATCAATTATAATAAGTACACCGTTAGTAGTACATTATAATATTGTTGTATTCATGTATATTTGTATATTTTTCTTTTCTGTTGTCTTGCACTTGATAATAATTTGTTTCAATTTCGAAGGTTGTTTAAGAAATAAGAAAGAATTTGGGTTATTTCAAATTTCCTTTCCAAGTTTATATATTTGAAATTGGGGTTTATATTTAGGGAATCATGAATTTGAAGGGATCCAAGAGAATTCTTACACACTCAATTTTGCACGTGCAAAGCCACCTAGCTAGCAAAAATTATCTTATGAAACGGACATAGGAGATACTTTTTTCCTAACTAGAGCAGAGGCAACAAAGAAATATTATTTATAAGTTGTTGACTTATCTATGAGCCTAGGGAGAAATTTTAACAATATGGTTGTGTTGACTCACATAAAAATACATGGTTGAATTCAATTGTCTTTACGCAATTTAGATGTACATTGCATTGCTTAATATAACTACATGGTTTAACTTAAAGGAAAAACCTAAAGTAAAACACCAAAGTAATTGTGATTATGATTACCCAACCAGCAATCAACCCAAAATTACCCAATTCATTATTCATGTCATCAAGAAAGGCTGGCCTATTTTAAATTGTCACAACATGTTTATTCCATATAAGTATATGTCATTTTCATTCAATATAAATTTGAATTTTAAATATATAATTGAGTAATTGAAAGATTTGAAATGATTATTTTGATAAATTCTTAATTGAAAATTCAAAGTCCCTAATCATTTTATCCAAAATGAAGAAAATATTTCATTTTAGTTTAATTTTCTTTCACAGTGAATTTCTAATTTTCTGTGAACTTAGTTAGGTTGAAATAATTTTTTTTAGATTGTATGTTATTAAGAATTTAATTGGTGTTATTATAAAATAGAATTTCTATAAAGTTTATTTGCTTAGACTCCTCTATTAATTATGAGATATTTGCAGTACGGATTATTGGATCCTATATATGTTAATATGCATAGCATTATTATAGACACAACAATTTTTACATTACTTTTTAAGACAATAAAGTTGACAAAATTTATTAGTTTTTATCTAAACCAATCATTGACATCACTTTATTTTTTACAATTAACAACCTTGGTGGTTTTAGATTGACAAAAACTTAGTTGTGCTATATTAAGAATGTATTGTCCTTATAAAATAGAATTTTAAATGAAGAATCATATTTTAATCAGAAATTAGCCAAAAATCATATCAATTTTTTACACATTACATATAGATTTACTTGTTACACATAGTTGAGTGTTTTTGATAGGAAGATAGGGGAGGTATTGGGGTCAAAACATAAATATAGGAGACCACAAAAGATGTTATTACAACAGAGTTATTACTTGAACTCTTACACAAAATTGAGTTAATTAATTATTGTTTGGTTTTTCTTTTATTGGATAGATAATGGGGGAGGGAGGAAGTGAGGTTTATGCCACACATATAGGACATGCCATAAAGGATGCAATTACTACTAAACTATCACTTAAACCTTAATTATAGCTAATTGTTAGAAAACCTCCATAGTCTCTATCTTCTTCTCTCTTTTTTCGTGTGGATAAGATGCTATTCTTCTAAAAAAAATGAATGAGTTCCATTTTTCATAGAGTATGAAATCTGTCCTTTTTTTTTTTTAATTCATCTTAGGGTTTTAAACACATATTGGCAGGTTTAGATACTTGTGGGAGCTAACATATATATGTTAGCTCCCACAAGTAGTGACATTAGAATGGGTAATGTCTAATTAATTCAATTAATTATCTTGATGTGTTAAATAAGGCTAGATTAGAGTTGAAAAATCAAATTGGACAAGAGAAATTGATAGACAAACTAGATGTCTCTAAATTACACTACCTTCAATGTATCATCTCAGAGAACTTTCAGTTGTACCACGTTGCTCACTTGTCTTCTTATGATTGTACCATTAGAGGATATGATATACCGCTTGACACGATATTATTGGTCAATGCATAGACCATACAAAGAGATCCTAAAATGTGGGATGATATTACTAGTTTTAAACCTGAGATGTTTGAAATGGGTGAGGATGGTCCACATAAGTTAATGCCTTTTGGATTGAGGAGGAGGGCCTATCCTAGGGCAGGCCTTGTCCAACATACGGTAAACCTAACTTTGGTTTTATTGATTCAATGCATTGAATGGGGAAGGGATGGTTGAAGGTAATGGAATCACCATGCCAAAAGTTTTACCATTGGAAGCCAAATGTAAATCACTCCCTATCTTTTATAAGGTTCTTTTTGAATCTATGCATGGTGTTTGTAAAATGTGTAAGATTTTAAGAAAACTTTATGTGGCCCACATTTAAGTGATAAATGAAAACTCATGTCTTAAAGATTTATTTGTAAAAGACGTTATAGTGAATAACAATTTTTAAGTAACTCTCATTTGGTATAACCTCTTTGGTTAATAAACACCTTGAAGTTACAAGTTTTAAACTCCTTGATGGAAGGAGATTATGGAACAAATCTTAATTTAAAAGGGTCTCTAGTCTAGCCTATATATATAGCCTGTCTCCATCAAAAGGAAATATGTAAGGTAAAGGTCATAGACTAGAAGACACATTTTATAAACATTATCATCATATAGTGAGTCTTCTTTTCTCCAAACACTTAAACAACTATAGCCGGAGGTATGTTTATGTTTGTTTTGTTTCCGCTGCACTCTAAATTTTATCTTACATTTGGTATCAGAGCCTCCTTCATGCTATGTTGTTTAGTAATTTTTCATTCATAGGTTTTTCTATGATTTGGCTAAATTTCTAATGCACATATGGATTTAAGGATATAAAGTATTTTCATTGCATATTCTTTTGTGCTGGGACCTTTCGGCTAAATTAACTATGCCATCAAAATCTGGCCTTTTAACCAATGTTAGCAAACTCAGTTTTAAGAGGCATGGAATAATGTTAAGTTTTATGCCATATATCTTGTGTATGGGTCATAGCATATAGTGTTGAAGCTTATCACTAAAATAGCATATATAAGCATTTGGGCCGGATGGCTTTAATATGGAATAGTTTTTGGATATAGGTGACTCTCTATTGAAAATTATTCCTTTTGCATTTGGCATTGGCCGAATGTTTCTATAAAAATCATGATTGGTTTTTCAAATTTAAGCTTCTCATGAAAGTGGACAGCTGTCATGATAACTTCTTGCATATAGATTATTATGTTTCTTTGATAGAAATGAAACATGGTTTGGGCTAGTAGAACTTATCCTTTCTGACTTGCATATAGTGTGCAATGATTTTATAAAGTTTGTGACTATATATGAAAATTTGATCATTACATCGTTAGAATATATGATATTTTTAGTGTATTTATAGTTTCTTACAATTATGTTGTCTTTAAATATCATAATATGGTTTATTTTAATTGACATGATCAATATTAGGATTGGTTGATCTTTATGATGCCATATGAAGTAGTGAATATCAAAATGATATGGGAGTTGCCATAGCATCCTAAGCCAAGATGATAATCATATCAATAAATTTTTTACAAGACTTCATTAGGAATAAAGGCATCTAAGTGGCAATTAATTCATGAAGATAATGACTTGGCCCCATAGGGAGGTTATTATTTTTATGATTTAATTGGAATAAAATGGTGAATGTAGCATTAAGATGAGATTTTTCCTAGGCCCATAGGTATGGAAAATTTGATTCTTAGTGTTTATATTTACTAGTTTTATGAATAAAGTTTTATAGTAAATCCATGCATGATGCGCCTTTGCCCATATGAAGGTCGAATTTACTACTAAATTGACATTGGTTAATTTTAGAATTAAAGTTTAAGTTTCATAGCATTAAAGTTTATTTTATTTGCTGTTGCGGATCTTTGTTTTGGTACTCATGTGGATGAACCACCATCTCATTGAATAAATATGTCAAATGAGAAATTGCGTACAGGGGTGAGAGTGATCTAATTGCTTAAGAGTAAGAACTTGGGAATTTATTCCTATAAAGCTAAAGGTTTTGTGAAAGCTATTAATATTAATTTACAAGATCCATTAAGGTTTGACTCCCAATAAAAGTTTTATGTTGCAAAAGTTAGGTATATAGGCATCCCATTAATGGTATATAAAGGTTCACCAACTTTACTGTGCCATTTGGTTTTATTGGACACATTGTTAATTAGTGTGCATACCTTAAGATTAATGGGAGTAAATGTATTGTTTTTATGCCTAAATATGAATGACATACTACTTGGAAGTAGTGATTTGATTTTGTCATATAAGACATCTTATTTGCTATGAAGCTACAAGGCAGGCATTAGGATAGGTCTTAAGGTTGTCGATTTTATGATGAGACCTTTAAAGATTCTTTAAAGATAACTCGGCTATGATTTTCTTCTCTAAGGACAATGATTGTGAAAGCCGAAATAAACACATCAATATAAAGAAATTTAGTCTAAGAGATAATTTTAAGAAACTGAAATTGTCCATTGAGTTAAAATTATTGAGCTAATATATATTAATTTCAAAACTAAAGGTTTGCCGGCAAAGTAGTATAAAAGTCTTTTGGACATATGGAACTTGTTAGCTCATTTGCTATTTAAATTCTCTCTAATTATTTTATGTTTAGACGCATATTTGGTTAGTTTTGGAGAAGAAAATATATGATTTTTATTATGTGCACATAAAGTATATGTATTAAGTTATATATATATCTGTGGAGATATATAAGGATGATATATCTGTGGGGATGTATAAAAGAGGACCCAAATGGCTAATAGGTAGTCCATTCATAAAGAATTAATGGCTCATAAAGTACTCACGTAAGGATTACCATACATTATAATACATGAAAGGAAGTACTCCTTATAATTAAGGGTATTACCGGCATGATTCATATATTGGATTCTTTATTTGAGTAGGAGTATTTCACAACTAGTTGACATGAGTAATATCATGGCCCTGTTAAAGTTAATATCATTTATCAAGTGATTTAAATGTCAAGTGGGCCAAGTGGGAGAATGTAAAATTTTAAGAAAACTTTATGTGGCCCACATTTAAGTGATAAATGAATTCTCATGTCTTAAAGATTTTATTTGTGAAAGACATTAAAGTGAATAACAATATCTAAGTAACTCTCATTTAGTATAACCTCTTTGGTTAATAAACCACCTTGAAGTTACAAGTTTTAAACTCCTTGATGGAAGAAGATTATGGAACAAATCTTAATTTAAAAGGGTTCTTAGTTTAGCCTATATATATAATCTGTCTCCATCAAAAGAAAATATGTAAAGTAAAGGCCATAGACAAGAAGACGCCTTTTATAAACACTATCATCATATAGTGAGTCTTCTTTTCTTCAAACACTTAATCAACTATAACTGGAGGTATGTTTATATTTGTTTTGTTTCCGCTGCACTCTAAATTTTATCTTACAAAATGTCCTTGAATTTTTAGCAAGTAGCTGAGTTATATTTGCAGAGAATACTTTATAGTTGTAGTACTAATTGCAGGGACAGACCCAGGTGGGGGCCCAAGGGGGCCTGGGCCCCCTCAGGTCCAGTTATTATTTTTTAACTATATATATAGTTATTATATATTTTATTTTTGTAATTGGGTCCCCCTTCAAAAAATCTTAGGCCCCTTCAATAAGTCTAACTAGACTCACCCAAATAGCAATTATCCAACCAAAAAACTTAACAAAAACAATAAAAACATTTACAATGGTGATCGTATTTTAGCACCCAAAAAAAAAAAAAAAAAATTATTTTATCACCAAAGAACCAAAAAATCATGTGTTATTAGAGAAATTAAAGCTAAAGTTTTTGCAACTACAGTAAATTGGTGACTGTAACAAGTTGCTAAAAATAAAACACAATATTTTATTAAGAAATCTTCAATAAAAAACTCAAATTCTCTCTCTTTCTTTATTATTTTAATGATTTATTTATATTATTTTAAATGAAATGATAAAAAAATAGAACATTTGATATTTGGTGTATTGTAAAGTGAGGTGGTAAAATAGATAAAATAGTTTTTTGAGGTGTTAAAAGCTAAAATTTTTAGCATCACCATTATGAATGCTCTAACTTCAACCAAAAAAAAAAAACAAATCCTAGCCAGCCTACTTTTATATAAAAAACATTATTTTGTTTTTGTTTTTTGTCTTTGTTAATAAATGATTGTATCTTAATGTATTTAGAAACAATAATTTTGTGTATTTATAAATTTTTAATACAATATAAATGCCTATTTGGATTTTTTTTTTCTTTATACTATGGCCCCCACTAACTTAAAATCCTGAGTCCGTCCCTGACTAATTGTTTGGTAAAAACTTTTATAAAAACTAAATTTTTGTATGTACATTCTTTTGATTTTGGTCAGTCAGTTTTTTTTTTTTTTTTTCTTGTACTATATAATAATTTTTATCAAGTTAGAAGTTTTCTTTAAGTAATAAGAAAGAATATCAATAAATGAAATATTTCGTTTACTACTTTTGGATGTTGAATATGGGCTTACGTATATGATATATAGTACAAGCAAAAAAAAACTATTTAGCCTTTTTGAATTCAATTTAGCACAAATTATTTATATATATTTACTAAATAAATAGAAGTGTAAAGATTTTAAAAATCATACACAAAAGAACTCATTTAATAAATCATTTTTTTGGAGTAAACATTTTTCCTTTTTTTTTTTTATGTGAAATGTGCTTGGAGTTCACTTAGAAGGTGTAGTAGATTCAAAGTTAAATATTCTGAATCGTTTTTTCACCAATGAGCTTTTAGCCTAAGTGGCACCCCCCTCCACTCCCCTTTAACTTTCAATTCCTGTGCCAATTGCATAGTTTTAAAAACTGGATCGGACCGGCCGGTTAGACCGGTTCAACCGGGAACCGGACAGTAATCCGGTCCGGATATGCTTAAAAACCGAAAATGTAAGAAAAATCGGATTTAACTGGTAACTGTCGGTTCAATCGGAAAAATTGGAAAAACCGAAAACCGGATGGTTGGACCGGTTTTGCAAAATTGATGAAAGAGATCTGAAATGGAGCTTTATTTTGCAGAAAAATCTTCTTTTTTTCTCAGATCTGCTGGTCTAAATGGGTAAGGACATATTTTTTGCTATAAAAATCTTCCTTTTTCTCAGATCTGCTAGGCTGAGATTGAGAAAATTACTAAATGCTCATGCTTGGTGTTGAAACCAGCCTCTTGGACTAGTATGATGCATCCACAGCTCTTCGGTGAGATAGGAAATGAGAGGAGCTAATGGAGATCAACTTCCACAGAGAGAGAGAGAGAGAGAGAGAGATGGAGGTACTGGAGCCTGGAGGACAAAACAATGAGAATGAAAAAATAAAAGTTCCTGATAGTAAACCGTGTGGGCCTATGGGGTGCAAGATTTATGAGGGGAAATTAAAAAAAAAAAAAATTAAAGAGGAGTGTACGTGTGTGGCTGGGAATGGGATGGTGAATTGGTCATAATAATTAACAAGTCAGTGTGTTGTCTAATCACTTGACTTTGGGGGGTTTTTTAATTTTTAATTTTTTTGAATAGATAAATAGATAAAGTTGACTATTATTTATAAAAATAAAAATTTGAAACTTTAAAAGTAGATTGTTGTTTTTTTTTGTCAATAATTACTTACTAGAAAAAAAAAAGTAGTATGCAAAAAAAGAAAAAAAAATTCTATATTTTATATTTTCTTAAAATAAGTTATTAAAATTCATATAAAAATTATTTAAATATTTAAATAATATTAATTATGACATCATCGGTTCGACCATCGGTCCGACCCGGTCGAACTATAAAACCAGTAATCAGTCTCTTTTCCGGTTCTTTGTCCGTTCCGGTTTTTAAAACCATGGCCACTTGTTTAAAGCCAGCTATCTGTTGAAACTTGAAGATAATAGAAGCGCAGTCATTTCTTATTGAGCTAATGACGCACGTGGAAGACATAAGAATCAAGCCATGACACGAGTAGTTACTAATTCAAACGACAGCATTTCCTCAAACAAAGAATTGAGACTGAAGCCAAGCGACGCCATTTCTGGAACCAGTTAGATATTTTGGAACCAAAGATTAGTTAGATACTTTAGAGCCAAAGTTAGTTAGAGCTTTGAAAATCTGTTAGTGTAACAAAGTTAGCTCTGCATAATTTGGAGTTTGTTGTAGTCACTACAGAGAGGTCTGTGTGCATTAAGCTAGACCTATATAAGCTTTGTGTATTGCTAATTATCATTTTATGCAAGAAGTTACTCAATTCATCTCTCTCTCTCTCTCTCTCTCTCTCTCTCTCTCTCTCTCTCTCTCTCTCTCTCTCTCTCTCTCTCTCTCTCTCTCTCTCTCTTTGTGCTTAAGCTTTACCTCACTGTTCTTGCATCAAAGTTGTTCATACATTTCTTAGTTTTTCTTCACTACCTAGGAACCTGCCCTCCAATGTTAGCAAGTAATAATAGTAAAATTTTAGCTCAAAATCAGTTTGAAACTATCTTCATCCAACCTATTATGTGGCAACTAAAGAAACTATCTACGTGTAAGTCACATGACTTTTTGAATGAGTTATGTGACTTTTTTAAATAAAATACGTAGATAGTTGTCGGGGACGTTTTTGTGACAAGGGCCAAAAATGCGAGAATGACCCAAATCTCTCCTTGGGTTCTTTAGAAGTGTTTATTAATGAAAATCAAGCCCAAAATTCCAAATGTATAATGAACAAAAGGCTAATGGTGCTTTGACAAGAGAGAATCAAAATGCTAAAAACAAAAGTGTAGAAAAAGCATAAAAACATAACAGGTCCGAAACTTCAACCCATAGTCAGCAAAAAGAGGAAATTGAGTGAGGTTGTAAGGAAGAGAGGGAAGGTTCCCCTATACCCATATTTCTACCCCTTGGCCTTAGAACTCTAAGAATGTTAACTGGCTAAATGGTTTTTTACTCTAAAGTTTCAACTTTGTGGGGAAAACATGATTCAACAAGTCTGAAACTTTGACCCATAATCAGCGAGAAGAAGAAATTGAGAGAGGTTGTAAGCAAGAGAGGTAAGGTTCCCCTGTACCCATATTTCCACCCCCCAAGCTTCGGAATTGTGAGATTGTTGACTGGTTGAATGGGCTTTTGCTCTAAACTTTCAGGTATGTGGGTAGAACATGATTAGTTGATTTTGAATCTGATTGGGGCCTTTTGTATTGAACTTGGGGTGCTCTAAGTGACTTTTTTGGTCAATAGAAGAGGCTTTGAACCCTAAGGTATGAATCAAAGAAGTTATGGTCAGATTTGATTTAATCAAGTAAGAAGGATGCCTTGCTTTTTGCATAATTTGGGAAATAAAGTAGCCTAAATTCATGGGTTGATGTTTCCTAGACATGATAGGTCCTTGAAGATTGCATTTGGTTGTTGCAGCAAATCAGGCCAGCCACTTAGGTCAGCTATATGTTTTAGGCTAAAAATGGTATAGCGGAAAAGTTGGGCCACAGTCACCCAAAGTATAAAAGCTGTTTTGGGGTGAAAATTTTGGGTACAAGACCTCCTCCATGAGCCTAAGGTGCTACCAGTGTCCCTTGCCCACTTGGTAGCACATATGTGTTGGGCTCATGCAAAAGGTTCGAAAGGAACCAACCCATACCCGCCAAACCACACTTCCTTAATTTCCCCCAATAAGTTGCATAGGCTTGGGCCATGTTTAAAAGAATAAAAATATAATATAATACATGAATTGAGCCCACAAGGAAGTCGGGCTTGGTTAAATCGAGCTTGTAGAAAATGTGTCATGAAAATAAGTATCAACAATGGTCTTATAAATCATTACGTAATGAATTAGAAGAGATTGCTCCTGTTAGGACATATGTGGAAAGTGTTAGAAACATATGTGATGTAAATTGGCTAATCCTTTAGCAAAACACACTTTACTTGTAATTAGGTAGATCTAAGATGAGTTTAGTACTTCAAATAACAAAAATTCAAGTTTAGTATTGAAGCCATGCAAATCTGTCTAAGAAACAAGTGAAGAAATGCTATTCATTAAAACTCGACAAATAGCTCGACGAAATCATATCTATCAAGATTTAATGTTGAAGCTTGACAGCAGCTGTATCTGTCGAGAATTACGAAATTAGAATTTTTAGATCTGATTTCACGCATATCCATGTGTATTAGTGTAGGGTTTCTTTTCTCACAATCCTAGACATGTATAAGGATTATTTTAAGGGTCGTCACATGATGATGCAACTTGATGTAGGGTGATTATACATGCATATTGTCACCGGAAACAATTTGCCCTAGTTCATCATATTCTCTCTAGAAGCTACTGCATCTTTGCGCTAAGGGTTTTGTAACCAAGGAGCTTCTTAATCTTCATTCTTGGATGAACTGAAGAACTTTGCAAGCAACAATCCTTCTTAAGTTGGCGCATTAGTCATGTACTGGAATCCGTGCATTATTAGTTAATCACATACTGGGATTCTGCATTGAACGAAAAGATTGCCGCTATAATACAAGTCCAATTGGGTATTGGGGTAAGAGTTCAATTGTAGGTTGGTATTTCAGGATAGGCCAAAGGGTTTGATAAGATTCCTTATACTTGTAACTGCTTGTGATTAATAATAGTGGATTCTTGGGAGTGGTAACCTAAAAATCACCCGATGGGGTTTTTGCCTTGAAGGTTTTTCCCATTCGTAAACAAATCACCGTGTCAATTTAATTTCTGTTGTATTTAGTTTAGTTGGTGATTTATTTGTGCTACCACACTATTGCATGAAATTGAATCTAAATAATTTCACTTGGCTAATTAATTGATTAATTTATCAAAGGGGTCAATACATTCTTAGTCTATCAGCTCCAAACTAATTTGTAGCTAAACTTTGTCATCAATAATAATAATTTCAAAATACCTATGATAAAGAACAAAAGAAAATAAAACTATTTATTGGAGTATATTCAATTCAACTTTAATTCAATTTATTTTTGAAGCTAGGCTCAAAAAGAGACTTCTTGGTGTTTTTGTAGTCTTTTTCTTTTGAAATGACATATTTTAGCTGTTTAAGTGGTGCTAGGTTGTAATTAGTAAAGTATAAAGTGAAACAGGAAAAAGAGTACAATTTTTTTTTTTTTTTTTTGAATAAAGTACAAAATATTTGTATAACAAAAAAATGGTACTAAGGAATCTGAGAGGATTTGCCATATACATACTGATATGCTACACTAATAGACTTTTGGCCTGTTTGGATGGAGAGGGGAAGGAGGGGGAGTGGAGGAGAGTAGAGTAGAGTTAGCTAAAAATAAGTTAATTTTGTACTAAATCTACTCTACTCTACTCCCCCTCCCTCCCCCTCAATCCAAACGGACCATTTATCCCTAATCCTTGAAATTTCAAATTAAGTACTATTGTTAGATATTTGGATGTTTGACAAGCATGTGAATCAAGGAACCTTGATTATAGAGACAAATGGCACGAGGGAAACAAGAGTCTCCAAGACTGGGTTCAACCATTTGGTAGGTTTTGTTTAAAAAAAAACTATTTGCTAGGCATTGTTAGAATAGTTAAGAGCAAGAATTCCAGAGTGGGACCGCCAAGCATATCCGACCCTACCAGTAAAGTCTAGCCCCTTTAGAGCATCTCCAGTAGCTTATCTAAATTTGTGTATTGTTTGGACAGTGAACAGTAATATTTAGCTTTTATCTACCTACTTTTTCAAATATAATTTCCAACAGATTATCTATCATTTTCTCCATATCATTTAAATATTATTTCTTCGTTCTTTTTTTAATATTTCTTTTTCAATCTTCTTTCATTCATCTAATTTTACTGGGAAGTGCTACGTTCTTAACATTTTATAATATTTTCACAATAAATCATATATAGTAAGTTATTACTGATTTTAATTTGAACAAATCACTTAATTTTTTTTTTTTTTTCATTAGCATTAGTTAGTAACAACCCACCACTTAAAATTTATTGTGAAAATATTATAGTAGCATTTCTCAATTTTAATTTCTTATTCTTTATTTTATTTTTCCCTTATCTCTTTTTTTTCATCCACAGATTTCTTTTCTTTCTTTTTTCCTCCACACCTTTCCCTTATCTCTATCTTCACTTTTCTTTTTTCTTATCTTCTCTAGCACTTCGCCTGGAGCTCTATTTTCACTTTTCTTTTTTCTTTTCTTCTCTAGCACTTTGTCTACTACAGAGCATTCAAGAAGCTCTCTCTCTCTCACACAAAGATCGTCAGTGGATTACAAAGGCAAGAGGACAACTTTTTTTCTCCTCCCACCATCGCATGTCCTCCTCCCCACCGAGGCCCACAGATGGGTCAGCTTTGCTCTTCTTTTTTCTTTTTTCTTTTTTTCTTTTTTTTGTTCTAATTTGATTAGTTTTAAAATTGTGATTTGAGTTTGTATTTTGATTGAGAGCTCCGTCGATTTTGTGCTTCTACATTTTTTTTTTTTTTTGTTTGTTCTGGTTTGATTAGTTTTACTTTATTGTTTAGATTTCATTAGGCTTATGAGAAAGATTGTTTTTGTGTTTCAAATCTTTCTATTGGGTTTTGTGTTTTTGTTTCGATTGTGGTATGTTTTAGTTTGTAACCGTTGATAGAGAAGCACGAGAGAGTGAAGAACGAAAGAGAAAAGGGAGAGAGAAAGAATTTTTTTTTTATTCAACTGGGTATTATTTTAAGGGAAAATATTGTTTAGAGGTGCTACAGTAATTGCTACAATGTTCTCTACTTGCAGAAAAGCACTGTAGCAATTCTAATCTAAAAAATGGAGATGGAGAAGTTGTTGGAGTGGGTTTTTGGGGAGTTTTCTCTCTAAAATTGGCTTTAAAGAAGCCATTGGAGATGCTCTTAGTCCAAAGTGGGGAGATGCCACTGCAATTGAAGATGTAAAAAGTCCGCAAATTGCATTTTGAAAATATGACTTAAAGTTAAGTTTTCATTGTATTTTAGCCGTGTGTATTTGCATACAGTGCGGAATAGACACTTGCCTTTCAATTTGTTGGACAATAATTATAGCTATTTACCCAGAATATTATAAAATAGGGTCTCCATCATGTTTGCCTTCTGCTCATCCAAACAATATTAAGAATATGAGACCTACTTTGTTTTATTCTTAATATTGTCTGGACTTCTGTGGTGCAAGCGTGCAAGTCCAAACAATATTAAGAATCAAACGAATGTTTTGATAATAATATACTCGTTGCCCCTAATCTTGAGGTAAGAAAAATACATATATGGAATCCATAATGCAAATTCTATGTAAATTAAAAATGGGCTTTCCCTTGTATATATATGTAATGGTGTTTACAGCATGGACATCCAAACCACACAAAACCAAAAGTTGTGAGTTGTGAATACACTAGCCTTGTTGGTCCTTGTTTCAATTCCCCATTAAACGCTGCATCATATTCATTTTTGGGACTTTTTAAGTTAAGATGGGTCATCAGCATCAATAACCGCATATACTGATGTTGCCATTTCCTTTACTAGGCCACATCAAACCCATGCTAAAAATAGCACAACTTCTATCCCACGCTAGGCTTCAAGTTACCTTCCTGAACACTGAGCACAATCACCACCGCCTCACCCAGCTACAAGAGCTTTCTACTCACTTCCCAACCCTCCATTTTGAGTCAATATCTGATGGCCTGCCAAAGGATCACCCTCGCACTTTTGATTTGACTAAAGACATGGTCATCTCGTTCAAGTCTGTCACGAAGCCACTTTTCCGCGAGACGCTAGCAGAGTATAGCAGAAACTCTGATCTGGGTCCGGTCACTTGTGTAATGGTGGATGGAATTATGTACTCTTTTGGAAATGATGTCGCCGAGGAGTTGGGGATTCGCGTAATTACCACACGACCATATGGTGCTTGCTGCTTGTGGAGCTTTTGCTGTATTTCGAAGGTAATTGAGGAAGGCCACATTCCAGTTGGAGGTGAGTATAACTTCTATAAATTCTAACTAATTGGTCTAGTATATTTGGAGCTTCAAAATTCCCACATTCGTTGATTGTGGAGTAATAGAAACTTCCAGTTTAGTTACTCTTGAATATGGAAGGCTATTAATTAATGCCATATTCAGTCAACAACTCAGGCACAATTTGATTTTCTATGGCAAATGCAGACCATGCATGTGCCTAATAATACGTATTCAACATGCACAATATTCTAATGTTGAAGCTACATAATATATATACATTATAGTGATTTATAAGCAATATTTTTCGTCTACATATTACACAATATGATGAAATCAAGAAAACTGAGTTGCAATTATCAACCGGCAAAGCCTCTTATCTCTTGAATAAAAGATCTAAAATTCAAACTCTGCCTACATATTCAACCTTTGCCTTTTACTTAGAAGAGTGCCATATGTGGTAGCGGTGAGAGAAGATATGGTAAAGAAATTTTGGTCTTGTCATCTCAAGATCATTAGAATCCTCAATTCCAAAGTGTTTCATAAGGAATGGTGATATTATAAGGGTGGTAAATCAAAAGAAGTTTGTCATTTTTAATCTTTACAAAAATATTCAAAGTTGCTTAAAGAAAGAAAATATTCAAAGAAGTTTTTGGAAGTGCCAAGCATAATCTAAAAGTGTTTGCTTTAGTGTTCTTAACAAAATATCAATAAATTAGTGGCTTAGCTTGATGACATAAAACAATCATCATGAAGTAAATACCATAAGTTTAAATTCTATTCTATAAAAAATGAAAAAAGTCATATACTATATTGTTTTACAAGATGTGTTCTCGACACATTACTTCAAGACTACATATATATATATATATATATATATATATAAAAGGAATTACTATTTTATTGAAATTTTGATGATATTAGTAAAATATTTTCTTTAAGATTTATATTCTATGACAATATCCCTATTGAATGATTATCTACTTGGCACAACCCCACCTGCAATGTGTTGAAGAAAATTTTATGATCCAATATTTAAAATTATAGTAGTTTACACTTCTCAAAGAAAAATTGTTGATATTTTCAAATTACATCTTCTACTATCACAACTAACATCCAGCCTCCACTACAAATTGCAGCAAAAGAAGATTTGGATCAAGAGATTAAAACTGAGCCAGGTATGCAGGGTCTTTTACGACGTCGAGATCTACCATCAGTTTGTAGACAACCAATAACGGATCCTCTCCTACAACTCTTCATTGAGGAGAGCAAGACCATGACTTGAGCTTCAGGGATCATACTCAACACCTTTGATGACCTCGAGGGTCCGATTCTCTGTCACATCGCCCCTCCCTTTCCAAATGTTTACACAATTGGTCCACTCAATGCTCTTGTCAAAACCAAAATCGGGGATGATATCATCTCGCAATGTATATATCCTCCTCTAGTAACTTATTGGAACCGAACAATAATTGCCTGACGTGGTTAGATTCCAAGCCATTAAGATCAGTTGTTTATGTTAGCTTTGGAAGCATAGCAAGGGTGACACATAGTCAATTGTTGGAGTTTTGGTACGGTCTAGTCAACAGTGGCACGTCATTTTTAATTTTTTATGGGTGATACGGCGTGATATGATTGAAGATGTGAAAGGGGATTACATGATCCCGATAGAGCTTGAGGAGGCCACAAAAGAAAGGGGATTTGTTGTGGATTGGGCTCCACAAGAAGATGTTCTAGCCCACTCAGCAGTGGGTGGGTTTTTCACCCACAGTGGTTGGAACTCGATTTTAGAAAGCATTGATGCTGGAGTGCCTATGATTTGTTGGCCATTGTTTGGCGACCACCAACTTAATAGTAGGTGGGTTAGTGAAGGGTGGAAGATTGGGCTTGATATGAAGGACACGTGATAGATTAACCATTGAGATAATGATTAAAACTCTTATGAAACATAGAAGGGAGGAAATCATCAGGTCCATGGATCGATTTTCAAAATTGGCTCATGATTCTATTAGCCCAGGTGGATCCTCCTACAACAACTTGGAGAAGCTTATTGAAGACTTGAGAAATATATGATTTTATGATTATATTGGCAATTGCAAGTTGACAGTAGCAACACATGATTAAGAAGGTTCATCAACAAATAATATGCTCCTTTCCCTATAAAGAACAATAAGATTGAAGAACCTATTTTTAATAATATTGTGGTTGATGTTAGATTTGGTGTTGTTCCACGTTGGCAACTAAATAAAAAGTTTTGTAATGGTTGGAGTGTTTGTTTAAGTTTTCTTATTGCACTTCAATTCATTTGCTTTAGTTAATTGGTTGTTATTTGATGGGTTTTAATTACCATCCAAGAGTCCTTTTACTTGTAGAAGATGAAACAAATATGTTTACAATGTATTGCCTCCATTCGTGTACAATGCATTTGCTTTTCTTGTAAAATAGAATTCTCTAGTTCACCAGGAAAACAAAAACAAAAAACTAAATGAAATATGATTTGCTAAGTGGTAAGGCAATTGGGTTTTGGTGGCAACTAAACATAAGGGTAGTAATCTACATGTAGAAGTAGTAAGCTTCATTCATGCCAAATGGTAAATTATTAGCTTAGGTTTCTATACATATTAGTGTGTGTGTGTGTATATATACCTAAATTAAACATTTGAAAAAAAAAAAAATCCAAGGTCTTAGAGTTGAGCCAAAATTGTTTCTTTCAATAGCTACTACTACACTTAGCTAGAAACAAACACTTCATGTTTGGCATATCATGATTTTTTATATATGCATAGGAATAGTAAACTTATACATAAGTGCATTCAAATGCTTTAACATACAAATTAAAGCACACCCCCTCCCAAGAAAGAATCCCTAAACAAATGAGGCTGCAAGGTTACAAGAGTAACATTGGAGCATGACCATAAGTTGGAGATACAACAAAAGTGAAATGTTGAATTATCATGGCTAAGACGATTTTAGCCTCAACCATAGCTAGAATTTTAGCTACGCATATTCTAGGACTCAAAGCAAATGGAAAAAAGAAGCTAAAAGCTTTCGATGCTCCATAAATCTAAATGGGTTGAACTCATTAGCATCTTCACTCCGTATCTCGGTGACATGATGGACAACAATCAAGGCTAAATGAAACTGTGTGTTAGCAGGAATGTCAAAGTTCCCTAGCTTAACCTTCTTACATTGATTATCATGCTCACCTGTTAAAAAATTTCATAGTAATTCGCATGTGAATTGGTAAGAATTAATACATCACACAACGATAGATGAGATAATAAATTTTAAAAATTAGGTGAATTATATTTCTTTGATTATTCTAGAAATGAATATTAATCCACAAATATCTACTATTCTGGTATTAAATAGATGCATTTATTTTCTTTATTAATTATATATTCTTTTTGTTTCTTTTGGGCAATGGACCATGCATTTTATTCTTGTTACTTTTATTTGTTTGTAGTTCTCTTTCCCTTTTTTTTTTCTTTTTTTTTTTTTTCCAGTAAGGGCTAACTTCTTCAAAAGCCATACGGGCAAGGCTAAATGGAGCAAAATGATTAAACTTGTTGTACACAAACTGTTTACATAATTTTACACACCCCAAACAACAACTGAAAGTGAAAGTTACAATTCTAGTTGCTGTTGAAGATGTGTGTAAAACTATGTAGAATGGTTTATACACGCACGCACTCATATATATGTATATATATAAACTCACATACAATTGAATTACCGATTCCAAAAAACAAAAAACAAAAACAAAAACAACGAACAAACAAAAGCCAAAAAACATGCAACTCCTATGCACATTATTTTAAAATATTACAGGCTAGCAAGAAGTTAAACTTACAATCTCTAGGTCATTTACTTTCTCAACAACTAGAAGTCCATTGTCACCAAAAATGTGAACCACTTCTCGTGCACCGCTTTGCCATTACCATTGCCATTGCCATTGCCATTGCCACTCCTGATGTAGTCAACTACAACAAAAGTTGGCTTTTTTCGAGAGCCAAAACCCTTGAAAAAGTATGAAAAGTCCTCAAAAAAAAATTATTTTGATTTTTGAGGCTCTATATGACTTAATGATCTTAGAAACAAATGCCCTCAAAAAAAAATTGACGCCTACAAGACCCTCGAAAAAGAAATTTCAACAGCCCACGTACTTGACCCTTCAAACAATTGCTTTATCTTTACCATGGATTGACAACCCTTGAAAATTTAAAAATAAATAAAAAAATAATAACCTTTTTTGAGGGCTTTCCAACCCTCAAAATAAGGTTTTTTATTATTTCTTTTTTTTTTTTTTTTTTTTTAAAAACGTGCATGTAATCTTTAGAGAACCACATGTTACAAAATCTATATTATGCCAAAATAAAAATCTCTTTCAATGTGTACTACAACCGCACATACATCAAAAGTTGAAATGGCTAAGGACACCCTATCTTGCCTAATATCACAACAGAAAATTCTATACACATAATCTCACAAAATTAGAATTAACCCAATACTATAATTTAAAGCTTAGGCAAAAGGAAATCTTTCATCATATGAATCTGCAGATGTAATGCTTACATCAAGCATAGGGTGAGCAGATTAAAGCAATGCAATCCATATATTTGGCACAAAGCATGCAATTAGACTAATCATCGCATTCACAAAAATAGCTTTCAAGTATGGCATTACGGCATCATAATACTGTTTGAATTGCTCCTGTTATAATAACAATTCCTATTATAAATAAAATTGATGTATTATAAAATAAAATTGAGAATACTTGTATCATGGCCATGAGTAGCTAAAGTACAACAACTGATGCTAAAGCTATTAAAGCAGCCTCTTACACCATTTGCTTCCCATTCTGGAATTTTTTACAAATTACACAAAAGATATAGCTCAAAGAAAATAAGAAGTCTCATAAGAAAAAGGTAAAAGCATAGTGTATATCACCACAACATGATATAGAATAAGCTCATCAATTTTAATCTTTACAAAGGTCTTTAAGTACATACCGACACATGATGCTAGATTAAATAAGCTATAGGATTTGTGGGTGAGCCCCTGCATACAAAAACAAACAAACCCTGCTTTCTTTGACACCAGAGTTAAAAAAAAAAAATTAAAAAATAAGAGCTTCTCATTAATTCACACTTGCAAGTCTTACTCTTTACCATTTCTCTATCCCACAGTTCTGTCATTTTCACAATTAGCCCTTCAACTTTCTAAATTAACACCTTAAAAAGCCTTTAATTTACTAAAAAGTAGTACTTGAATTCTTCTAAGAACTGACACCTTAAATTATTATTAGACTGTAGTCTTTCATGATTATTAGAATGTAATGCAGTATCTAATATACACAACAGAAGTGGACGAACATGAAATAACTTGTGAGATTCCATTAATTAAAATTATCCCTTAAAATCTAAAAATAAAATAATTAAAATTCACCTCTCCAATCAATTTTCCCAGAAACCACACAGATAGTTACCAGGTTTGCATAGTAGTCCAGCACACAACACTACTTAAAAAATGACATCCAAAATTGATATTGCATACAAAATTCATACAATCACAGGAAGCATGATATGCTAATTAACATATGACTATAAATTCATCATTTTATAAATACAGAACGCAGTAAGAGATGAACAAAATAATATCAAATCCTTTTCTCTACTTAGCTCCCAAAAAAATTCAACTTTTGACTTGTATTACCCTCAAAAGATTCAAAAAAAATGTGCACAGCAACAACAGAATTTGTGAGAGATTTTACACATCCAAAGAAACCTGTTGAAATACCAGTCATGTTAGGACCTTAAGGGCCTCAAAAGTGTAGGGAATTAACCCGAAATTCCCAACCTATGAGAGACAAAAAAGAGCTGAGAAAACACACGTCAAAGAAAAAAAAAAAAAAAACAATCACACGCACAAGACAATATTTACGAGGTTCAGCAATTTGCATACGTCCACGGAATTGCAGAAATTTCACTATTATCAGGGAAAAATTACAAAGTGCAGCTACAGTTTTTAGTCTCTCAAGAACTAGAAAGCACAGACGCAGCTGGGAGGGTGCCGCACCCAAGTCTGACGCGGCGTCCGAAGCAGTTGCCCGCGCGTCGATGCCGCGTCTGATTTTTTTTTTCTCTCAGATTCGTGCCGACTCGACTTAATTCGCACCGAACTAGCCTGATTCTGCCAGAATCAGGTCGTATCGACCGGCAACCGAAACGGCCGAAATCGGCCTTCAGAAGAAACGAAATCAGTTGCAGGTGGAGAAGGAAGTGATCACCAGTACAACCCAGCCATAGCCATTTTTTTTGTTTTTGTTTACTTATCGCGTAAAGTAACGGTACAAAAGCTCCAACGTGAAAAAGGTAGGGGTATCAAATTGTTTTTTTTTTTTTTTTTTTTGAGAAAATATAAGTTTCTAAGTGATTTTTAATAAAAAAATTATTAAATAACTAGAGATATCGTATTTAAATTCCCACCTCAGAGGCATAGTAATGTGTTTATTGCCTTCTTCTTTCTTTGTTTTGTGAATCAAGGCATAGTAATGTGTTTTTTTAAGAATATTTTAATAGTAAAAATATATAGAAAATATAAATAAAAATATTTTTAATAATTTTTTAATCGCCGAGTCCCGTCACACTCGCACCCTACTTTTTCAAAAATTGCCGAGTCCCGCACCCGCACCCGAGTCCCGAAACGCACCCATGCTTCATTGCTCAAGAACAACAGCAACAACAAAACCCTAATCACCAAAAAACGGTTTCTATATCCTGCGCACAGGATTCACAATAGGCTACAAAACGGGCCAACAAATTTTCGGCTAGACTAAGCTTCAAAATATCTCTCATTAAAAACCACGCAACATTATTTCAGGTCGCATCGGATCGTCAACCGAATCAAACACAACTCCACAAAGCCCAACAAAAAGCACCTCACTTAAAGAAGACATTTTCTGCCATGTTAGTAATACTTACATCTCTTTCAGTTTTGAAAGTTTTCCAAACATATCACTCAACGGGTTATTCAGCGGATTATTACCAAGATTTCTGCACCCATCAACACAAAAAATAAATAAATAAATAAATAAAAAAGAGAAACAGTATTGCTGAAATACCTAGAAAAATGAACGTTATATCCCTCATACTAGAATAATGAAGAAACATATTATTACACTTCTGCAGCAGTCTATACCTCAACGGGTTATTCAGCGGATTATTACCCAGATCAGCCCAATGCCTGCACAAAACACAACCAAAGCTGCTATAAAACGACTAAATAACCTGCTCAACAAACACAGTGCAAATAGCTGCACTAAGCAAATTAACTTTATCATATACGAAATTTATTTGCAATTAGTATTCATCTCTTCCAAACCGAATAACAGGTACTGAATCTTTTTTTTCTCTCAACCCTTCTAGGTGCAAGGTATTATATACTTCCAACTTAAGCAATGACTAGATATTCCATATCAATGATGTGTTGCAAGGCGAAGTCTCACCTCCTTGTAATCTTATATTTTCCCCAATCTAGAATAAAACCAACTGTTAAACCTATCAGTACCAAACATGTAATAGAAATCGAAATTGCAAATACCAAACCCTAGAAATTAAAGTCTAGAAGAACTAAAACAGAGGATTGGAACTCTTGGGAGATTTGTTGGAAAAACAAATTATTTAAACCCAGTCAGTACCAAACACATGATAGAGATCGAAATTGCTAGCACCAAAACCTAGAAAATTGAAGTCTAGAAACGAATTAGATCAAAGAAATTGAAGAGCTAAAACGGAGGATTAGAAATGCTAAGAATTTAAAGCTTTGTTTGGAAAGGGTAAGAGTTTGATCGATTTTCACCTGATAAACTATTGGTGAAGCGAAAAGTGAAATTTTCAATTTTTTTTTCTCGGAAATCAAACAGAGAGAGAGAGAGAGACCTGTAATCGGACAATGGGCGGCGGAGAGGGCTCGTCGTCGGAGATGTGATCGTCGACCACCGCGCCTCAACCCGTCGGAGAAGAGAGATGAGCTCCGATCATCGACTTTTCTGAGATGAGCTCCGATTTTGAGTTTTGTATGAGAGAGTTTTCTGCGTGTGAACTGTAAACGAAAATGGTTTTCGTTTTTGTGTCTTATTTTTGACTTTGTTTCGAGGTTTGAAAACTTTGGGGATATCTTTTATCAAGGGTTGTAACAGAGTTGCCTTAAAAAAACTTTAAACTCTGAAGGGAAAATTCACGCGGGAGAGTTAAATTTTTTTTTTTTTTTTTTTTTAAAGCTTATTTCAGTTTGTATAAGGTTTATTTCGAGGGTTTTAGTAATTGTTTCCCCTCATTTCAGTAAACCCTCAAAAAATGTGAGTCGAAAAAGAATAAGATTTTGAGCCAATTTTGTGTCTTCAATTTGATCCTCAATTATCACTTTAAGACATTAGAATTCAATAAAAGACATAATTTAACACACTTTGAGAATACCAAAACACATAAATCTTACATGTTAGATTGTTGTTCCTGTTTATAACTTGTGGTTAAGTGAAATCAGTGGAAAGCCTTTTCCTTGTACGTTGGTCTTGTTGTTGCTCACATGACTAGATTGGAGGCCACAATTGAATATTCCTTGTATAATGTTACTTAGTAGTCCATTTTATATGTAAAATGCTTCTTTTGGCTAAATGCCATGATTTTATTGGTTTATTATACAGGGATATGTTTCAATGTGATATATGTTTTTTTATGGCAACCAAAAATAGGAAAAAAAAATAGTTATGCGAAAGATGTAATACTTTATCCCTGATTTTATAAGGGAGTTTCACTTTCTAGATTAATTTCTGCACTGATTGGGGTAATCCATGGTTTCTTCCTTCTTGCAACATTGAAGGGTGGTGGATTTCTTGAAGCATTGAGTAAGCTTTGTTAACTTTGTATTCTCTTGAATTTGAGTGTCTCCATAAGAGTTTGTCTTCCAAGCTAGAGGTTCTGGATAGTGGAAGTTGCAAGATTTCCTTGCAGGTGTGAGGCTGATACAGTCTCCTAATCAAATCATGTTTCCAAGTTCTTGAAGTTTTGATTGATAAGATCTGCCACTGTGCCATCAAGGAGGTTATTCCTTATAAGATTATGGTTTGAGCATTTAAACCAATCAGGATAAGTGAGGGGGATTTGGTGACCATCTCCTATCACCCAACAACCCTCTTTCAAAGCAACTAGACATGGTTCAGCCACATTTTTCCAAATCTAAGAGTTTGGCAAATAAGGAGTTTGGGGATTGTTGTAGCCTCCAATATTTTTTGGCTATTAAAGCTTGATTGATTAAGCTGAATTTTTCAAACCTAGTCCCACCCCCCCCCCCCCAACCCCCCCACTTCTTGGTTAGCAATTGGTGTCCCAGTTGATTAGGTGAAGCTTTCAATTTCCAATCTCATGTCCCCACCAGAAAGACCTGGTTATAGCATCAAGTTTATTACAAACTGCTTTAGGAACTTTAAAACAAGAAAACATGTACAAAGGCATAGCTTGAAGCACAAAAGATATTAAGGTAGTTCTACCAGCTTGAGATAAAAGTTTGGCCTTCCATCCTTGGAGTTTACCCTAGACTTTATCAATAATATCTTGAAAATCAGCTACCCTCTTTCCTCTAAGTTTGAAGTAGGGTTGTACAAGGTGCGGTGCGGCCGGTTTTTGCGGTCATTTCTACACCGCACCAGAATCTTCGGTTTCCTAAAAACCCAAGCCACCACCGCACCTGAGGAACAGTTCTCTGGCAGCATCGATGGCTGTTCCAGTCGGTGCGGTGGTCAGTGTCCACTTGTCTATCACACACACACACAGAGGAAAAGAGATCTAAAACCCAAATCAAACCCAGAAAACTCAAGGATTCAAACCACAAATCAAAACTTAGATCAAATCTAAATATCAAAAGATTCAAAACCCATTACAAACCCAAATATTAAAACCCAAACAAGCTCAAGATTCTTGGGACTAACCATCGATTGACTCACCTGCGAAGTCTAATCAAGTAATCGACCACCTGGCAATGGAGGCAGAGACAACAACTTGAAGATCTAACTTGAGTGGCAGCAAAAACAAAGGTGCTTGAAGATAAAAAGCTGAAATGGTGGTGGGTTTTGTGTTGTGGATCGGGATGGAAATCTTAGATCTGACTTGAAGAGGGTAGAAATCTCAAGTTTTGTACATATATAAGCAAATCGGTGCGGTTCGGTATTCATCGGAATCCAAAAACCTTCGCTGACAATTGTACCAGCCAACTTCGGCACTTGAAAATCACTGTTGACCACCGTGCCTAACACCTGCGGTGGAGGTTTGAGCCAGGGTAGATTAGTTCGGCTCCAGTCGGTTTTGTCAGTGGCGGGTGGTGCTTGTACAGCCCTAGTTTGAAGTTTATGCCTAGATACTTACTAGGGTTCTGTACAAGGTTAACTTGAAGAGAGAGGGCAAGGGACTCCTTCACATCCTGAGGTATGTTTGGTGAGCAAAACATGTCAGATTTATCAAAATTGATACACTAACCTGAGATTGAACAATACCAAAGGATGGTGTTCCTTAGGTTAGTTGGGGATATCCTATCATTTTGGAAGAAAAAAAGGGAGTCATTAGGAAAGAGAAGGTGTGTGAAGGATACCCCATTTCTACCTACTATGATGCCTTTGATCTTCTTCTGATTCTCCTCCTTTGTGAAAGCAATGGATAAAATGTTAGTACAAAAAAGGAAAAGGTAAGGAGAGATAAGGTCTCCCTGTTTTAGTCCTCTAGAAGGATTGAAGGCTTAGGTTAGATTGCCATTGATAACCAGAGAGTATTGGACAGAAGTAACACACTCCATTATCCAGTCTACCCATTTGTTGTTGAAGTTCATGGATAGAAGGACAACCTTGAGGAAGTTTCAGTTGACTCTATCATAAGCCTTGGACATATCAATTTTCAAAGCACCATAGCCTTTCTTTTGATTCTTCTTTTTCCTTAGGATATCAAAAATCTCATGAGCCAAGAGAATATTGTCTATAATGCTCCTACCTTGAATAAAGGGATTTTGGTAAGGTGTAATGAGCATATCCATAAAAGGTTTAAGCCTAGATACCAGAAATTTTGAAATTATCTTGTAGGTAACATTACAAAGACTAATGGGCCTAAAATGAGATACCTCTTCTGGGAATTTAATCTTAGGTATAAGGGCAAGGTAAGACTGGTTAAGGGATTTCAAAGAGTACCTGAATGGAAAAAGGCATGGACATAGTTAAAAATGTCTTGTCTTACTATACTCCATAGCTCCTGATAGAAAAATGTTGGTATCCCATTTGGACCAGAAGATTTCTGAGGTCCCAGTTGGAAGTTGGAACACTGCCCATTCAATTTCATCATCAATCACTAGTCTGTCAAGATCATTTCTCTGGAAAGAATCAAGTTTAGGAACTTCAAGGTTTTCCAAGTCTCTCATTAGTTCCTACACTGATCTTGGGTCTGTCTCATTGTACTGATTTTTGAAATGGTTCACCATATAGTTCTCAATATCACCTAACTCCTCTAATTGGTTCCCATCAACTGTCCTAATTTGCAAAATCCTATTCTCCTTTGCTTGACCACAGTTTGAAAGAATTTTGTGTTTCTATCTCCCTAAATAATCCAAGTACTCCTAGCCTTTTAAGCCCACATAATTTCTTCTTTTCTCATCAGATTTTCAATATCCTCCCAAAGTTCTTTTTCCACTCTAATGTTTTGTATTGTTTTGATTGAGTCCTGTAATTCCTGCAGAGTCTTCTGCTTTTCCCTTAGATCTTTGTCCATCTTTCCAAAGATATTTTTGTTCCATTTAGAAAACTCTTTCCTAACATTCTTTAGCTTTTACTGTAGTTTTTAAGCTCTAGATCCTTGAGGGTAAATACTCCAAGCATTTTAGGCTAGTACTTTACAACCATCATGAGCTAACCACATTCTTTCAATCCTGAAAGGCCTTTTCCTAAAGGGCTATTGAAACTCAAAGTCTAAGATAATAGGACCATGATCAGATCTTAGGATAGGTAAGTTTCTAAATGCATAATGAGGATTCGAGTTGATCCAATCCACAGTAACAAAGGCTCTATCCAGCCTTTCCATGAAAAAAGTTTCATCTCCATGACCATTCATTCAAGTAAATTTTTGCCCTTTTGCTTCAAGATCATAAAGACCCAAATCAAACAGAGTTTGTCTAAATGTCTCTTCACCTACAATTCTCCTATGACTAAAACCAAATTTATCTTCCTGAGATATAATTTGGTTGAAGTCACCTATACATAACTAGTTTTTGTGAACTAAATTCCTAATGTTTTGTAATTCAATCCACACTTCCTCCCTTTTAGCATGGTTAGGATGCCCCTACACAAAAGAAATGGATAAAGGGTTACCCTTATTGTCAATGAGATTAGCATGAAGTAGTTGTTTTGAGTTGTAAAGAATGTTGAAGCTCTAATTTCCCATCCATCCTAGTAGCAAACCCCCACTTAAGCCTTCTTGAGGGACCTCCCATCCATTCCAAAAACCACATTTTCCCAAAATTGCAGCTTCTTTGTCTTTTGCTAACTTAGTTTCCATTAAGAACATAATGTCAGGCTTATACTCCCGGGCCTTTTTTTGGCAATGCAAAATTGTAGAGGGGTGCCCAGTTCTCTACAATTCTAGCTCAAGACTCTCATGGTTATTGGGGAAGCTATTGTAGGCTAGCTTCCCAATGCCCTTCAGCTCTCTCAGCATCAAAAGATGTCCCTTGATCAGAAACATCTTGGAAGTGGCTGGTTTCTCGATCAAAGAATCCACATAGTAGCTTTTGTTTAATGTTTCTCCCAAACTTTCCTATTTCCTTCATGATTCTCTTTTTTAAACTTAGTCTCCATGTGTCCCCACTTTCATACACCAAAAATATGATGTTAGAATAGAAGGAGGTAGGTTTATATTGGTTAAGGAAGGTCCAGGTCCAAGGGTAAGGAGTTCAATAGGGCCAAGATCCCTTTCAATTGTTCCTTCACTGCTCAGTTGGGTATTACCTAATGGGTTGCCTAATTGGCCTGATTGGACAGGCCCATTATGCTCTTTTTGGGGGTTAATTAGTCTAGGCCCATTACTGGAGTCCTCCAATTCAAATCTGAATCTCCCTCTATTAACTCTTTGAGACAACGACTCTATGTAAGTATCAGAGGACTCAAGTATGCAACCTTTGTCCCATCCATGGCACTGGACTTCAGGTATATTTTCATTCAAGCTATCCAGGTTGAACATAATTGTTGTAGTGACACTTTCTAAATTCGAAACTTCAAAATGTGGTCGGGTACTTCGGCCATTAGTAATATAAGGTTCTTTACCTTCAATCCAAGTCCATTGAAGGTGTGATTCTTGAGGTGGTTGCCATGGCGGTCTAGATGAGAAAGAGGCATTATGACTTCCATTACCTAAGGGATTTTGACGTGGTGGTATAGGACTAGTATGCAAGATGTTGGCATTTTCGTTTGGGTTAATCCTAGTATCATCTGAGTTCAAAGAATTTGCTGGGGTTGGAGGAACTGTGTATGGTTCTAGGTCAGCAACAAGTGTACTATTCAAATTGAGCATGGTTTCAGGTGGGTTCTGATTGGGTTGGTTGAGGTTTAGCAAGTGAATAGCTAAATGCAAAGAGGATGTGTTATTGTTTGGTGGGTTAGAGGCTGGGAATGAGTTTGCATGTGGTGTGCTAGGGGTACTAAGGTTAGGATGCTTTAAGTTAGGAGGGTTAGAGAGTACCTGTTCTTGTGTTTGGCCCACTTGTCCAAAACGAACCTGAGTGGTTCATCTCCTCCTTCGATTATGATAAGCTCGAAGCTCATTTGTGAATTGGAGTTGTAAAGCATCAAATCTTTATTGTACCTAGTGAAGCTCTTGTATTCGTTGCCTCTACCTAAATAGTATTAGTTCTACTTCTTCCATATTATGGGTGCATTGACCACGTGTATGACCAATGAGATCACATCTAGTACACAGTTTATGAACCTTTTCATAGCAACATTGAATCCAGATCCTAGAACCATCATCTAATCAGAGCATGAATCCAGCAATCATTGGTAGCCAAGGATCAATTCTCACCTTCACTCGCATAAAACGAATGTTTCTTGGAATTTTATCTTCACAATCTACTCTTTCCACTATTCCCATCAACTGACACATTTTCTCAGCTAATTCTGGGTACTGATATTCCAAAGGCAAACCATGTAATTGGACCCAGATCGAGATGAAATTAAGTTCTAGGTTCTCAATCACCAAATTTGGTCTCCATCATTCCAAAACCAAAGGCGCTCCATCAACTGCCCAAAGACCTTCTGTGCAAATATGCATTAAGTCTTCTAGGAACTCAAAATGAAAAATGTAAAAATACAATTCTCTTCCAAAAATTGAAACTTCTCCCCTGATTTTCCATGTAGGGTTGATCAGATGTTGCAGGCGCAAAACAAGAACTTTCTATAGTCTAACAGGAAACCAATCACACAACAACTCCAAAAATCTCTCTAGATCACTAAATCCTCAAGATCAAGTTCTACCACAAGCCCATGTCTTGCAAACGGAACTTCTTCCTCTTCATTAGGTAGGAGGTTTGACTCTAGTTCTTCAGTGAACAAATCCGAGATAATATCAGAGTTGCTACTATCAGTCCATCCAACTTCTCTAGGAGTTATATTATCATCCATTGTGAAATCAAGGTAAGGTTTAAAGAAGGTTGCATGCACAGAGAAAGCAGTGCAGTACAACACCTACTAGACACTCTTATGAACACTGAAAGGAAAAAAGGTTAGAAAAAAGGTGTTCTTGATAAGGACAAAGAAAGTATGAAGAAGAAGACAAAAAAGGGTTTAGGGGAAGTAAAAGGAATAAGGAATAAAAGTTAAAGTAATATTGAACTACAGTGACTAGTTAGAAACAAGTTGACTCAGTGCAAGCAAGGTCACGCCTCAAGCATGCAAAGGAGTATAGAGATTTGGGATATAATGATGAAAAATGTGCCGGAATTAAAAGGACTTTATAAGAAAAGACAACTTACCTACAAGGACAGATAGCGTAGAAAAAGAGGGTTGACAAATTTTTTGAAAAAGAAAAGAGATGAAGAAGGAATAATGATAGCTTATCTAGGAAAATGATGGCAGAAACTAGGGCTATCCACGGGTCAGTCCGGGTCGGGTTTGTGCCCAACTTGGAATCGACCCGCCGGAATCAGGTGGGAAAAAAACGTGTTCGCCGCCGACCCGCCGGAGTAATCGGGTCGGGCGGTTCAAACCATCAACGGGTGGCGGGCGGGTCGGTTGGAGTCATAGATCTGAGAAGACGGCGAGAAAACGGTGAAAAAAACACAGATCCGGCGAAGAAACGCAGATTCCGGCGATAGTTTTCCCTTAGATCCAGTGAGATTTCGTCAGATCCGGCGAAAATCTCACTGGATTTGATGAGATTTCGCCAGATCCTGTCAAAATCTCACCGAATCTAAGGGAAATATCGCCGGATTCTAAGTTTCTTCGCCGGATTTTGGGTTTCTTTGCCGAATTCTGGAAAATTATCGCCAAATTCTGGAAATTTTACCGGAATCTGGAAATCTTTCGGTCGGTTCGGGTTTTTCGGATTTTAGGGGAGGAAAACCAAAACCGACCGGTTGGAATCGGTTTTTGGTGGTGAAGACCCGCCGCCGACCCGCCGGAGAAGTCGGGTCGGCCGGATTCGGTTCAGATCCAGTCGGTTCTTCGGGTGGGTCGGGTTGCCGGATCAATCTGGACAGCCCTAGCAGAAACCCAAGGGGTTGAGAGGTTCACTGTTGTGAGAAGAAAACATATGACTTTTTACCTTCTTTTTTTCACTTCTTAATCACTTCTTTGGGGCTAGTTTGGGCTTTTCTTGCATTTGGGCCTTTGGTTCCATATTAGGAAAATGGGTATCAACAAAGTCATGTACAGAAGAAATGAGAATCATTCCCACAAGCTCAAACCAAAGAGTCCATTTCGAAATATTATGGGCAATGAAATTAGCCTTTCGAAAAATATGGTTTACAAACCACTCATCAAAAGAGTTAAAAAGCAACAAGCTTTTATTTATAATATGTTTAATCACCCAGTGATGAGAAAGAGAAGTAAGTTTATGTAGTTGAAGAATATCAAGTTGGAAGCATCTCCTTTGCATATCACGTGTTTGTACTTCAACTTTGTTGCCTTTGCTGCTGCTAGTTTAGCTGCTTTTGCTTTAGCTAAATAGGGGGGCTTTGGTCTTGTTATGGCTTTACAAGCAAAAATTGATTATCTTTTATAATTTTTGCCCACTGCTACTCCACATGATTTCTCCTTGCCAACGAATGCATGAAAATTCACTTTCACATGGGGCTAAAAGGGTCCCAAATGTTGCCTATGTTAATCTCACTATCTGCATAGTTGTACAACAATAGGTGGCCGAGGTTTATTTTATTAATTTCTTTACTTAAGAGCAAAGGGTCAAGAGCTTCTTTCTTAGTTTGTCTCATTGTTCGATTTCTTGCAGTGGAAGCTTTAGGAATTTTTTCTAGGGGGGTCAATAAAAAGATGAATCTCGAATAGAAGATGAATTCTGTGGTCTACATTGTTTTATTACAAATTTTTCCATAGTACTAAGAAGATAATAAAAGATAAACTATAAGTTAAATTGGTATATTGTTTCTTCATATAATGAACATATTAATTATGATTGCTAAGATTAAATCTTGGAAATAATATATTATTTCTAAATACAATATCATTGCGCAACATTGGCGTGATGATCACTTTATAAGTATAAGTTCTTGTGGGAGTAGGGGTTGGGGGGCAAGGATTGGGGTTCAAGTCTCTAGAAGGGAACTTCACACAAATATACACTTAGATTAGGCTAGAGTGAGATTTCTATCTCAAATAAAAAAAATAAAATACAATAAACATATTAATTATTGTTATAAAATGATTTAATTATTATTACTTAGAATTTTTTTATCAATTAGTTTATGTCTTTACTCTGTACAGTTTTTTTATTTAACAATTCAACTCAACTTTGACAACTATTGGTCTTTATAATTCTATTAAGAAAATTTTTGTTATGTTAACATTTGTTTTTGTCTTCACTCAATCACTCTCTTCAAGGGTCATCAAATAACCCATGTCCCACAGCTCGACCTAGAAACCTGACAGCCCACCAAGCTAATGGGCGGCTCGGCCCATTGTTATTGAGGCCCATGGGTAGCCCACTAGCCCAATGAGTCAGGCCGTGGGCTAGTTTTTATGCCTATGGGTACCTTGTGGGCTAGCCTAGTAGCCAAACCTGTTGGCCTAACTCATTGGCCCAACCCAATAACTCATAATTCATAACAAAAATATATAGGAGGTGTATGAATGATTAATCTTGAGATATTATAGAGGAATTTCTTAAGAGAACTCCTTCAATCACTAAGATACTTAAAGTAATTGTGCTAAACTTAGTTTACTAAATATATATTGTAAAGATTAGAGTTGAGTTCCTAGCCCAGCACGTGGACAGACTTAGGCCCAAGAAGCCCAAAACAATGAATTTGTAGAGGAATGGGTTGAAAAACTAGGCTTTAGTTGATCAAACAACGATCTAGATAGGCTTGATAACAAAAAGATAAAAATGGACAATTATGAAATGAAGAAAGAATGTCCTTGACGAAATCCGAGGACAATAGTTCTGATATAATGTTCTTAGATAACGTTACAAATTTGATTGTGGATTGTTATCGTATTTCTTTTCTCAATTTCTCCATCCCCTTTCTTGTTTCCTCTTTCTTCTTTTATACTCTCCCCCTTTTCACTTCTATCATCCACCTGTAAACTAGATGGTTAGGGCTGATACTTGTCCCATCAGTCCTTCTCATAAGTCCTCAATTAGTAGCTGTAAGGCTGAAATACACTGTTCAGGTATCACTTCTACATTAATGCAGCTAGGGAATTAGCTGCAGTGTATTTAATGCGGAGGTAGCAACTTTCACCTCAGATATTTTGGGGTTCATCCTTATCTTATATCTTTGCAGTGCTTGTTCGCCCCAAATGAATTTCACTGGTTGTCATCCTTGCTATCAATCCATTTTCCAGGACCTCGACCAAGTTCGGCTGAGGAAGTTTTCGTCCTCGGTACACTCTTCGGAGCCTTTAGGACCAAACCCCACCTTTTATTCATTAGCACAATCTCCTCTGACGAAGACATCTCCTACTCAAGCAGATCTTCGTTCTCAACTTGGGCCATAGGCCCAATATATGAATAAATAATGAATTTTTGGGCCCAAGGACCCTACATATATTTTTCAGTAGTCTAGCAAATTTGAATTAACCATTTGACATTTTTTTTTATTAAAGATAAAAATAAAAAACTATTTAAAGCCTTAAAAAAAATTTTAATAGGTTTCCATCAACAAAAAAAAAAATTAAATAGATTTGACTATTAATAGGAGTGACGAGATTACGTCCCCTAAACGAAGTCAACACTCATGACGAGGTCATCCTGAATGACAAAGAAACCAATCATCACTGACGAGGACAGGAAAATCATTCAATATAGTCAGCCGGTGACTTGGGCAATTATGAAACCAACCAGGCAGATCGTTGGGAGCCTATTAAAAGCCCCATTATTAGGCAGGGGGCATTACTAAGAAAGGCATTAACATGACAACGGCTAGCAACCAAAACCACATATATAAAGCTCTCATATTGTCAATAGAAGGTACATATACACACTCTAAGAAACACCCATTGTTATCCTGGTTATCTATTTCATTTCCCAAAGTGCTTTCCTGTTCTAACTTTGGCATCGAAGGCGTTATGGCAGGCACCACACTGGTGACCATCTCAGAGGATACATTCGCGCTGATAGGAGGTTGGTTCCATCTACCTATCTCGACTGTCGAATTCATGCTTCATCAGTTTGGCGCCGTCTGTGGGAAACGACATTTTCAGATTCATATTTGAGAACATAGTTTCCATCAAACCTCTACATTCAAATGGAACCCAATCCATATTCCGCAGCCTTGGCCCAGCAAGTTCAAGCTCTTGCGGCCACCATTGAAGAACTCACCAAGCAAAATCAAGAAATGAAGCTACGGCTTCAACAGGTCCAACAGGCTCAACAGGAAGAGAACCAGTCCAAAGACAACCTGGAGGGAGAAAGGGATAGCCATAGGAGGAGTATCCATCAGAGGCCAACTACTCCGGACGAGCAGAATTCAGATCTCCTTCGAGAAATGAAGAAGGAGATGGACGAACTGAGGAACGCCATTAAGGAGAAGATGGATCGAAACGTGGACAGAATGGTAAGGGCCACGGATTCGCCTTTCACCTTAGCGGTGCTTGAATGCCCTGTACCGTCGAAGTTTCGCTTACCTCAACTCAAGCCATTCGACGGACTCAGAGACCCTTAGGATCACCTTAATACCTTCAAGACGACTCTAGGTCTTCAACAGCCACCCGACAAGATATTGTGTCATTCCTTTCCCACCACTCTCAAAGGAGCTACAAGGGAATGGTTCACAAAGTTGCCGACTTCATCCGTGGACAACTTCGAGTAGTTGAGCAATGCCTTCTTGCGTCACTTCATAGGGGGGCAACGTCCAAAGAGGCAGGCATACCACTTACTCACCATTAGACAGGGAGAGAAGGAAACTCTGAGGTCGTACGTAAAACACTTTACTCGGGAACGCTTTACTTGGGAGACTCTGGAGGTGGACAAAGCTGATGACAAGGTGCAGCTGACGACCTTCAAAGCGGGATTGAGATCCAGAGATCTCGTGGCCTCCCTCGCAAAGAATCCACCAAAGACGATGGCAGAAATGCTCCTAAAGGCACAGAAGTACATGAATGCTGAAGATGCTTTAGCAGCCATAAAGGATGTAGAGAAGCCAGGAGATAAGGCAAAGAAAGAAGACAATCGAAGGGGTCAAAAGAGAAAGCGCCCAGATCATCGGAACAATGACGGGAACAGGAGGAAAGATGATAAAGGTCCTCGGACGGTAAGATTTACTCCTCTGGTTATGCCTGTTGACAAAATTTTAACGTAGATCAAGGACGAGCATTATCTCAAATGGCCAAGACCATTGCACTCATCCCCTAATGTCCGTGACAAAAACAAGTACTATCGATTCTACAAAGATCACGGCCACAACACAGAAGATTGTAGAGACCTAAAGGAGCAGATAGAGGAGTTGATACAGAAAGGGAAATTGCAAAAATATGTGAAGAAGGGAGAATATAGTAAGTTCATGGACGGTAATAAGAACCAGCATGGGTCTTCTTCCCTGGATGACGACCGCCCGTCCCAACCTCCGCAGGATGTGATCGGGGAGATAAAGACAATTACAGGAGGGCCATTCTCAGGAGGATCATTTAAATTCCTCAAGAAAGCATACCAGAGGCAGGTAAATAGTGTCCACACCATACCTCCGTCTAAGCAACAACAAACAAACCGGGACATGTCCTTCAATGAAGGGGACGCTAGGGGAGTGAAGCAGCCCCACAATGATCCTTTGGTCATAATGCTGAATATAGAGGGATTCAATACCAAGAGGATCCTCGTGGACAACGGTAGCTCTGCAGACATCATCTACCTCCCTGCCTTCCAGCAGTTGAAGCTAGATCCAAGGAGACTGTGCCCATTTGACTCTCCCCTCGTCAGCTTCAGCGAAGACAAGGTATACCCCAGGGGCATAGTGACGTTGACAGTGACGGTAGGGACCTACCCGGTGCAGTTGACCCGTCAGTTAGACTTCCTAGTGGTGGACTGCCCCTCATCCTACAATGTCATCATTGGGAGGCCCACGCTCAACAAATGGAAAGCAGCCATGTCCACCTACTGTTTGAAGGTGAAATTCCCAACAGATAATGGTGTCGACGAAGTAAAAGGAGACCAAGTCCTGGCTAGAGAATGTTATCATGTCGTCCTGGCTACAAAGGAGAACCACACATGGATGATTGAAGAGAAAGAAAAAGACAAAATGGAAGCCCTGGAAATAGTGGAATTGGCTGAAGGAGAAGCGAACAAGATGACAAAGATAGGGACAACGCTAAGCCCTGAGATGAGAACAAGACTCATCCAATTCCTTAAAGAAAATCTAGATGTCTTCACATGGAGCCACGAGGACATGCCGGGCATAGCTCCAGAAGTCATCCAGCATAAGTTGAATGTGAACCCGGAGCGGAAACCTGTCTAGCAAAGATGAAGAGTCTTCGCCCCAGAACGAGATCAAGTAGTTGCAGATGAAGTTACCAAACTCTTGACGTCAGGGCTCATCCGGGAAGTGTACTATCCTGAATGGCTCGCAAACGTCGTCCTAGTGAAGAAAGCAAATGGAAAATGGAGGATGTGTGTAGACTTCACAGACCTGAACAAGGCGTGCCCGAAGGACAACTTCCCTCTACCAAGAATAGACCAGCTTGTGGACTCTACAACCGGGCACAAGCTGCTGACGTTCATGGATGCCTTCTCGGGATATAACCAGATAAGGATGGCTAAGGAAGACCAGGAGAAGGCTGCCTTCATCACGAGTCAAGGACTTTATTGTTACAAGGTAATGCCTTTTGGATTAAAGAATGCCAGAGCCACGTATCAGAGACTGGTGAACAAAATGTTCAACCAACAGATTGGCAGGAACATGGAAGTGTACGTGGACGATATGCTCGTTAAGAGTAAGGAAGATCTCACACATCTGGATGACCTGAAAGAGATGTTTACCACCCTCAAAAAATACCAGATGAAGTTGAATCCTGGTAAGTGTGTTTTTGGGATAGCTTCAGGGAAGTTCCTAGGATTCATGGTGTCCCAAAGAGGAATAGAAGCAAACCCAGAGAAAGTGCGAGCCATAATCAACATGGCATCACCCAGAACCATCAAGGAAGTCCAGAAGCTTACAGGAAGGATAGCAGCTTTAAACAGGTTCGTCTCCAGAGCTACGGACAAGTGCCTACCCTTTTTCAAGACCTTGAAGCAGGCTTTCGCCTGGACCGACGAGTGTGAAGCAGCATTCCAGGAGCTAAAGCATTACTTGAGAAGTCTACCCCTCTTAAGCTCGTCCAAAGAAGGAGAAGACCTATACTTATACCTGACAGTGTCAGCTTCAGCAGTGAGTGCAGCCTTGATTAGGGAAGAAGGCACGAAGTAGCTCCCAGTTTACTACGTCAATCAAGCCTTTCAAGGGGCTGAGTCCAGGTATCCGCGGATTGAAAAGATCGTGTTTGCATTAATAGTAGCCTCGCGCAAGCTAAGGCAATACTTTCAGGCGAATCCCATCCTCATGATGACAGACCAACCGATCAAGAAATCGATGAACAGACCTGAGGCAGCCGGAAGAATGGTATAGTGGGCAATTGAACTTAGTTAATTTGACATTGAGTACCACCCCAGAACAACAATCAAGGTGCAAGCTTTGGCGGACTTCATCGCAGAATTCACCCTATCGGGCGAGGACGGCCTTATCAACGAAGCTGATCGATGGACGATACAAACTGATGGTTCGTCAGCCCAAAGGAGGGGGGGAGTAGGGGTTGTCATAACCACCCCTGACGGAGAGATGCTCAAGTATGGAGTTCAACTGAAATTTCTGGCTACCAATGACGAAGCTGAATACGAGGGGATACTGACAGGATTGAGGCTTGGAAAAGCGCTTGGAGCTAAAAACCTGTTAGTCCAAAACAATTCAAGGCTAGTGATCGGGTAGATCAGGGGGGAATACGAAGCCAAGGAAGAGAGAATGTAGAAATACCTCAGGCTGACGAAACATCTGACTCAGGAGTTCGATACAGTGGAGTTCGTATAGATCCCAAGAAGTCAGAATATGGGGGCAGACAAAATCTCGAAGCTAGCATCGTCAGAGAAAGGGAAGATTAGCATGGACTTGGCGATGGAAGTCCAAAAACACCCTAGCATTGAAGAGGTCCCAACATTTACCATCCAGAGCGCAAATAGCTGGATGACACCTATAATGTCTTTCCTCCAAGACGGACACCTCCCTCAGAATACAGAAGAAGCCAAAAAAATCAAGAAGAGAGCGACCAGGTTCACGATCCTCAATGACGCCTTATACAAGAGAGGCTTCTCCATGCCTTACTTGAAGTGTGTCGACGAGGAAGAAGGTAAATACATACTGGATGAAATCCATGGAGGAGTTTGCGGTGACCATGCCGGCCCCAGATCTCTGGTAAATAAGGTAATACGAACAGGTTATTTCTGGCCAACTATGCAGGTGGACGCTGTTGAAATAGTCAAGAAGTGCGACAAGTTCCAACGATACAGGAATGTAGAACGGCTTCCAGCAGAGAGACTGACAATGATATCCTCCCCTTGGCCATTTGCACAATGGGGAATCGACATCGTCGGCCCACTACCCCCAGGTAAAGGTCAGGTAAAATTCCTACTAGTTGCTATTAATTACTTCATGAAGTGGGTTGAAGTAAAGGCTCTAGCAACGATCACCGAGGCAAGAATTCGGGGCTTTGTGTGGAAGAACATATTTTGCAAGTTCGGGATTCCCTTGACTATTATATCAGATAATGGGAGGCAGTTCGACAGCCAAGACTTCAGAGACTTCTGTTCAAATCTTGGAATTAAGAACCAGTTCTCGTCCCCAGCGCACCCCCAGGAAAACAGACAGACGGAGGTAACGAATCGGACGTTGCTCAAGATTATCAAGGCCAAGTTGGACGATGCGAAGGGTGCCTAGCCAGAAGAATTACCAAATGTCTTGTGGGCTTACAGAACCAAGGCGAGAACCCCAACAGGAGAAACCCCCTTCAGGCTTACCTATGGCACCGAAGCCGTAATCCCGGTCGAGGTAGGAGTAACGAGAATTAGGCGAGAGACGTTCAACGAAGAATGCAATGACGATGAACTATGACTCAACCTAGACTGTTTGGACGAAGTAGGAGATCAAGCCTCCAACAAGATGACGAAGTACCAGCTGAAGATGGCTGAATACTACAACAAGAGAGTTAAACTCAGACGACTAGACATAGGTGACCTCGTCCTGCGCAAGATCACCACCGCAACTAAAGACCCAGCCCAAGGAAAGCTGGGTCCCACATGGGAAGGACCTTACCGAGTCGTTCACTACTCAAGACAAGGCAGTTACCACTTGGAAACCATGGACGGATAGAGACTTCCTCGACCATGGAACATTAAGCATCTAAAGAAGTATCACCAATAGATGTAACAAACAAATGTATTCATTCCTGAAATTAATGAGAGAATTATTCATCTAGTATCTTTTTGTAAGCAGGTTCAGTCAGCCGTACGGCATATAATAGCTAAGTAACAAGATTCCGCCTTGACGGATGTAAGTTACTAACGATCCCTCCAACGGGTATAAGGCATATAAAAGCCAAGTAACAAGATTCCGCCTTGACGGATGCAAGTTACTGACAATCCCTCCAACGGGTGTAAGGCATATAAAAGCTAAGTGATAAGATTCCGCCAAGATGGATGTAAATCACTGACAAAGCCTAAGTGACAAGATTCCTTAAATGGATGTAAGTCACCAAAAAATGGCTAAGTGATAAGATTCCGCTTTGATGGATGTAAGTCACTGACGAAGCCATAAACGCAACAAACATCCCTTGAATGGGTATAAGTCAAGTAACAAGGCCCCACCTCGACGGGTGCAAGCCACTAATGCAGGCACAATCCTTTAGCAGGCGCAAGTGACAAGATACTGCTTGACGGATTTAGGTTACCGACGAATCCACACAAAAAAAAAAGAGAAAAAGAAAAGGGACAAGAACCTTGCAACAAATCAAAACAAAACTCATGCTGTATCCAAGCCCCTCTGAAGGATCGTGAGTAAGTAGCAAATCATTGACGAATGGAGAGGTCACAGCCAAGAAATTTATGCTAAGTACAAGGTATGGACGAATGTAAAACAACACAAGCATTTGACGAATAAGTAAGTATATTGCAAATTCAATTAAAAAGCCCAAAAACCAAGGGCAAATTACCATTGTTGTTATACCCCAAAAAAACCATAAACACTGGGCAACACAAGAAAATTGTTCTTAGGACAGATTAAATTGTTCTAAAATTAGATTTTTTTTTTTTTTTTTTTAAAAGCCCAAAACATGATGGGCTAACAAAAAAAAAATTTCCATAAGTACAAAGGTTCAGGGGTCAGCAACAGCGTCGTTGCCCATAGGAGCATCATTCCCGGCAGCATTAGCATCGTCAGCAGGGACATCACTTTCAGGAACAGAAGATTGGGCCGCCTCGTCAGTCGCCATCTCCTGGTCCACCACCTCAAGATCCAAGTTTTGCAAATCAACTCCGATGGGATGCTTGACGAGATACCGCCTTAAAAGCTCAAAGCCTTTGAAGTACCAACTGAAGAGCACAGTGTTGTACTCATCAATCTGCTGAAAAGCCTCAATGGACCTCGCAGCAATTGTCTTGAGCTTTTCCTTGGCCGCCAGGAGCTGTTCATCCTTCTCCAAGGTCAACTGACGCTCAACACGAAGATCGTCAGATAAAGCCTTGGTATTTTCCTTCAAGGTATTGACCTCGTGCATGGAATCAATGAGCTTTTTCTTCATTGAAGAATTCTCCTCGTCCAGGGCCTCCATTCTGGACATTAGTGACGCAACCTTGGCCTCCTGAGTAAGGTACTCAAAAGCAATGTGAAGACTCTCCCCCAACACCTGAAAAGAAAGCTAACGTCGTCAGTAAAAGACGGATAAATACCAAAAACACACGGGTAGATTACCTGGACGAGCTTATGAACTTGTTGATTGGCGATCACGTTGAAAGCCACGCCGTCAAAAACCTTTAAGTCCTCGGTCGTAACAACTCTGTGTGCCCTGTCCACAGCTAGACCTTGATCTCCCCATATAGTGGACGAATGAGAATCCGCCTTCTCCTTCTCCTTGCCTGATATGCACTGCCTCTTCGAAGAAGGAGTGGGAATCTCTTCAATCGAAATGGCTGGGGAGGTCGTCCTCACGATCTCGGCACCAGAAATGACAGGAACAACTGAAACAACCGGAGTAGAGGACGGACCTTTCCCAGTCACGCGCACTCCTTTCTTCCCGATACTGGACAAAGGTTCATCCTTCTTCGACCTCATCTTGGCATACATGTCCTTGTTGAATTTAGTCGTCATCTCTGCAAGAAGGAAAACACTTAAAAAAAATATATATGGTGCTTAAAGGGAAGTTAACACTGACGAAGCCAACACTTACTCTTTTTGCCCTCGATGTCGATGTTGCGCAAGACATAGGGAGATGGGTCCGAGCCTAAGCAATAAAATGAAAGTGTCTGTGGATCTACCAGGTCCTCCCAGCTTTCAATCGTCCTGGCGTACTCTATCGCCTTTTCAACGCGATCTTAGTATTTGCTCTTTAACTTAGGACGTCTCTTAACTGCCAAAGAGATAGCTACAAGAGTTAGAGAGGGCCACATAAGCAGAATGAAAAATTAACAGACGAGGAGAAACATTGTCGCACCTAAGTTCCGGGGTTCCCCACCGACGAAGCAACCTTGGGATATCACCCCAAGCCTCACTAGAAGGGGTCTCAAAATCGTCCCCTGACACCAAAAAGAAACGGGACTTCCAATACCTGAATGACGAGGGTAAACCCTTGACGATCCTAGTCCTCCTCGCCTAAGGTACTAACTCATAATACCCATACTCTTTTGACTCTTTTAAGCGGTAAAGGTAGACAAGCTCACTCACCTTGATCACTATCCTCTATGAATTGGGCATAAGCTGCCCAGGAGCAATGCCAAAATAACCTAAAAACTCCATCACCAACGGATGGACGGGAAGCCTAAGCCCACAAGTGAAAGCAGCCTCGTAGAAGCATACCTCACCAGGGAAGAAGTGGCATGCCCGATCCTCACTACTGGGCCGACGAACACGAACCCGTTCAGGGAATTGAAATCTATCCTTAAACCTAGCCACGGTATCAGCATCCAGCCCGCACGCCTCCCCGAGGGTGTAGAAAGCCCTAACTGGGCGAGGGGCAGAGACGGCCGTATCACCCTCCACTGGGCCGTCGCTAGACAATAACCCAATTTCAAGTTCGCTAGATCTCACCTCCGACATCCTCCTCGCTTCACCCTCAAACCAAGCGAGTGATTGGCCTAATATTGGAGATAACTCCCCTAACACCACACTCAACCCACAACCTTCAAAAACAAAATCCCTAACCAAAGGAAAGAAGTCACCAGAAACGCCTAAAGCTGCCCCTAAGCGAGCAAAAAAGAAAGAGACTGAGGGGCAAGCTACCCTAACCTCAAAAGAACTGACCATGAAAAGGGGAATAAAATCCTAAAGACCCGAAAAACAAACACAACCACAGCAAAGCAAAGGGTAAAGAAAAATCAGGAACTTATAATAAATTGTGAAGGAAAAGAGAATAGAAGAGGAAGAAAAGGGGAACGTACCTTGAAGAATAAACGATTGAATCCAGAAAAATTCTAAAAAAAACGTCGTCGGAGCAGGGTCGGAACGGTCGCAGGAATAAACAGGAAAAATAAAACTCAGAGCAAATGATTAAAGTGAAGGAAAAGAAAGTTTTGAAACCAAGACCCAAGGAAACTGAAAAATAGCAGGAAACCCAAGGGTCATGCCATTAACACCATCGATCAACATGCGCCACGTGGCCACATTGCGTGTTGCGCTGCCACTACACATTAAATTCGGAGTAGAACCCCAAAAGTCATAGACAGCTCAGGAAAACTTTTCATCTTCTATGGTCCTCAAGACACGTCATAGACGACCACAGAACCTGGGGGGCAACTGATGGGAGTGACGAGATTACGTCCCCTAGACGAAGTCAACACTCATGACGAGGTCATCCTGAATGACGAAGAAACTAGTCATCACTGACGAGGACAGGAAAATCATTCAATATAGTCAGCCGGTGACTTGGGCAGTTACGAAACCAGCCAGGCAAACCATTAGGAGCCTATTAAAAGCCCCATTATTGAGCAGGGGGCGTTACTAAGAAAGGCATTAACATCACAACGGTTAGCAACCAAAGCCACATATATAAAGCCCTCACATTGTCAACAGAAGTTACATATACACACTTTAAGAAACACTCATTGTTATCTTGCTTATCTATTTCATTTCCCAAAGTGCTTTCCTGTTCTAACTTTGGCATCGAAGGCGTTGTGGCAGGCACCACACCGGTGACCATCTTAGAGGATACATTCGCGCTGACAGGAGGTTGGTTCCATCTGCCTATCTCAACTGACGAATTCACGCTTCATCAACTATAAAAAATTTGTAATTAAATATTAAATTCTTTAATTCTTTCCTTTTAAAAAATAGATTGATTATTCCCTTATAAAAAATTGATTATTTCCTTATAAAAATAATAAAATAATATGCTAAAACAAGCCCATAGGTAGCCCATTAGACTCAACCTAGAGGCCCAGCTTGCTAAAGACAAAATGGGCATTACCCATGGGTAGAGTCATGTGCTGAGGTTTTCTCTTTCGACCCAACCCAACCCGGCTGTTAACTAGTTAATAGTCTATTATGCCCAGCCTATTGTGCCCATGGGCCAAGTAAAAATGGGCCAACCCTGAACTTCTCCCACCTCTTGTCTAATTTTTTTATTTTTTATTTATTTAGAATCCCCCATTGTCTAATTGTTTAATTGTCTTTTAGTGTCAATATTTTCTAACTACTGACTGATTGACTGACTAGCCCATGCCCCAAACCCTACTTTCAAATAACAAATTAATTAAAAACACATTTAAATTTAGTCACTACACTCGTAGATTTGATCAAAAATTTTAATTAATTGTAATTTTATTTGCAATATATATATATATATATATATATATATATATAATTGCTAGCTTAGGGGTTCATTTGAATCCCCGAACCAAAGGCGAATACCACCACAAATTTTTGCCACCCTTGAATTTTTGTCATCTATATCATATTATAACAAATAGTTGTGAACAATATAAATTTTCTTTCTTCCTCTATTGGTACTTGCAAGTTAGTTTCTACTTTCTACTGATTTATTTATTTATTTTGTCGCTGAATAAGTTTCTACTAATTACACAAGGTGAAAGGGACATTTTTTTTTTTTTTTTTTTTTTAAGATGAACTAAAGTTTCCATCCCTTTTTTGCGGGTCACATTTAGATGGGATTATCTGCAGCCGTGCTATCTTCCAAAGAAGTAGTTTAAATGTCCTTCTTGGACTTGACTTTTCACAATTTCCTCCGTTCTTTGCTTTCAATTAATTGGGCCACGTAAATTGTATTCGACAATATATAGGCTGTGTACACGGTCCCCACACCAACTACTTTTCTTATAAAACATCATTTCATTAAAAAAAGACAAACAGACCAAAAACATTTACTGATTCTTACGAAAAAATCAAAAGCATCATTTACAAAAGCATCCTAATCTGAGGTAAGTGGTATCTTTTTTTATACTTAAATACCAATTAATTCAATTGACTAATCAATAGTGAAAAGGCTTACCTCTTATATACTAAAAACTGTAAAAACTGTACTATGTAACCCAAAAAAAAAAAAAAAAAACTGTACTAGAAACTCAAAATTATTAATTAATTAATAGAATAATATGTAATTATTGTAACATCACTTTTACATTGCCATTCCACTGATACAATTTTTATTATACATCAATTATAATATCTCATTTCAATCATAATAGTAAAATAAAGTAGTGAATTTTTTTTTTTGTATTCTTTTTTATGGGAATTTTTTATATTACTAAACTTACTACCGAATATTCTAAAATCATATAAAAAAAAATCACAATTTTAATACCGATGGTGAATCTAATGAAAATGACAAACACCCGATTACAATCTATAATATAAAATAATTTTGGTAAAAATTGAGAATTTTTTTATATGGTACTAAAAAAAACTCATACTTGTTACTATACTATAAAAGAAAAGAACTTGGTCAAAAAAGGTGTGCGCTTGTAAAAGCCAGTCCACTGAGTATCAGCGGAAAGTGAGAGAGGATAAAATATATATATAGGACCAGGACTTAGTAGTAAGGAGTAGTTAAGCTTAAGTCAAATTCTTGCCAAATTGCAGCCCCCATTTATCCATATAATCTTCCGACAGATTGTCACAAAGCATCATATCAAAAACAACAAATCAAACATGGAAGACATGTTGCTATACTCATCCCTCTCTCTTCTTCTCCTCCTCGCAGTAGCTTTCAAGTTCTTGCTCCAAACAAGAACAAAACACAAACACCTCCCACCAAGCCCACCTTCTCTACCAATTCTAGGCCATCTCCATCTCATTAAGAAACCATTCCATCGTACTTTCCACCGCTTTTCACAAAAATATGGTAACATCTTCTCTCTAAAATTTGGGTCCCAATTCGTGGTCATTGTATCATCCCCATCTGCAGTTGAAGAATGCTTTACCAAGAACGACATCATTTTAGCCAACCGTCCTCGCTTCCTAGCCACCAAGCACATTGGCTACAACCACACCACCGTGGCAGCAGCTTCTTATGGAGACCATTGGCGCAACCTTCGCCGCATCAGTGCCTTAGAAATCTTCTCAACAAATCGTCTCAACATGTTTCTAGGAATCCGAACAGATGAAGTCAAGCACTTGCTACACAAGTTGTCACGAAACTCGTGCCAAGGTTTTGCTAAGGTAGAATTGAAATCAATGTTCTCAGAGCTGACATTTAACATCATAATGAGAATGGTGGTAGGAAAGAGATACTACGGGGAGGACGTGAAAGACGAAGAAGAAGCAAGGAAATTCAGGGGGATAATGAAAGAGCTAGCAGGGTTTGCAGGGGCCTCAAATCCACAAGAGTTTGTGCCCTTGTTGCGGTGGATTGATCATGGGGGTTTGGAGAAAAGATTGATGAAACTGGCCAACAAGACAGATGCATTCTTGCAAGGTCTTATTGATGAGAAGAGAAGTAAGGAAGAGAAGGGGAACACTATGATCGATCATCTGCTTTCTTTGCAAAAATCACAGCCTGAATACTACACGGATCAAATTATCAAAGGGCTTATACTGGTATGTGTAGGTCATTTCTCTTTACATCTTCTTTTTTGGAACTAGATGCTAATTAAAAAGCTGATAACATCAATACTCAAGATTGTTAAAGACGATGAAAATATATATTGGAAATTCGGTAATCAAATAACCAAATCTTGACCCAGTTGTTTATTTGACAAGTTAGAATAAAACATTTATCACGAATTTGAAGTCAACCGCAAGTAAACCTCGTAGTCTTGATTTCTAAGCAGGAAGTTGTTTATGTAATTATATTCTTCTCACAATTTCTGTAATTTTTTTAGAACAGGATTCTCTTGCAAGGTTGAGACTTGAGACTCTAATTTATATATAACAGTATAGAGAGTTATAAGTCATTTACAAAATAAAATTTTGTCGTACTCATTAATCTTTAATCATATCATATTAATTATTTTATTTTTTATTGTTCTTTTTCACAAATATAAATTTTGATTTTTACCCTCTAGAGGTAAGCTAAAGTCGGGGTAAGTCTCTTGTCCAGTGCTCTTCCACATGCACCAGACAAAACACCAAGCCAATACCTATTACCCTACTTGTGCTATCTAGCATGACTATCTATTGTATTGGAGCCTACTTGATTGTGTTGATGACTCGATAGTGATGTAGAAATTTAGAAAGAACCCCAACAATATCTCAACCTTTTGATTCAGTGATATTTTATTAGGATATCCTTTGTCAGAATACCAGTAATCAATTCGTAAAAATAAATATTAGCTATCAATCCATTTTTACTTTAAAATTCTTGGCGTGATTTTATGAATCTCTATAATAAATATTAACTATCAATAAAATTCTTGTCGTGATTTTACATCTCGAAATTTCAAAATTTAGAATTTACATCCTGAAGTTGGGGAGTATTTGGATTTTACACCTTAATATTTCAAAATTTGGATTTTACACCCTAAAGTTTAGGGGTGTTTGAATTTTACATCTTAAATTCTAAAACTTTAGGATATAAAATCCAAACACCCACAAACTTTAGGGAGTAAAATCCAAACACCCCTAAAATTTAAGGGGTAAAATCCAAATTTTAAAACGTTAGGATGTAAAATCCAAATTCCGTAATTTCAGAGTGTAAAATCTAAATACACCCAAATTTTAGGGGTGTAATTTGCAATTTTTCCCTACTTTTAAACTTTGTTGTGATTTTAAGCACTTATTGAATGTAAAATAAGCAGGTCTTGTTAGGTGCCGGGACTGACACATCGGCAGTGACATTAGAGTGGGCAATGTCCAATTTGCTCAATCATTCTCAAGTGTTGAAGAAGGCTAGAGCTGAGTTGGATAATCAAATTGGACAAGAAAAATTAATCAATGAACTAGATGTCTCTAAATTGCACTATTTACAAAATATAATCTTGGAGACTCTTAGATTGTATCCTGCAGCCCCATTGCTTGTACCCCACATGTCCTCTGAAGATTGTACCATTGGAGGACATGATATTCCACGTGAGACAATGTTATTGGTTAATGCATGGGCCATACATAGAGACCCTAATATATGGGATGATGCAACTAGTTTTAAGCCTGAGAGATTTGAAAGTGGAGAGAGTAATGTAAACAAGTTAATGCCATTTGGACTGGGAAGGAGGGCTTGTCCCGGGGCAGGCCTTGCCCAACGTACAGTGGGTTTGACATTGGGGTCATTAATTCAATGCTTTGAGTGGGAAAGGATTAGTAAAGAAGAAGTTGACATGGTTGAAGGTAATGGCCTCACCATGCCCAAAGCTGTTGCATTAGAAGCCATGTGCAGAGCACGCCCGATTATAGCTAAGGTTCTTTCTATGTCTGCGGATGAGTTTTGAACAATGTTCTTGAGGTTTGCAAGAATAGCCTAGCTATATTTGCAGAGATTACTTTAATATTAGTTACTTATAAGTAAACGTTATTGTAACAAGTATATTGCTAGCTAGTATTTATATTGTATTATTGTATTCCTACATTTTTAACTTTTTTCTCTTTTTAGCTTTCCCTATATAATAATTTGTATTAACTTTATAGTTTATAGGCATAAGGAATAAGAAAGGTTTTGGAATATTAGCATATTTGCTTTCCTACTATTTTATGTGACATTATGGTTTACAGTTGTTAATTTAATAGAGTATTCAAATAAAAAATTTTGGGAAATGATGTCATTTAATTGATTTTTTATGGGAAATTAGTTAGGGCTTGTACGTGCTTGTCGTGCAATAAGAGTAGTGATTAAGGTCAATTCTAAATTTTATTTATATCACAAAACAAAGATATAAATCATTTGATTTTTTAAAGTACATAGAGACTTACATTAATCAAAAGAGACACTAATTTTAAGAATTTTGATAATTATGTCATAAATAGTTAATCTTATTCATATAAGAATTTTGATCACACACAAAGTTAGGGTAGCTATTTAACATATAAATATCTATTTTACTATAATAGTTTTTTAGTACCTATTTGCTAAAGGCAATATATCCACTCAATAAAAATTTCTAAGAATGATAACGAATATTATCATCTTTCAACAATAAACAATTGATTTTTGCTAAGGAAAAAAAAAAGGATAACAAAATGCATGTGTCATCGAATCTTCCATTAGATAATATATAAGTCTCGAAAATTTAAACCTAGAAAATCAATGTTCTTTAGATAACAAATAAAACAACTTATATTATCATTCCAACTTTCCAAGCATTACTACCATATCTAAAACTCAAAATACGTGAAGAAAACTTTTGGGATGTTAAAATTTAGTGGGAGTATTTTAGACATTATACAATAAAATATTTTAAGAATCATAAGCTTTCATTAGGGTTTAACTGAGAGAATCACAATATGACATATTTGCTCTTTTCCAAAATATTAAGGGAAAATTTGCTTGATTTCAAAATGAGAGGAATTGTTAACTACCCTAAACATAAAGGATGAAAAGTGTTTTTATCATTAGGGTTTAACTGAGAGAATCACAATATGATATATTTGCTCTTTTCCAAAATATTAAGGAAAAATTTGCTTGATTTCAAAATTAAAGGAGGAATTGTTAACTACCCTAAACATAAAGGATGAAAAGTGTTTTTATCATAAGTTTTTTCTTTTTACTTTTTTTTTTTTTTGTGTAAAACTATGTGTTTTTACTTAAAATGGTGTGTAAAGAAAAAAAAATACAAAAAGTCAACCAAAGAAAATTGTATATGAAACAGTGAATTTTGACTCAATGACGTTGACTAAACCAAAAAAAAAAAAATTATAGAAACACAACCAAATGGCACAACATTTTCATAATACCTTTATAATTTTGTAATATTTTGTTTTGACTTGTAAAGAATTGATAGCTCAGCAATTTTGAAAAAATTATGATGACAACAAGATGTCTTAAAGTTTTTTCTTGTGATGAAAAAATTGATAGCTCAGTTTTTTCTTTCTTTATTCTTTTTTGTTTTTTGTCTTTTCTTATAATTTTCATTCATTTTTTTTTTCATCTTCTTTTGGCTTGTTCTTTTTATAAAAAAAATAAAAATTGTGTTGTTCTCTTTTTTAAAATTAAAAAAAAAAAAATTGTGTCCATACACAATTTTCAAATAAAAAAAATGTGTTACTTTTGTTTTATTTAATAGGGATATAATTGTAAATTTATACCAAATTCATTTCCCACCAAACAAATGAGTTTTCTATCCTCCCACTTTTCTATCCTCCCAACCAAACACAAAGGAGAGAACATTTTTCTATTCATTCCTCATTTTCTATCCTCCCACTTTTTCACTCCTTCAACCATACGGACCCTAAAGCTTTTTAACATTAGGTAGCTTTGTTTAATTTTTTATGTTGTCATGTTTACATGATAAGAGTATAATAGTGGTACGTTTGAATACTCAATGTAAATAATAATATCTTACTAATGGAATTTTATTATGATATTTAGCTATTATATCTGGAAATCAATTAATTATATATATTAATAATGAATAGAATATCTTGTGCATTGCACGAGGTATACACTAGTTTAATAATCATGTTAAAACCCTTAATCCTATCACGACTTGTTTATTAAGTAGGTTGATATGATAGTATGATACTATCCACTTAATATGTTTAATAATCAGTTCATGTTGGGTTCACATAGACGCTACTCATTTCAACTCATTTAATAAATATATCGTTAACTATTTACTTCAACCCACTAAAATAATATGACCCAAAATATTTAGCATATTTTTAAATTTGCAAGCACATAATTTCTTCATAAATTCTATTTCATAATAATATTATCAATTAAATACTAATAGTATATAATATAAAAGTTCTTATTTTTAAATCAATGAAGTTCCACCTAAATTTGAAAATACACTAAGAATAACAAAATGAAATGAGAGTATTTCTTTATTTTTGGTAAAAGGGTTTTGGGTCGTTTTTCAAAAGTACCAATAAATTGAGCCTATCACCTTGGGTTCAAAATTAGGGGAATCAAGCCCACAACTCACTCTAATATCACATAGAGGCCAATAGTACATAGCAAAGAAGAACATGTCAAGACAAAAGCTCATAATGAAAACAAAGGGGTTTATTAAGTAATGAACAAATGATACAAATAATTGACTTCAATTCTACTTAACAAAATGGGCAAATGATACAAATAATTGTCTTCAATTCTACATAAAAAAAATAAATAAAATAAAAAATAAAAAAAGGAAGTTTTTTTTAGAAAAAATGGGGAGATTAAGGGAGGCGATGAAAGAAAGGGAAATAACTCTACTTTGTGCCACTAGACACACAAATACTATATTTTCAAGTTGTTGTATTTGCTTTAAGCCAAACCAGTGAATATGGGAGTAGAATTGATTGTTATAAGTTGATCCCTTCTTGCCTCATTCTTTGGGGTTTATAATAGATTAAGAAAGATCTTATTATACATCTCTCCATAAGAACCTGCTTTTGATTGTTGGATTTTAGAAAAAAAAAATGGCAACCTTGAGTTTTGTTCTTGGTTAGATAATAGGATCAACTACTTTAATGATTATTTTGGGCAAACTTTTGACCAATCCCGCGTTTTGAGCTTTGCTGAAAGGAAACAACCCCTTTAGAAACTTGCTAAATTTGTGGGATGTGGCCAGAATACCTTAAATGCAGCCAACCTATTTGCAGAATACCTTTAATGCAACCAATGTTTATTTTTGTGTTTGTGGACAGAAAGTGGACCTTCAGCTTCTACGAGTGTTCCAAGTTTAGGTTCATGAATAAGCCCAAGTAAATCCGTTTTTTTTTTTTTTTGTAAACAACGGATTTCATTAAAGATCTACCTGAAATAGTTTCACAAACATTAGGACACAGCCTATTGCGATACAAACCCAGAGAATCAAAAAGCAAAAAGGGGTTTACAACAGCAGGGGGGGCAGCAAAGCGCGAACCACCATCAGAGGAAGAGGCTCCCAGCTTAGCTAGAGCATCAGCGCAGAAGTTCGCCTCTCTGTAGCAATGAGACACCTTAGCCTGAGGCAACTGCAGCAAGAGGTCCCTGCAATCATCAACAAGTCCAGAGAAGTCCCCGTTAGACCTGCTGTTACAAGAAATAAGGGAAATAGCTGCTGCAGCATCAAGCTCCACTTCAACCGCTTGGGCTTGTATATCAACACACAACGCCAGCCCCTCACGCAAATCCCACAACTCTGTTGCAAGACTAGAAACTGCATCAATCTTTTAGGCAAAACCAGCAACCCAAGACAAGTAAATCCATTTTTTACACTCCAAACCACACTCCTTCATTTCCCCCATTGAAAATACATGAACTTTGGGTATATATAAAAATAAAAATTATATGAGTAGTGATAATGGCCCCATAAATAATTTGGGCTTTTCTTTGTCTGAGCTTGTAGGAAATTCCCAAAAATGGCCATCAACAAAGGGTCAGACTTAAATTTCAATGAAAATTTTATCAATATAACTATTAATTTTTTTTTTTAACTAATAATTTGGAGACCCAAATTTTTTTTTTTTTTTAATGAATTTTGAGCTAAAAGTTTCCTTGTATTGTAGTGCTCGTTAGTGCAAAAAGTGATTTCTAGATTCCTATCCTTCTCCCATATTTTGTTTTGATTTCAAATGAACCCAAGCCCTAAACTGCTAGTCTCTAAAGTTTTCAAGGGTAAATATTTCCCCAACACAGGCATCTTCTTCTCAGCAGAAATAAACCCATGGCAAGCCTCACTACAAATCCTAGAACTAGAAAGATATCACAGCTACAAGGACCTATACAGCCCCACACATCATTCTCAAACTCTAAGTGGTGGTTCTTAGATTCTAATCTTTTTTTTTTTTCCCTCAAACACCAAGTAACCTTTTGAGATTTCATTGTCCTTATCACTGAGTCCTTAAGAGTCAAAGGAGATACGAATGGACAAAACGAATTTTGCACCTTGCACCTTATAAATACAATACAAGTCAATCCAGTTTATCAGAAAAGATGAATTCCAGCTATACACAAGTCTAGCCAAATACAAGTTTTGAGTCATTGAAGGGGCAGACAAAAAAAGTAGAGGAAAATCCTACAACAGAATCTATAGATCATTATACACTTTGTGACGTTAATTTGTTCCGCATTTCCGTATTATCTTGAACAGTGACATATACAGGTTATAACAGCATGGATCTGAACTTTATAATGAATAGATGAAAAGGCATATAAACAATTTTCTCTGCTTTCCAGCATAAAAATTACATCCCTGAGCTTGTATTCAACCTCTATATCTGGAAAGTCACGGCCCCTCACAAGCAATGAACTACTGCAACTTGAAAAACAAGAAATCCGTTATATCTGCACCAAGATGTACAAGCCATAGAAGAACGTCCTGCACCCAAATCTGGTGTTACCACTAATGATAATTCACTTCAATAATTAAAGGAAAAAAAAAAAAAAACCCACAGAAAAAGGAATTAGATAATAGCAAAGTCCATTTCATAAATGAAGGTACTTCAACTAAGCTAACCCAGTCATTTTTCTTTTATTTTATTTTTGGGTTTGGTGTTTTGGGGGGGGGGGGGAGGCGGGTGGAGGGTGGAGGGTGGAGGGTTAAGTACTCTACACTACAGAATTTTTTTATTAAAAAAATTAAAAATCAATCCCGTAGCGGCATTTTTGAAGGTGTGAATAACTTTATACAGGCTAATGAAATTATAGTGCATCTTGCCTCAGATATAAAATGTTCAACTTTAATTGACCAATCGTGGCAAGGCGGTTTGCACAAGGCAATGAGACATGCCATTTATTAAAAATTAAAGAAACCAATATAATATATCAAAGTTTGTCCATGCATCTGCACTTCAATTGGAAGCTAACCATCAATGAGCTTTCTTTAACACCAAAATTGGCTAGATTTAAGCTATGAGACACTGCATTATCATATCTTTCTTCCTAATTTCAAATATTTAATCAAAATGTACTAGTTTTAGTGTCCAAAACAATAGAAGCATTGCCGGAAGGAAAAGAAGCAAGGAAACACCTTTATGCCTGAAAAACTGGAGCTGCAGTTTGGTGCGAGTTATTTGCGTCATCAGTTCCCTCAACTGCTTTTGTTCCATTGACAGACATGGAGCTCTGATCAGATTCCCCAACACCATCTCCAGTAGAGGATCTTTGAATAGATCTTGCTCCATCTCCAAAAGATGAGCTCTGCATCCCATCTTGACCAATGGAGCTTGGAACAGATTCTTTCGGTTCTTGCTCAACAGACAATAATGAGTCAAAAGCAGGTGTTCTTTCTTCCTCTGTACTCTTTATATTATCCACCAAGTCATCATAGTCCAAATTCCGCAATATTTCTGGAAGTGAGAAACCACTGCCCTCCGCACGCTTAGTTCCCATTTCAATGTCAATTTTCTCCTTTGAGCTTATAAAAGATTCCCCATTGTTTGGAGGCACAGATGTTACCACCATATGTTCTTGCTCCCTAACAAATGATCGGAATCTATTCTTTGAAGGGGGGATCTTAGAGAAAAAAACTTCTTTGAGGTTTCCCATCATTCCCTTGTTATATGGATTCTCCTTCTTATCATATCGGTAGCGGAAGTTCTCATAAGTTGTCTGAATCAAAACAAATATAACATGGGGTTGAATACTTATTCAAGATATATGATCCTTTACATCTGGAGGAAAGCCATTAAAAAAGACAGGAAAGAAGAAGATACATGAGGCAGTTTGCATGTGCAAAAGAAAACAAAGACATTAGACAAGCACATGGTAGTGAAAATGTCTATTAAAAGTCAGGTCATGGTCCCATTAGTAGCCTAGACCCATTCACACCATGGCAATCAGACAGAATAAACATGATAAATCTCATAAATTAATTGGCTTGCAATACTTCTTTTTTTGGAGAGTTTTTTTTGGGGGGGGAAGGGGGAAGGTCATGGAGACCCTATTGGAGTGTGACCACAGTAGCCTCTGCTCATTAAGGAAGTAATGTCTAAGCGACCTAGAAAATAAGGGGTCAGTATGCTCTCCCTAGGTCCCAATAGCATCAAATGGCAGTCATCCTCAGTGAACCAACATCATGCCTCCAACGGTTTGAACTCAGGACATTGACCCAAACCAAACCATATGAGATTAGGGTCCATTTGGTACGTGTGTTTAAACAACAATTTTCAGTTTTTTTGGAAATACATGTGGGTGAAAAAGTGTGTGGAAATACGTGTAATATTGTTTAAAAACTGAAAAACATGTGTTTAAGTTTATGTACCAAACAGGCCATAAGCCTTTGCCACTTAACTTCCCACCCTTGGTGGTGGCTTGCAATAATGTTACTATTTTAAAAACCGAGTATACACTTTTAAGCAATTTCCTGAGTGCAATAAAAGTATACATGAATTTCCACAATAGATTGCTCTGATAATGTATTCCAGAACATCATTTTTTTCTTTTCTTTAGATAAGTCAAAACATATAATGTGATGTAATTTATAGAAGCTACAAAATTTGTGCAGTCAGATAATAATACAAAAAAACTTTGAGCACTCCTTTCAAAACCTGAACATGATATTAAATAAACAGACCCTTAGAGATGCTATAATCTAACCTGTTAATAAATCTACTGACGCCCTATACATAAGGCATATTCATAACTACATTAGCATAATTGAGACATAATGAAGCACTCTGAGTAAAATATACAGCATAAATCATTCATTTATATGTATTTTGAGTAATATTTTTTTTTTGAGAAGGTGTATTTTGAGTAATAAGATTACCTGGTTTGTGCAAATCAGATAGAAATGGAAAATTGTAAGGCCACCAACAAACCAGACAGCTATGAAGCAGTACACTACGAGAAAATCCGATGGGATGTCATGCGACACAGCATTCCAAAAACGGCCTTTCTTTTGAAGAATGTTGGTCAAAGAAAATGCAAACACATAAATGCACAAGATGGTTGAAGTTGATATGAACATGAAGAAGAACCGATAGTTACGCTGCAAGCAGATTAACATGTACTTCTACTGTTAGATCCAATAATATATTATTAAATAATTTGAGTAGCATTTGCACACCAAATAGATTTTAAAAGAATCCATTTCCTAAGCCATATCATCTAAATTAAATACAGCATCTTTATTATATAAATGGTTCTTATCGCTTAAAAAGTCATACTAGGATTTAGTATTATTGTAAATATTATTTCTATACAAACCATGATACATACTGGTTACTATCCCAAAAAATTGATACATACTAGTCACATAATTATTAAAAAAAAATTAAGAGTGTTGCTGCCTTAAAATTGGGCATTCACTGTTTCCTTGCATTATAATCATGGCTGCACGTGTGTGCTCTTTGCAAGGATACTAATTGGTGAAATTCTTGGTTGGTACCCAAGACAAATGCCACAAGGCTATTGCTCAAAAATAGCATGGCCCGTCACAGTCAGTATAAAATAACTCACTGAGGTAGCCTCAGCATTGACAGGAAACAATGTCTGAAGAGGAGCAATCCTCTAACAAAGAGCAATTGGAGGGGGTCGAGGTGCAATTGTCCCAAACAACGAGACATCATATTGTGTAATCTAACTCAAAGGTACTAACACTTTAAGATTCACTCATATCGTACCAAAAACGTGGGCATTTAAATGATGTCAATATCAGGGCACAGCCGATCTTTTTCAATTGCTAATTAGAGTCATTCCCAGAAAATACTTCCAAACACCTTATGAATGAAAAAGAAATTCCAGAAATTCAACAGTTTTTCTAGAAAAGGGATCAAAATAATCCAGTAATTAATTAGTGCATCAGAATTTATCAGAATTTCTGAGATCCCCATGCTTTTAACTGTAAAGCAGAGGCATCCATACAGAAGCAATGCAAAACTCAAAATGTAAATATTCCAATGATACACCTTGGAAACATCTCGGTCGTGCGGTTAAACAGAAAACAAGAAGATTGACTTCCAATCCATCTATTAACAATATGTGCTGCATTTTCTGGTCACTTAAAGTAGAGTTATAAAAGATTCCACAGTTTCAGAAAAAATGAAAATATACCATAGAGTACAGCAACAAAAGTCAGTAAATCAGACTGCACAGATTTTTTAGTAATTTAAAATACATGACAAAATAGAAAACAAAATAGTAATTTACAGAGAAAGCAGCAGGGTTGGTAGATTATTACTTCACTAAATTATTTCATTGTCATTATCTCTTCTTTTCTTGCCTGTTTTTATGCAATTTTATCTTTCTACAAGCAACATTAACGAAACTAATATTGAGTGGGTTTAGTAGGGTTTGCCTTTTCCAGATTTAATTAGGACAAGCTTGGGGTAGAATTCCTAACTCTAATCAGGTTTCGAAAGAGTTCAGGATATGGAATGTCTAACAAAGTTTGGTTTGGGAAGACTTTCCTTGTCTCAGATTCAACCCATTGCATTCCTATTGATTAGATGTAGCAGCTCTTCTAATTACTTCAGTTGAATTGCCCAGAGATTAAAATCTACATGGAAAATTCTCTTTCTTTACTTGGAAAAACCCTTATCATGAATTTATATATATATATAGAGAGAGAGAGAGAGAGAGAGCCAGAAAATTTTCTTTAAGAATAGTTGTATCTCCATTCAGTTTGTTGATGGGTTTAACATAAGTAATATAAATTCGAATTATATTCTTAAAGCTTTTCTTCTCTTTCTCTCTCTCTCTTTTCAACAAGTCTGCAAGTAGAAAAATGAAACTTACTAATCCAATGCATTGCCCAACCCATGGACAGTGATGATCAAATCTCTGGACACAATTGTTGCAGATAGAACAATGAGAAGTACGAGGCGGGCGATAGAGCATACAAGTGTCACAGTACTTCACTTTTACTGAGTGACCATTCACCATCACATCTTTTGTCCGGGGTAGTTTCAAGTGAGGTGTTCTCCCACTAACCCACTCCATCGATGGGGTAGTTACATCATATGCTTCATCTGATTCAGGAGGGCTTAAATTTCTAGGGACTATTCCAGGATCTCTACTAGAGGTCAAGAAGAGAAATGATAAATCCTGTAGAAAGTTTATAGGGGTTATTGATACTGTAAGTTCAAGAAGAAGCAGTTATTGTAAGTGTCAAGAAAAAGGCATGAAGGAACAATTCTGAGGGAAATTCAAATAACATATGGAAATGCAACCATTGAATGATGATTTTACTAGAGTCTAATGGAGAAGGTCCATAGTTTGGAATAGACCTGATACCCTAAAGACGAAGGTAACGTGTACCACATGGTAATTTCCATAAATTTGAAAAGTTAAACATCAGAGTAATCTTCTGAAATCCAAAAACAATTGATCATGCACATACAGCACAAAAGATTAAATACTACTAAAACAAAATAGACTTGTCCCAAAAGCTAATTGGCCATTTGTGTGTGAGGAACCAAACCTTGACACCAAGGTCCATAGCCACATTTTATAGTCATCTTTTAGCTACTTGCCCACCTCTCTCCATTGGATATTTTCTTTGGAGCAAGGCTTGCCCATGCCACTAAAACAATAAAAACATTCACAAAAGTCTTCCAACTTAATTATTTAGGCTTGGAGGGTAGAACAAAACTGAGTCATTACATTTCCATGTAGTGTTTGACTACACATTTTTTTATCTTCTTTCAAATTCATGTGGTACCTTACTTCCCTAATATTCTTTGTTCATTCACTGCCTCTTTCACATGTGGGTTCACATAAAAAATGCATTCATGAAATTTTTTTGCAACATCTGATTAGTGAGGATGGAGTCCACAACAACACAGGACTGGGGCTTAGCAGTTAGCACATGCATAGTTTTCAAAATGAGAAATGCTATGTCCACAACATTTTCACAACAAATTCTAAGTGGCAGGTTGATACTAGTTGTTATTGTAGGGGCAAAAAAGTAATCTCAGTGGTAGGTTCAAATTTGAATCAGTAACAACTAACCACCTATGATTTGTTGTGAAAATGTTGTGGATGTAGCACTTCTCTTTCAAAATAGTCATCACTAGATAGACATAAAACAGAAAAACTTACCAAAACAGTGATGACTAAACCCACAATCAATACAAAATACCATAGAAGGTTATCATTGATCTCCATATCCTTGATTTTAAGACAAATCTTTATAGAAAAAGTAATTGCAGGGACGGCAATAAGGAGTGTGGACAGAAACAGAGATGCCACATCAGGCCCAAAGATTAATCTCCCACCACAGAAAAATTTCTGTAAAGCCAAGAAAAGAGACCATCAGCGTGAGTATGCCATACTACTTCTCAATCTTCAGTTATATTGCAACAGTACCACATGTATTTAAACAGCTGGCTTCTTTATCAACCAAAAGACAAAACTTCAAAGACAGTGAAGCTATAAATATTATATATATTAAGTAAAAGTAAATAAACAAGAACACTTTTACTCACTATCATGCCAAAAAAATACTTAGAATAAGAGACTGCAAAAATCTAAAATTCTAAGCACCCATTCTAGTCACAAGAAACTATCTTAGTGAAAGGAGAAGATTTAGTAATGTATGTAATGCATCAAATTTGCTGATTACCAGGGGGCAGGGGGGTGGGGGCATAAAATCTATAGGCTCAAGAAATGATTAATAAAAATCTAAACTTTTACAATTTCAACCATCCAACATGACTGTGAGAGAGAAATTGTGCACGAAATGATCATTTATCTATAATCATTACTCCCTCCATCCAACTTGTTTTACCACCTTACAAAATCCAACATCTTAATGAATTATCTTTGAAATAAAAAGTTGCCAATTTCCAAAATTTCCCTCCTTAATTTATACTCAAATAAAGCAATTGGAAAAGAAGCATTGACTTCTTAATAAAGGAAAAGGTAAGTAAGAAAAGTTATGAAAATTGGTTCTTTTGACTCGTCAAAGTGAACACTTTAGGACATCCCGAAATAGAATATTGGACAAACAAAATGAGACATGTGCTTTAATCTTCATCATTGTTATCTGCTGGGAAGACGACAAGAACTCATAAAATTGAAAAAGACAGTACATTATCTTTATCATTGTTATTTGCTGAGAAGATGACATGACCTTGTAAAATTCAAAGTAACTCAATAAGCCTAGATGCAACTAATTAGGATTTAAGGTTCTCATGCGCACCCAACCCCCCCCCCCCCCCCCCCAAAACGCGCACACACACACACAAGCACAAAATAACCATTGCATTAGTTTCTTTCTCTTCTACCTACTGGTCAGTCAAGATAATTGGTATAACAGTACGAGAGAAAGAGAGAGAGAGGAATGGCTTATAAGTTTTCCCTACCTGTAGACAATGCATGCATACACAAAAGAACCATTACAATAGTTTTTTTCTCTATCAACTGGTCAATCAACATAATTGAGATAACAGTAGAAAAGAAAGGAGAGAGAGAGCAAATAATGAAAAACATAATCATGATGGTAAATTTAGACCCCCTGATGGATAATTAGCTTGCAATACATGGCTGATAATTATTCATTCATGAAAAGATACATTGTATAAATAAAAAAGATGAACATCTAAAGAACTTCATCCAATTGCCAATCCAACAAGCAAAACTAGCAATCATCAATAAAATAATGAAATGACGACAGGAAGGGATAAAAAATATGTAAATGAGTGGAACTTAAATGCGAATAATATAAGGAAAATTACACTTTATCATCCTAAACTGTACTCCAGATTATACTATGCATCCTAAACTTTTCAAATGCACGTTTTGCACCTTAAACTATAACCTCAGTTACACTTTACACCCCGAAGTTAAGTTTGCCAATAACTTGAATGGAAATCCAAAGTTTATGGTACAAAGTGTAATCAAGAGTATAGTTTAGGGTAATAGAGTGTAATTTCATTTTTGTTTTTAAGGGATTGAGGGGCAATTGAGTCTTTTCACATGATGTCATACTTTTCCATCCAAGTTAACGACAAACTTAACTTTTTTTTTTTTTTTTTGATAAGTAAGAAAAATTATTATTGAAGAAGGAAAAGCATGAAAAATACCTAACGTTCACGATAGTGAACAAAGAGATAAAGGAAGAAAAAAGAAATGAACAGACACTAAGCTATTCTAAGGGACAAAAAAAAAATTCATAAGTGTAGAACAATCCGAGAGACCCCAACATTGAGACCAATCAAATAGGGTCCGTTGGTATAAATCTAACAACTAAGCCAGAGATTTCCCAATATCCTCAAAAGAATGCCAATTTTGTTCGATCCAAATAGTCCACATTAAACATCCCAGAACCAAATTCCAAATATCAGAATTATGTTTCCCAAGCCAATGATACCAATAAAAAATAAGTCTGCAACTGAACCTGGCATGACCCAATCAATCCCAAACAACCAAAACATATACATCCACAAAGAATGAGCTACCGGACAGGAAATCAGCAGATGATCCACAGATTCCTCATTACAACAACAATTCGCCAAAGTGTGACCACGAAGCATAAGATTATCCAAAGTTAGAATAAGGCCATGAGCTGCTGTCCACATAAAGAATGCCACCCTTTTAGGAACCTTTACTTTCCAAATGCCCTTCCAAGGAAAGTAGAAAGAATTACATTTCAAATCTTATGATAGAAAGACCGAACGTCAAACTTCCCACTTCCATTGAGGCTCCAACAAAGCTTGTCACTGCCTCCACCCCTAGGAATCTGAGTTTGAATGAAGTGAAGAAGGGAGTAGGAAGCCGCTAACTCCCAATCATAAAATTCCCTATAAAATCTTAAACTCCATATGCTATCATTATCACCAACTAGAGGACTTAACACTTCAGAAATACAAGTTTCCTTATTGGCTGGACACAAATAACTGAGGATAAAGAGTTTTAAGAGAATTTTTCCCAGTCCACTTATCATGCCAAAAAAGAATGCGAGAACCATCCCCCACCACAAAAGACAAATGCTTAGAAAAATTTTCCCACCCTTCACTAATACTTCACCATAAACCACAACCATGAGCCCTTCTACAAACTCTAGTGCTCCACCCCCTTCCCCTCCCCATATTTCATGGCTATGACCCTCCGCCACAGATGAGTAGTTTCGTGGCCATACCTCCAAAGCCATTTCCCTAATAAAGCCTGATTAAACGACACCAAATTTCGAATTCCCAAACCACACAACTTGCACAATAAGCAAACCTTTTCCCAAGCCACCAAAGGGTATTTGAAGCACTTAACTGAGGAACCCCACAAAAAATTTCTCTGAATACATTCTAATCTCATTGCCACAACTTTAGGAACAGTAAAAAGGAAAAGATAATAAGTAGGAAGGATTGAAAGGGTACTTTTCAACAAAGTGAGCCTGCCACCCTTTGACAAATAAAGCCGCTTCCAGCCTGAAAGCATCTTCTCCATCCTCTCTAGAATCGGATTCCAGATAGAGGTTGTCTTATACAAGGTACCCAATGGCACTCCTAAATAAATCATAGGCAACCTGCCCACCTTGCATTGAAGAATATTAGTCAAAGTTTGAATGTTGCTCCTCCTCAATAGGGACAATTTCACTTCTCCCCATATTCACCTTCAAACCAGTAAAGGCTTGAAAACAAGTCAAAGCCAGCCTAATGGATAGCAATTGCTCCCTAGAAGCATCGTAGAAAAGAATGGTATCATCAGCAAATATAATATGAGAAATACGATACCAGTAGAATGAATAGGTCCCACATGAAAACCCTGAATGAGACCACCTGCCTCAGTTTTCTTCAGAATCCAATTTAAAACCTCCATGATCAAAATAAAAAGAAGGGGAGACAACAGATCACCTTGTCTTAGGCCTCTAGAGCTACCAAAGAAACCAACAGGAGATCCATTAATCAAAATTGAGAAGCGGACAGTAATGACACAAGCCTTTAACCATCTCCTCCATCAACCCCTAAAGCCCATCCTCTCTAACAAATAGAACAAAGTGTCCCAACTTACATGATCATAGACTTTTTCGATGTCTAACTTACACACCAACCTTGGAGTCTGACACTTTAGTCTACTATCTAGGCATTCATTAGCAATAAGCATTGAATCTAAAATCTGTCTACCACCAACAAAAGAATTTTGCGACTCCGAAATGAGTTTATCTAGCACCGTCCTCAATTTGTTAGCCAACACCATATATAGCAGCTTATACACACTGCCCACTAATCTAATAGGCCAAAAATCTCTGATATTCAGTGCATTATTTTTCTTGGGAATCAAAGATAGAAAAGAAGCATTCAGAGACCATTCAAACTCTAAGCTCCTATGATCAAACAAGGCCATAACATCCTTTTCCACTACACTCCAGCATTTTTTAATAAAGGCCATAGTGAAGCCATCAAGCCTGGGGCTTTATCACCCTCCATCTCTTGAAGGACCTGTACCACCTCCTCCTTAGAAAAATCCCTCTCAAGAGCAAGCCGCTCATCCTCCTCAATACTAGCAAACTCCAAACCATCCATAGAAGGACGCCAAGAATCTGACTACGTGTACAAATCTTGATAAAAATGAACCACCTTAGACCTCACCACTTGCTCATCCTCATAAAGGACACCATCCACCTCTATACCTCAAATATGATTAGTTCTTATGTGTGAGTTTGCTACCCGGTGAAAAAAGCAAGTATTATTGTCACCCTCCTTCACAAACAATATCTAGGACTTTTGTCTCCAAGAAATCTCCTCCAATGAGGCTAAATGTGCAATGTCACCTTTAATCTGAATACAACAAGTTTGATCCTCCTACGAAAGACCCAACAAGTCCTCCCTAGCATCCAAACCCAACAACTCAGATAAAAGGCATTTCTTTCTAAAGGCCAAATCACCAAATTCCTCCTTATTCCACTTTTTCAAATAATCTTTAAGAGCTTTTAATTTACAAGCTAGAATAAAGCTCGAAGAACCCAGAAAGAAATACCTATTCCACCATTGTCGAACTCTCTCCACAAAACCCTCTTCTTTCAACCACATATTCTCAAACTTAAAGGCACTTCAAACTTTATTAACACAACCAGCTACCACCAAGAGTGGGCAGTGATCAGAAACTACACGAGGGAGTACCCTTTGAGACACATTACCAAAATGATCTACCTAATCCACCAATGCCAAGGTCCTATCAATTCTTGACATACAATCTGTCCCCGAATCTCTAAACCAGGTGAGCGAAGACCCTTCAAGGGGTAAATCCACAAGTAATTAGCCTCAATGAAATCTGAAAAAGCAAACATAGCCAGACTAAAAGCCTCACAGCCAAACCTCTCACTCAGATATCGAATGATATTAAAATCCCCAAACACTCACCATGCTGTATTCCACCTAGAGTGCATCCTTGTGAGCTCCTCCCATAAAGCACCCCGTTGGCTATCATCATTAGGACCAAATACTCCTAAACATGCCCATACAAAATCATCTACAACCCCCTTCAGTAAAACATTAACAAAAAACTGACCTGTAGCACTGTCAATTTTTTCATAGACTCTCTTGTCCCAAACCAGTAACACCCCCCCTGCAGTGTTGACTGCATCCAGAGCAACCCAGTCGAGGAATGGACTACCCCAACGACTTCGAACACCAGAAGAGTTTAAAGAAGACAGCTTGGTTTCTTGAAAACAAACATAATCACACTTCCACTCCTTTAACGTCGGTTGCAAAGTGTAACAAGGGTTATAGTTTAGAGTGCAAAACATTCATTCAAAATGTTTAGGATGCAAAGTGTAATTTAGGATATAGTTTACGGTAGTAAAGCATAATTTACCCCATAATATAAGAAACTAGACAAATTAGATAAGCAACCCTCTTTCCCCCTAAAAAGGGGAAAGGAAGAAAATGCAAACAGAAAAAGAAACACTAGCCTCATTGACATGAAACAAAAGTGAAGTGGCTGAGTTTGACTTGAACCAAAATCAAAAACTCATTTCCACTCCATATGGTTCACATTTTACATGTAAAAAAGTCAAGTTAGTAAAAGAACAGAAAAAAAAAATTATACATATATATATATATATATATATATATATATATATATATTATTTTTCATTATTTTTTTATAAAAATAAATTTGAGAGAAACTAAAGACAATGAAATAAATTTCTAAATTCCCATTTGGGTTGCATTCTACAGGAGAAAATAAAATGAGGAAATGAATGGAATTATATTATAGTTTAGTTCTTTCACAAAGAGACAGTGATGAGAAAATAAGTTTATAATATATTTGTTTTTTTAGACATAACCTTGTTTCCAAACCTCACCCATCTTAGAGAATATTTTAGTTTGCTTCAATTGAAAATTTAACCCTTTCCCTCACACTTTTAGTAGTGTGGTATGATGATATAAAATCCAAAAGAATACTAAACTAACTGAATAGACCCGCAAAAGAAAACTCCCACAATCAGCTTTGATTCTTTCATTTTTGTTGTCTCTAATCACATTAGTAGAGCTTCCTAACTAGTGCAATTGTACAATTTCCAGTTATTGATAATAGAGGATCAATCATCACAATCAAAAAAATAGCAATAGACATATCTAAAATCAAATAATCACCAACCAAACAATGAACAATAGTGGACCCCAATACAAAGAAAATACAATTGGTGAAGTTGTCACAATTTTATTAAAGTCATTCAAAAGAGAAAAGAAAATTTAAGAAACCCAATTCAGTTGATGAACTGAAAATTAGCATAACATGAAGAGCAAAACCAATTGACATAGACATAGAGAGAGGCAGAGAAACTCACATTACTTCCCTTCCAAACTTTGTACAGCCGTCTGGGTTTATCATTCGGGTCCATACTGTCACTAAGAAGAAGAAAAACCCAGAACCCAGATTAGAATTTCTAATCAAAACCAAAACAGAACCCTCTCTTATCACAACCCCACTTTCTACTCCTCACTATCCAATGCATATATCACACCAAAACCCACAAAAATCTTCACACAAAACCAGAAAAATTCCCATCATTTGGGTACACAATGCATGTGAAAGTGAACTGGAAGTTGAAAAATCCAGGTGAGAGAGAGAGAGAAAAGAGGTTGGTGGATCAAAAGAAAAACCAGCTGCCTCTCTGCTCTACCAAAAAGCTTTTAATTTTTGTTTTCTCAGATCGATTATACCAACAAAGAAAGATGCTATCTTTCTGTCTCTCTCTCTCTAAAAACTGTTTTTGCTATTTCTTTCTTTCTTTTCTTCCAAAAAGCTGGCAGCAATGAGTTGGGGGGCGGATGCTTCAATTTCTCGCGGATTTTACGCGCGTTTTAGACATATACATATTTTATTACCTTATTTTATACGACAATAAACAATGTCAAATGTTTAATAATATATATATATATCTATATATATTGTCATCAAAAAATAATATTTTATCAAAAAAATGTTTTTTTATTATTATTTTGTTACATATGCGACATGTATTAGAGTTTTTTTTTTTTTTTTTTTTTTTTGAGAATGACATGTATATGAGTTGGTCTAAGGAACTTTACCAAACGTGCTGTCACGGCCAATACTTATTGTTGAATTTGTCTAAAGTGTGTCTTTGTTTTTCTTATCTTTTTTCCATTTTTGGTATTGTTTTCTTTGTGCTTTAAGCTTGTAGTTATCCTTGCTTTTATCTTATGTATGTATAACATGTTTGTATTGGCTCTCATGAAATATTATAGACTCGTGTCCTTTAAAATTTTAAAAAAAGTAGATTTGAGGCTCATTTGGTGTTTCTTCTTCTATTTCATGTGAACAAATAAATCGGTGCATCTCTTTCATATTTATTATTGAAAAGACAAATAGGTTTCACCAAATCTTCAAATACCCATTTATTAAATTTGTAAATTTCTACTTTCTTTTTCTTTTTCTTCTTCTTTTTTTTAATTTTTTAATTTTTTGTGTAATATGGTTCTCTCTCTTGCTTGACTTTAATGTAAATGCATGTTTTCATTTTCCACCGCACCGCACCCATATTATTGGCTCTACCCATAAGACTTGGGTTTAAGGTGAGAAGAAGTCCATGTACTCTACAAATATATAAATATATATATATATATATATATATATATATATATATATATATACATATATATAAATATATATGTGTGTGTTTGGGGCGGCAGGGGGGGGGGGGGGGGGGCATCCACTGCATCTGCAAGAAAATATAAAAACATATATATAATCTTCAAATTTCAATCTTGATAGCTCTGTCTTTCAATTATTTCATTACCTTATTTTTTGTGGTTGCATCAAATTACAATAATCTTTTATATTAAGAAAGAACAATTTATTTCTAAAAAAAAAAAAAATTCTTTATTCATGTCAAAAGACTCAAAACTATTGAGTTATCACTTCTTCATTAATGTGAATTGGCGTGTTATTGCAAGGAATTTTGATCATACGGCTAACCAATGCTATCTCACGAAAGTTAGAAAAAGAAATCAACGTGCATAATTAGGAAGAGTTAGACACTTGTTGGAGACTTACATATATGCACATATCCGTATTCCAAATTCTATTTCACCTTGGAATTGGAAAAGCAAGAAACGTAAAAGTAGAAAACTTTCGTTAAAGAAAAGAGAAGTAGAAATATAATTAATCCGAAAAAAGAGCACGTCACCAATTTCCAGGATTTTTTTTTTTTTTTATTAAGAAGTTAATAACTTGATAAGCATGTAAATTCAGGAAATATTGATGCCCTTCTACCATCTATAATCTATTTCGGTGAACAGTGACAATTTTATTTTAAACACACAACTTATTTTTGGATAGAAATTCCATAAACTCCATCTTATCTTCTTATGAGTTGTCACTCCTAAGTACTAATCTATGACTACAACATATGCTGTTATGCAAGGAATTTATCAAGGTTCATGGTTATGCTAGCCATGGATTGAAGGTACCATTCAAGTTAGCATAAGAAAAGCATTCAATTTTCTGGTTTGTGCATAATTTGTTTTTATTTTTATCTTTTCGTATACTAATAAAATATAAAAGAAAAGAATTAAAAAAATTATTTGCAATGTAAATACTAAATTGTCTATCATAGTGAATAAATATGCTTCCGATAAAACCAATGAAGTCTTTAATATTATGAATAATCCGTTAGTTAATTCTCTTTTTTAAGATTTTCTCAAAAAAAAAAAAAATCTCTTTTTTAAGATCATTGTCGAGTACTTTTTTTTAAGGGGGGGGTTATGAATCCTTTGAATATATATACTACCCAAAAAAAAAAATTAAAGTCTTGGGGGATGTGTAGTTACACCCTAGTCACCTCAATTTAGGAGGTCTCACAAATCATAATTTTACTCATCATTATTCAAATTTATATTTTAATTGATTTTGAATTCTATCATATATATATATATATATATAAACATTTTATTAGAATCTTATCCACTTATATTTTCTTTAAATGGTAGAAAATATATTTTTATATACAAGTATATGTAGGAGGCAAAATTTTAAGCCAATTATCACATTGACATAATAAAATTTGTCACATGTCATTTGGCCCACAAGATAAAGATAAGTTTCATATTCAAAATTTATGGATAATTATCTTTACTAAAAGAAATAAATAAAATAAAGATAAATTTTCTATTTAAAATTAATAGATAATTATCTTTATTAAAATAAATTAAATAGAGATAATTATTTATCTTTGCTGATTATTATCTTTATCAAAATATGATCTTTATCAAAATAAATAAACTGAGATAATTATCTCTAAGAAGAATTTGGGCCAATTCAGAGTGACTACTACATCCTTTTAAGCATATTGATAACGCCTTAAAATGTATACTTGTTATATATTTATGTGGGTGTTATCTCCTTATTACTATGCTTAATTTGTATAATTAAGCCATGATTTGCATTAGTCCCTATTATTTATCTTTACATAATTTCTTGAATAAGATGCTATTCATTGTGTGTAATTTTCTACTTTTAGGAAATCATGTGAAAAAGATGAGTTTACAAGAATTTGTGAGATAATGAAGGCCAAACTAGAATTAAAGTAGAGCTAAACGACCATGCTTAAATGTCTAAGGAAGTGCAGCTGGAGTGCTTGGATTGTCTACCATGATTGGAAGCTTCAAATAAGGAAAGAAATCAAAGAGGCAGAATCTGAAAAGGAAAAATCTGATTTGAGCACTGATCAGTATTTTGGGCGTATCTCTCTCCTAAAAAATCCAATTGACACAAGGCTAGATGGGTTGGAACTATGACTTAAATATCTACAACTTTCCAGTTTTGAGTTTTTCGAAATTCTCAATTTTTGAAGGCCAAAATTAACTCACAAGTTACTGCTGTAAACTTGGGCGGAAATTAAAAATAGTAAATGTTTTATTTTCTTTGGACACTTAGACATTAGGGTCTTGAAGGGAGGCTGTGTAGAACGAATTTTGGCAGAGAAAACCTTGTTTTTTTCTTTCTCTAATGGCAACCTAAACTCTTTGTTAGGGCTAGGGGTTATGTTTCTTCTATACGGTATGAATATTCAATGTGATTCTTTCTAGGATTTTATCAACAACATATTTGATTGTTCAATTATATTTCTTTTGATGTATTAGTTCTTCCATGCTTTCAATAAGTTCAATAATGTTTTTCTTATTGTTTAGATGAATTTCTAATAATTTCAAATAGAAATCAGGTTTTAAAGTGAATGGGTTTTTCTGAAAACTTTTCTAACCGCATTATTAATCGAGGTTATCATGCGTTCTTGAATTGTCTCAGTTCAACCGAATCATAAGTTTTTAATTGTATAAGAACAATCAATTATAAAATAGATATTTTCTTAGATCACAAAAAATTTCATATCGATATAGAGAAACACCTCGATGCCTTAGTATTTACATTATTGATTTAAATCAGTTTTTATTATTATTCTTGTTAACAATCACTAAGTAAAAGTATTTTTCTTCTTCACCCAAATTGTTATTTAATTATATTGTCTTTGAATTTACCCTGCTCCTTGTGGTTCGACCTCGGTACTCCGAGAATTATATTGCTACGATCTCCTGCACTTGGGAGTGGGCAAGCACATATCAATTCAATGTGGAGTTTATCCTCTGAAACCACTATAAATAGAGGACATCCCCTCTCATTTTGAAGACAAAGTTTTCAAGAGACCCAAGCTCTGGAGAAATTTTGTCTCAAGAATCTTTGAAGAACTTGAAGAATATTTGAGGAACTTGAAGAACATTCGATGGGCTTGAAGAACTTGAAGAACAATAAATCTCTAATAAGCTCAAAGCTAGAGATTTATTGTGAAGACGAAGTTTTTAAGAGGCCCAAGCTCTGGAGAAATTCTGTCTCAAGAATCTTTGAAGAACTTGAAGAACATTCGAAGCTAGAGATTTATTGTGAAGACGAAGTTTTTAAGAGGCCCAAGCTCTGGAGAAATTCTGTCTCAAGAATCTTTGAAGAACTTGAAGAACATTCGAAGGGCTTGAAGAACTTGAAGGACAATAAATCTTTAATAAGCTCAAAGCTAGAGATTTATTGTGAAGACTGATCAATCCATCTTCCAACTAAAATCAAGAAGATTTCTTGTTCGAGTCAAGTTCAAAGAAAATAGAATCAGAGGGTATTCTTTTGTAAAAGAATTGAAATAGAGATTGTACTCATTATTCATCAATACAAATTTATATTTGCAAACCATATTTCTTTTCAATTGTTTGATTTTTTGCAATTGAGAAATTTTGTGTTTACAGTACAATTATAATAAATGCTTAAAATTCATATTTTATTAAAATTTATTATTTTTTTAGAAGATTATTTAGTAGATTCCAGTTATCTCAACTAATAAGATCTCTTATTATTAAATAAGAGATTAGGGATGGATGCTACTGCCATAAATAATTGGCATCTTGACTTGATGATAAAGAATTATTATTATAGAGTTTATAGATTAAAATTCTACGGTATCTTTATATATAACATTTGAAAGTAGGCGTAAATACACTTTTAATCCCTACATTTTGACTTTTTTCCATTTTGGTCCCTACATTTTAATTTTACCACTTTTAGTCCCTAAACCAATTAATGCGTGACATTTAAATCCTTTCCGTTACCCAATTAACGAGGAAATCTGAAGTGGCTGACAGAGAAATAAAATAATGATATTTTTTTACACGTGGCCTGAACCACTTCGACACATGGCTTTCCCACCCCAAATCCAGTCACGTGAGGCACTCACCAACCAATCTGGCGCGCAGGTAAAGAAAAATCCCCAAATCAAACTTGAATCCCTAAATCTACCTCTATCGAACAACCTTTCTCTCAAACCACCATCATCATCAACCATCTCTCAAAACCATCTCTGTCACTTGATACCGACACTTTTCAAATAGTGGAGAAAATGAAAGTTGGGAGACCTCTGTCTTTGTGAAAAGGTCTTCTCTCTCTTCTCTCTGTCCTTATTTATAGCTTTACAATATGCTTGTTGGCTTTTTCCTAGTAGGGGCCACAATGTTTTTGTATATTTTGGCTTTTTGACTGTTTGTTGGTCCTTGTCTTCATGTTTGTTTATGGTTTACATTGTCGTCCATGTGTTCCCTGTGTGCTCCTGTTGAAGAGAGTTATTGTATGAGGGTTTTTTGTGTAATTCAAGTGTTGATAACTATGCATATGTTTCTTTTAGTATGACAAAACTATTGAAGTAAGTGTTGTATTGTTACTTAAATATTTGATTAAGTGTTGTAATCACCTAATACTTTAATTAAGTGTTGTGTTGTTTGCATGCAGAATGGAATATTTTACTAGGTATGAGTATTGTTTTGTTAAATATAATATATATTTTGTTCTAAATAATATATACTTTGTTTTGTAACTAGCATTGTTTAATTGGTTTTGGGGTTATGTTGCATGCAGAATGGATGAGCTATTTAGTATATCTGTGCATCATGGTGGCCATTTTATTGAGAATGTCCGAAAATATGTGGGAGGTGCAGTAGATGTAGTTGATAATTGTGACCCTGAAAGGTGGTCCAAGGTTGAGATAGAGAGTATATGTAGGGACTTTGGGTACACATCTGTTAGTAGGCTGTGGTATAAAATGCTTGGAGTGGACCAAGAACTGGCAAACTTCCATTTTATTGTTGATGATAGCGATGTCATGTATCTGACAGAATTAGTGAGGAGTCATGAAGATATTCATGTCTATGTAGAGCACCCAATACATGACCCTATATTAGTTGATGAAGGACAGGATGTTGGTGAGGGTGTGCAGCCATTGGCATTGGAGCTAGACTTTACAGGTTATTATGACAATGATGATAGTAGTTATAGTGATGGCAGTGAACATGATGACCATGATGGGGATGATTTTTACAGTTTTTATGATAGTGATGGCATGTATGCTAATGATCAAACTTTTAACAATGAGGATGAGCTTGAGGTTAATGCTAATGTTCCTTCTGAGATGGCTGCTTCTTAAGTGGGTTCAAGGAGAGTAGGTAAAGAATCTATTATTGAGCACCCACCTGAGGAGAGAATGGATCATTATTAATATTTTACCATTGAAAAACATAGTTAGAAAACATTGACCAAACAAAACACAAAGAGAACTTCACACTACTAGTCCAATCATCAAGGAACAGGGGCATTCATTTCATTCCAGGAATGGTACCAAAAAAAAAAAAAAACAGCAGGTGTTTCCATGCTAACTACCTAACCAAAAAATTTACACACTGCCAGCGCTATGCATTAGCAATTACAAGATATTGAAACTCCCCCATCTATGTAACATGCTAACCAAACATACACTTCCACACTCCCACTTGCTGCCTAACCAAATTTCCACTACCTGTCTAACTACGCATAAAATTACAGAGACAAATCCCACATATCACCAATAAGAATGCCAAATCCACAATGTAAAACTTCTCTCTCTTGTAGCATCTTGCAACCTCAGGCCTTTAGTCTGATAATTCGTTGCCTTTGCTCTGGGATGAGCACCTTATCACGTTCACATATCTCATCATCACGCCATTGGAAGAATTTACACTTTCGCCCAACCTGAAATGCAAACCAAGCACTTAATAATGAAACACAAGAAAATTGAAAAATAAACTTCCACCACCAAAGAAGAATTTAAACAAAAAAAACTGAACCCCAGTAAAACAAAATACTCAAATTGAAATACCTAGTAGTTTGGATAGCCATAAAACCTTCTGCAAGGGTTGTCTACTGTCCACAAAACAACTAACACTAGTTTTTCAGCACAGTAGCACCTTAATGGAGCTCTCCTCCTCAAGCTTGAACTGGCCGAAGAGCCTGCTTCCATCTGATCAGGGACTTCAAAATGGTTGAAGATCTTGAGAGATGGTTGATGATGATGGTGGCTTCAAGTGGCAGAGATGGTTTAAGAGAGAGGCTGATGGTTCGAGAGAGACAGAGAGGCTGATCTAAGGATTCAAGTCTGATTTTGGGATATTTCTTTACCTGCGCGCCAGATTGGTTGGTGAATGCCTCACGTGACTGGGTTTGGGGCAGGAAAGCCATGTGTCGAAGTGGGTCAGGCCACTTGTAAAAAAATATCATTATTTTATTTCTCCGTCAGCCACTTCAGCTTTCCCCGTTAGTTGGGTGACGGAAAGGACTTAAATGTCACGCGTTAATTGGTTTAGGGACTAAAAGTGGTAAAATTAAAATGTAGGGACCAAAATGGAAAAAAGTCAAAATGTAGGGACTAAAAATGCATTTACGCCTTGAAATGTAGCTTCTAATGCTTGTGTGTAAAATGATTACACGTGTCTGGAAGACACACATCAAGTGAGAATTCCCTTTACTTATTTTTTGAACTGAAAAGTTTCAAAATTTAAGTCACAAGATGAAGAAAAACAAAATTTTCTTTTTTTTTTTTAAATACCAGCCCGGGTATGGTTTCGAAGAAATTTCCACGAATAGAAGAAGAGGGTGTACGTGACCAAGGAAGTTGTTGACGCATTCAGAGCCTTTCCCTTAATGCTTGTTTAAATTCAAAGGAAATCAATATGCATTTTTAAAATTGCCCCTACCTAAACAATGGATAGATGAACGACAGCTAATTACCACAAAGAAAAACAACGTGTGAACTACAATAAAAATTTGTAGCGGTTCATTGTAACAGAGATGCGAATGGATTGGATTTAGTGGCTTTCAAACTTTGAGTCTTTTTGTATTAGGATTCTCCCCTTTAGTTTCAAATCACACAAAGGAATCAATTTCTTGGAAAATATTTGGATTTCCACCTAAGCCCTATTCCCTCCTTTGTAGGAACTGGATTTTCTTACAAAAAATTGGATATCCACCTTCTTATGCATCGAAAAAGTTATATTTTTGATAGACTAACAATTTTTGCCCATCCCTCTTTGTCCTTTAACTAATAGAAATATTCCCTCCAAAAAAAAAAAAAAACTAATAGAAATAATTTTTTTTTTTTAAAAATTAATCATCACCTACAAATTGTGATTAAATTGAAAACAAAATATATTCAGCATTGGAAGATTTTGATAGGCCAAAAATCTATTGACTCCTTTGGGAAATTAATCAATTAATTAGCCAAGTGAATTAATTAGATTCAATTTCATACAATAAGCGTGATAGCACAAACAAATCACCAACTAAGTTAAATGCTACAGAAAATAAATTTGACACAGGGAATTTGTTTACGACTGGAGAAAACTACCGAGACAAAACCCCACCGGATGAATTTAAGGTCACCATTCTCGAGAATCCACTATTATCAAAACAAGCGGTTACAAGTAAAAGGAATCCGAGTACCTAATACCAACCTACAATTAAACCCTTAATCCAATACCCAATTGGACTTGTAATATAACGGCAATCTCTCCTTTCAATGCACAGTTCCCAGTACGTAACTAACCAATGATGCACAGATTCCAATACGTGACTAACACACCAACTTAAGGAAGATGTTGACTTAAAGTTCTTTAGTTCATCCAACAATGAAAATCGAGAAGCTCCTTGGTTACAAAACCCTTGGCGCAAAGACACAGTAACTTCTACAGAGAGAAAGATGAACTGCGGCAAATTGTCTCCGGTCACAATATGCATGTATTATCACTTTGCATCAAGTTGCATCCCTTGCATCATCTTATGATGACCCTTAAAATAATCATTATATATATCTAGGATTGTGAGAAAAGAAACCCTATACAAATACACATGGATGTGCGTGAAATCAGATTTGGAAATTCTAATTTCGTAATTCTCGATAGATACAGCTGCTGTCGAGATGTTGTCAAGCTTCAACATTCAACCTTAATAGATATGATTCTGTCGAGTTATCTGTTAAGTTTTAATGAACAACACTTCTTCACTTATTTCTTAGACAGATTTACATGGCTTCAATACTAAACTTGAACTCTTATTCCTTGAAGTACTAAACACATCCTAGATCTACCTAATTACAAGTAAAGTGCGTTTTGTCAAAGGATTAGCCAATTTACATAACATATGTCTCTAACAACTTCCACATATGTCCTAATAGATTTTTTCTTTTTTTCTTTTTTGAGGGGATTCAGCATTGGAAGATGATACACAAAATGAGGAACAGAATATAAATTGAACAAAGATAAGTTGAGAAATATCGAGCTTTTGCATAGCTTAGATAAGCAAACAAATGAATTAATGTGCAGACAAATTCTAGAACCATGACACCCAAGCAAACGAACTTGCGGACAAGTTTCGACTTGGTCAACATTATTTAAAACGAAATGAAAAACATAGAGAGGTGCTGAGATGTTAAAAAAATAAAATAATAAATAAAATAAAATAATAAAAGAAAAGTCTTTGTCTTTTAGAATTGCACTTACTTCTATCTCTTGTGACCAATTCGTTATTCTCTAAATTAGGAACGACAGAAACAAATGAATCCGAGGACATGTTTCAACTTAGCCACCTTTATTTTTAAGCAAAGAAAGAGTGAAAGACACCCACAAACAAAATTTGGGAGAAAGGCAAACATGCATCTCTATGATTATGAGTCCTCGTCAAAAGACATTACTGCTCCTCTCTTGGTGGTGAAGTCAATCTCAATTTTATTCACAAAACCCAAGTGAAATAAGTCATCAGTCCCTGTACATGAAACAGCAGTTTGCATATTCAATTTAAAATAGTATATACTGATTATGATTTCTGAAGAAATAGTTAGGCTAATCAATATTCTTCACATAGTTTTTGAAGGCCTTCATGAAGAATACTTTCAAAAGTTCAAAGTAATTGAAGAGTTGTATTGATCAAAGATGTGGCTAAATTTAACTAGAACAAAGAAAACAAAAGAAATTAGAAAGCATACCTTCTCAAAGTTGTTCATGGGCCCAGTTAGGTAGACACTAGCTCTCATTAGTCGTCATTACAACATAAATCCGAATGAGAAATTTATTCTTTGTGTTCAATCACTTTCTTATTTAGTTGTTGACACACAAAAATCAAAACCATAAATTTTATTTATTCTCCTCTTCTCCGTGATTTAAGTTTTTGATTTGTTCATAAGTTGCAATATATATTAATTTGGAAACGAGTACATATGGAGAATGTTTCACTTTCACACGAGAGTCTCTACCACTCAAGTATTCTTTTATTTTTTATTCCTTTTACTCTTTTTCTTTTAAACGTGTACTTTCTTAGAAAACGTGATGCATGATCACATGCATACGGATCAACCATGCTTTATTTATGGTTTGGCCTTGACCCTCCTAGAAATATCTTCTAGCCAAAAAGATAAAAGAACATGCCACAGCATATGTAGCAGTTGTCATTAATTAGCCCTTCTTGCGTTCTCCTTAAAATTTTATATATATATATATATATATATATATATATATATATATATATATATATATATATTTATATTAAAAATAAAACTTAGAGATTTAACAGAGTTACACACTAGTTCAAATCTACAATTAGAAGATGGATATTTTGCTAAAAGTATAAGTCTTAGGAATGACAGATCGAGTTTATCATCAAATATAGGCCATTTAAGCTCTTCAACAAATGGAAATTTTGTGTCAGGACTCAGGATATAAAAGGGATTAATAACTAAAAAGTATATTCTGGTAGGCAATGTTAGGTATAGTTTTGGCAAATTCATGACTATGTTAGTTTTGATTTGTTTGTAACTTTGAAAATCGAGTTTAAGACCAGGTTCAAGATTCAACTAAAGCTAAAGGCAGTATCGGATTTCTTGACAATCTCTCAATCAATCGAGGTTCTGGAATCCTAATTCTCATCAAGCCCATTAAGTCAACTGATTAAGTAGGAATTCGTGCTGCACATACTATAATATATAAAAGGGCATAAGAGTTGACTAAATAAGAGGTTTGGATCTCAGCAAAAAAAAAAAAGAGGTTTAGAGAGCTTGTGTCTTACAAGTTACAACATCAAGAAAACCCTAAAACCTCCATATCACTACAATACTAGAGTTCAAATAGAAAATCTAACCACAGTGTTATTGTGAATTAGTGATCAAGGCTGAATCCAAGATACCTTCCCTATTCTACAGTGGAGGAGAATCTTCAAGGCAATCCTTGAATCCAAGGACATGGAAATTTCATATTAAAAGAGTTTAAGAGGATTGGAACCGTGTGGGTTCACATTTGTAAGTACAATTAATGGAGCTAACAATTAGAAATATGGGTATATTTCAATTGTGAAATTTTCGATTCTAATAATGGAATTTTCCTTGGAATTGATGATAACCCTTGGGAGTGTTTTTTTTTTTTTTTTTTTTTTTTTGGGTACCCTTTGGATTAGTCCAATAATTGGTTTTTCATTTCGTAAAGAAATTGTCTTTGTTGTTTATTTTACAGCACTATACTTTATTTGGTGATTTGTTTACTATGACAAATTCACCAGAACTCAATTGGATACATTATTGGTTAATTGTGCTAAGTTGATTTGATTCCGCTAAAATCAACTAACTGGTTCGAAATTTATCCATTAAGGCAAGTTGTACAAATTAAAGCTGAGCCGCAAAATAGAGTAGATGAAGTGACATGTAAACTTTCCTGGGTTTTAATTTTTAATTTTTTTTTTTTGAGAATCTTAATTTATTTTGTTTTGATACTTCTGAGTTTTGCTTTGTTCGTTATGTTAGGTGTCGGCACGACCCGCCATCTCTATACGATCATTGACGAGCGGCCTTTCACCCCTGACAGGACAAGTCGAGTTTTGCTTTGTTAAAATACAGCAATCCTACAGATATTGTAGTTCACAGTAACAGGAAATAGAAATACACTTGTTAAATGCTTAAACAATTCAAATGATCGAACTTGTCTTACCAAATTAATCAAAAACTCAGGTGCTAACCAATTCACAAATTTAAATCTTTCACCTTAATTAATATTTGAACTGCTCTTTGTTGACTCATATATTCATTAATTCCCTATGTCTAGATAATTTAAATTTCTAACCCCTAATAACTAATCTAGATTCAAACCTAGACAAAAAAGAAAGGAAAAATTGTCTGTCTTATTTTTCAACGTGGGCAGGGTCAGTTGGATAGGATAGGCAAAAATGATTGCCCTAAGATGTTATTGATATGAATATATTTCATCGTCGAGAAACATACGTAGTTGGTTAAAATCATATTATTTGATTAAAATAAAGAGAAACCGAAAATGTTATTTGTATTAATAAGCCAATAGATACAAAAATTTTTAAAACCCTTTTATTTTTTATAGTTATTGACTTTACTTGTTATGACGGGTGTTCATGGTGAGTCATTTAAAAAAAAAAAAAATTACTCTAATCACAACTTATCACCTTCATAATTAGTGAAAATATTATTCTATTGGTTTCAACGATAATGTTTTCTAAAAAATAACTCATTTTTCAAAAAGTATTTTTTATAAAACTATCTCATTTTCCTATATTTGGTAACAACTTTAAATGAGTTGAAAAATAATCTTCTAACTTTCCTTATGTAACTTGCTATGAGATAGAGTCTTTAAAAATAAGTTATATTTTTTCGGTTGATTAAAGATAGTTTTTTCTTTTATTAATTTTTTCTGATACTACCAAACATAAAAAAATATGAAAAACTATATTTACACAATATATATTTTCCTTAAAAACAATCTCACAGTATTTGTAGCTTGTAAAATCTTTTAAAGCACATTGACATACCTCTTACTCTCCCATTGATCTTCGGAAAATATTAATATAAATATTTTTTAATTAAAAATATTATTATATTGATAGGGTGTGCTAAAAGCCTAGATATAGTATAATATAAAAGGAAAATTACACAATTTTGGAAGGCTTTAAACTCAGACATTAGTCATCAATCATCATAAGTAATACACAAAGGTAAAGTCGGTAGGCACTCCACTAGAAGAGAAAATCTAGGAATATCAAACTTAGTCTACAAATCAAACTTAATTACTTAACTAAGAGAGAGAGCCCCTTATAGTTATTATAAAGTATATGTTAAGTTGAGCTGTAAACCTAATCTTGCTGTGGCTGTGGCTGTAGTATATTCCTATACCTAATAGAAGACTGAATAGTAGTGAAAGGTTTCCGAGCTTCCCTATTTAAAACCACTCTTTCTTAAGCAATTTTTGCAGTAAACAGTAAACAGTAAACCCTAGTCTAAACCTTAAAACGCAGCCCCCCTCTCTCTCTTTTTCTTCCTCAACTTTGCTAGTTTTTCTACTCTTTGATCTTGGTTTTTTCTCTAATGGAGAATTATAACCATGATAGGTTTGAATGGAACGATGAGCAGTCAGAAGAGAACAATGGACTGCAAATCATCTTGTTCCCTGATGAACCTGAGCCCATACAAGTAGAACAAAGCTTTATTGGATTGCCTAAACAACAACAAAGTTTTGGGAAACATATATGTAATTTCTGTCAACGAAAGTTCTCTTGCGGACAGGCTCTGGGTGGTCACAAGCGAATTCATTCAACAAAGCTCCAGTCAAAGAAGTTCAAATATAAGGTTGATCGTGCACCTTCTTCTTCAGAAAAAAGCGACACAATCGAAACTGACATTGTGAATAGGGATATTGGCAAATTCCAATGTTGTTTATGTTTCAAAGAATTCAAGTCTAGGAAATCATTGTCTGGTCACATGAAGTACCATCCAGATAGGAATTGGAGGGGAATTCGGCCTCCTCAACCTGAACTTGCACTAACATCTCCTATACTTATGCTGCCTGAGCAAGATAAGGATGATTTCTTCAGATGGACCAAGACCGCTAAGAGAGGCCGAGGAAATCTTGCTGATTCAGGTCGCGATCTTGATCCAGTTATTGTAGCAGCTGATGGTCTAATAAGTTTAGCTCAAGACAAGGATGAATATCGAGCTTTTGAACATGTAGCTAAGAGAAAGCTGATGATGGAAGAGCCACAATTGAAAAAGAAAAGAAATTTGAGAATAGCCGATCAAGAATCAGTAGATGTGGAATATGAATGGAGAGATTTTGAGCAAGGGAAAAAAGATAAGATAATAAGAGAGCTGCAAGAAGTTGAACATGATATTGCGACTATAGATAATATGTTGGCAGGGAAGAAGATGGAGAAGAGGAATTGGGAGTCAAAAGTAAGAGCCTTTGAGTCTCAAATTCAGAAAAAGATATTAAAGAAGCTTAAAGTATACAAATGCAGCACTTGTGCCAGAACCTTTTCAACTTTTCAAGCATTAGGAGGTCATAGATCTAGCCATACCAAACATAAGAAACCTCAAGCTATTGAACCATCCTATGCTACAAAAGGAAAAGAGTATGCCACTCCTACTGGTCAGGTTGCTGAATCGAGTGAAGATAGTCAGACTTTTGGTGCTATAGAATCACTGTCATTACGAGAAGAAGCAAATCAGACTCAGACTAGTCGTAAAGTGCTTGACTTTGATCTCAACGAGCCTTTCTTCATGGAAGACTAAAAGATCCCAAGTATTCCTTCAACATGCGGCTGCTCTGCTTATGTTAGATTACTTGGTCAGATTTATCTGTATTTTCTTTCTGATTTGCTCAAACGGAATTTGGATTCAGCTAAGTTAGTTCTTCTTTTGTCTTGCTTGAACTTATTTTTACATGCATATCATCAATTAGGTTTGAAATATAATTTATTTTTTCTTTTCAAAGCGACGTGTTTATTTATCAAATAAAATTGAAGCTTTTAGGATTGCCAGTACCGATTAGTTTTTGATTTCAAAGTAACAAGTCTTGTTAAATTAAGTAACCCAATACTAAATAAATTCTAATTACAATTTTGATTAAATTAGATTTTATTTATGTGAACAAAACCTGATGAAATTATCCTTGATCTTCTCTACAATTAATTTGCTTTTTGGCTTTTTATATGTTTCTCCTTTTTGGTGTTATACTTGTTATGGTATTCAGCTATCTTCTTCATGTCCATTATTAATACTAGTTTCTAATCCATGCTTACACATAAAAAAATTGAACAAAAGTGAAAAAATGAATATTAATATTTTTATATTAAATGTGACTACATTTGAAGAATGACATGTACAAGCATTGATGTGACGCAGTCTCACTTTTTTTTTATTTAAGCATTTGTATTAGAGAGTTAACAATTTCAGGATCATTGCCATCATTTTCTTAATCACATGAAACATAATTTATCATGTTCTTGACTTCATTTACTGTATCAAATATATAAAGAGGAGCGAATTTTGTCTGTGGCAGATTTTTTTTTTCTTTAAAAAAAAAAATAATCGGTCCACCTTGGTCCATTTATGTCCTCTTGGATCCACTTCTGTCCCTTTCAGACTGTTTCTGTTTAATTCAATCTATTTTGGTCCATTTTGGTCCATTTTGATCTACTTCAGTTCATTTTGTCAATTTCAGTTCAAAAGAAAAGTGATTTGCAAGTGAATAGATAAAGACTTTATCAAAGCTAAAAAGACTGAAAAAGTAAGAAATAAATAAAAATGAAAATTGTAAAATTAAGTATAAAAAATATCAATAAGTAAATGCTGAAAAATAATAAAAAGATGGAACATAGAAGTTATTATGTGTTGCAAAGTAACTAAAACTCACAAAGAAATTAACATAAGTACCCCCAATATTTTAACGCAACAAGATTATAAGCTCTAGCAGCAGCCTCCTCGTCATCGTATGCACATGTATACAAATAATCATGAGCTCTTAAATCATCAATGGTTTCTAAACAATATTAGATTTTATGGTCACACTTTTACTTAGGGTCCACAAACAATATGATACTCATGTAGAGTGTTGCAAAGAAAAAGAATAGGAAATACTAACCCATCTTCATATTTTGCAAACATGCTTGGAAGTTAAAGTATGAAACGTTTTAAGTATTTGTAGTTGTACTTTGAAACAGTAAGAATTGTAATATCCACTTTACATATTTAAACAATAGTAAATATGTCAAATCCATTGTATTTATCAAAAGTAAAAATTGGACTATTCTGTTTTTGTAGTTTTTGGTAAATACTGCAAAAAAAAAATTAAGAAATTAAATTAACACGTGACATAAAATTAAACTCTAATTAAAATTTGATTTAAAATACATATATATATATATATATATTCTTTTTCTTTTTCACCCAAATATAAAAAAAAAAATATATATATATATATATATATATATATGTAAGGGCACGATTCTGTTGAGGCCCAATAAGGATGTTGGGCTCGCACATGGAAGATCCCTCACAATATGATTTGTAGAGAGTGGGCTTGAAAAGCTAGCCGTTGGGCACGGGGCGATATTCCGGTCTAATTTTGAGAGGAATTCATATAGAGAGAGGAGTTGGGTTTGAACATTCAAGCCCTATAGTGTCGCATCCCATGGGGTTGGGCTCCTCGGACTCTATCCGAGGAGCATTAAGGTCCTATTCCGGTTCCCCAACGGTGGGTGTTTTTCTGATCTGCATGAGTTGTTCCGGTGTTTTCCCCCATGGAGTCTCTTCCTGAGGTGGGATCCAAAGAGCCCCCCTCCTCCTTGGCTCACTTACTTTTCTTTTATATTAACCTGCGTTCGCTGTCCTTCGTCTACGTGTAGGATCAACCTTTACAAGACTGATATTTGTCCCATCAGTCTAATCCCAGAATTGTTGGGGATGGTTGATAAAGCCGAAGAATACGGCTCTGTCAGGTGCAGAGTCTTATCTGGGAAGGGTAGTAAGGATAACTTCCCCCAAGATATTTTAGATCTCCTTACAAATTTCTTCCTATATCTCTTCTTTACCCCTCTTCTCAATGGAGCTTTGGGTCTGCCGAGGACTAGACTGTCCTCGGCTGCATCTCCGGGCCATTTTTGCCTTATATTTTTGAGCTCGGGCCATCACCTCTTTCGGCTTGGGCCTTTGGACTCCCCATGAGCAAGTGGGCCTGGCCCATAAATTATTGGGCCCCACAATATATATATATATATATATTAGTTAGCAAGTAATTAATTCATCAACGATGAATGGATATGAGAAATGTCACCGAGGTCTTTATCCTATGGAGTTTAGATCCTCTAAAATGTTGACCGACTGGGATGAAGGGAGCTGAAAAGTCAAGTCTAAATTCTTATAGTCCCATCATGCATCCGCATTCCTACAAAGCCTCCCATATTCTGGCAAAATTCTGTTTGTTGCAATCTTAATTTTTTTCAATAAAATAAAAAAATAAATAAAACTTTGAAAAGAAATGACCGTAGAAGGTGAAATTATAGAGATTTTTTTTTTCTTGAAATGCATACATCTCTAGGAGAGACGAATTAATACCAACACTCCACTTGTAAGAAATGAGGGGCCGTATGGTTAAAGTTTTTTAGTATTATTATTTAAGTGTTGTGGAAATACGAGTAAATTAAAAAGTGTTGTGAAAATATGTATAAATGTATTTAAACATTGAAAACTGTTGTTTAAACACCTTTACCAAACACCCCCGAGATGTCCAACTAACACTAGTACACTACCATCTGCTACCAAAAAGTGGTGGCTTGAGTACTATAGTATATACACACATGGTCAAATCCTCAAATGGTGGCTTGAGTACTATTAGTCTAACACTAAATAAAATTTTCTGATTATTTGCCAAGCAGACGCTTTCTCCCTTTTTATATAAATTTTTTTTTCTCCATATGCCACAATAAGTACATATGCTGATATACATTTATTAACATAGTATACCCTAATCCCTAAGTAAAATATTTTATCAAAGTTTCAAGAAATTTAAATTAATACTCCAAATTTTTTTGAGAGAAAAATTAATACTCCAATTAAAATTCAGTTACTAAAAGTTTTGAAAATTTTATAAAGAGTTTCATTTTTTATATTAAATTATTTAATAATCTACAGTATAGTATTTGGTTTTGAGAAAATTCAGTATTACATATAATGTAAACTTATGGTACTTCGTGTACCAAGTATCCTCCGATTCTATACTACTTCAACTTCATTTAACACCACTTCAAGCTCATTCAAAACTAGCTACTTCAAGCCCATTAGAAGTACTAATAACCTTAACTTTAAAAAAAAAGTACCAATAACCCATATAAATAAATTACCTTTATCTCATTTAAAACTAATCCAAATTCTATTACAAAAACTTTTCATTAACTCAAATATAAAATTAAAAATAAAAATAAAAATTTACCACGTTTTTTAAAAAAAAAAAAAAAAAAAACTGATGGTACCTTTTTAAACTTTCATATTCACTAAATTTTCATAACTTATTTGAAAAAATAATAAACATTAATAAAAATTCATTGTATCACAGTAACAACAATTATGATAACAAAATTATATATATTGGCCAATAAACTATCCATTTTTTTCCTACTAAAATGAAGGAACAAAAAATGACCAATTTGAACATATAATATCCTTACAAAGTTTATTCAAGAGTTGGTCAAAATTTTTAAACAAATATCAATATATTGTGCTATACTTTAATCAGAACATTTCATATGTATCTAATTTAAATATTACTTTGTGTATGCAACCGTATACTAAGCTAAGTTAGTAATATAAAGCAAAAGTTCAAATGTTTTCAGACCCAGACCGTTCATTGAACCGTAAAAGGGAGAGTTTCAAGATTTTTGAGGTCGAACCGTGATGACGACATAATTAATTTAATAATTAATTAGCCTAAATATAGATATTAAATTTATAAAACTAGCAAAATTGACAATATATCTATATATGTGAGGGAAATTTAATGATTTTCAAGCATATATTTAATAATTAAATAAGAAAGATAATAAAATAAAATAATAACCATGAAAACACTAAATTTATGATTAATTTTTGAAGTAAAGTTGAATATCTTTGAAGAATTTTAATTATAATTTTTTTTTATTCCTTATAAGAGATGGATAATTTAATTAAGTAGTATAAAATTATGTTAAGTTGTTTTTATAAAATAAAAAATAAAAAAAAAAAATGCTAAGGGGTTCACGGTTCTTGCCACCGGTTCGTGCGGTCCAACCCCGGTTTTAGGGGTTCACGAAATTAACAAAAAATCCAGTTCTTTATGCTTAAAAAATCGGTTTTTATCCCGGTTCTCAATTTTCACGGTCTTACCTTTCGATCTGGTCCAGGTATGAAAACCTTGCAAAAGATTAAACCAATTCACCCTAATTTTGTGTCACGAGTCCCATAGTGCAAAGAAACTATAATTTTGTGCTAAGTATTCGTCTATTTAAAACTTCTTCTTTAATTAAGACTTTGTTAACACTTCATCAGTCGAAATATTCTCAGTAGCATCAAGATCCAAAAAATCCTCCTCAGCTAAAGAAACCTCCTTCTCAGCTAATAGCTCTATTTGAAGTACAAACCAATTTTTCTATCGGGCTTGCAGTAAGTTTACACAATGCGAGGCAAGACTTTGCACCAAAAAGTGTTGAGTTTGGTAACTGCCTAATTTAATAGGACTTAAACATACACAAATTATGGATGAGAGTGAGAAAAATTAATCAAGTGCACAAATGATCAATCAAGAAATATGAAATGGGAAAGGTTAACTGATGTCCTATGCCCTAATTAGGGAATTAGTTTTAAAAATATTTTTATGGAAAAAGAAAAAAGTAATTGACTTTTTTGGCAACTTTTTATATTTCTCTTAAAAGTGGTATAAATTCTTAAAATAATCCACTAACAAATACTCTAATTAACCAGACTCATATTAAATAATAGAACTCACTTTTTTTTTTTTTTTTTTTGAGAAGAATAACAGAACTCACTTGATAATATAAGAACTCAATTACAATGTCACTTGATTACAATTGAACACAAGTACAAAGTAACAATCTTAATTAGCAAAGCCTAATAGTAAGATTACAAGAAGCTTAATGATCACTTGTCTACTCTTATATAGTTCACGAGCGAGGGACTATCTCCAACCCTAAAAGCATGGATTGGTTTCTCTTAAATAGAGGATCACATTGTTGGACAATGTGTTGGAAATCCTTTTCTTGTAGAACCGAGTTTTCTATCAGTAGGCAATCAAATGGCAGTTATTTCAGGCTAATATCTAGTGACAGAGTGTAACTTAGAAATTTCACTCATTTGTATTAAATATTGATCAAGACTACTCTTAACGTCTTCTGCAAACACTAATTATTTGTATATTCGTCTATTACTGCAAACAAGTGCTTGATATTTATTGATTTGCATTACTCTATTTGCATTGTGTTCTTTATTGTTATTGTGTTGCCAAAATCCTCTTAATTAAGCCTATATCGAAACCACTTGAGAACATCAATTTGACATTTGTTTTTTAATCTTTTTGGTAAAACAGTGATTATAGTTTATGTCGTTGGAGTTCAACATGATTCAAGTACAAAGTGTCTTATGATTCCTATCAAAAAAAAAAAAAAAATTTGTCTCATGATGGCCAAAACATAATGTACATGTTTTTTTGTGAAGAATCCAAGGTTTTCATATTCTTGGTTGCAACTCATATTGTTCCCAACATTTGGATCTGGAAGTTGAACGCATCTGGTAGATGGGTTTGAGTTAAAGAATCATATATTTAGACTCTTCAGCAAATAAGCACTTAAAATTGCAATCTCTAGCAGTTGCAGCATGCTGATATGCCTCCTATCCTATCTACTAAACCACATCCAAGGATATTTTGGAGAGACAGGAGAAAATGATAGAAAGTAATATTAATTCACTTCTTTTCTTCAAACTAAGCTGATAAACATTTGCCACAAATAGTGAATCCAAAATGGTTTTCCAATTTGCCACAAATTGCTTTACACAATCTAAAATTAGGAAAAATTTAAATCACCATTCATTAAAAAAATAAAAAATAAAAACATAGATAGAAACATGAAACAAGAAAATTAAATAAAAAAGTCCAATAAACATCTCACAAGATTGAAACTTCATTCTTATGTCTGCATCGCTAGTATGCAGCGGAAATGCTAATTTACAAGCATTGATTTTTTCCCCCAACTATTTTCACTAGTGAAAACAGCTATTGGATATGTTAGACAGAAGAATGACTTTAATCATTTGCTTGCTTCTTTTTGTTTTTTTAAAATTTACAGAGTACATTACATCTACATGACCAACCTTTCATTTTAGTATCAATCATCGGCAAACCAGCTTTTTAATCCATCAACTAATATGATCTGAAATGCAAGTGCTGATTAGAACATGAGCTAGCAGTCCAACCTGTGTAGAAAAAAGAAAGCCATGGTAAGGCCATCCATAAACTGAAATTGTCAATAATTTCTACTTATAAAGGTCAAAAAGCAGTTCCTTTTCGTTTTTTTTTTTTTTTTTTTTTTACTCGGTAGGTCACTGGCCAGTTGTTCCAGGCAATATTTAAGTTTATTCTATCTTTACATAGCATTAGCATACATGGTACTTAACATAACCATATCAATGTTGCATACAAATCTACAATGCTCTATTAGCATCTCGCCTAATAGAGTTGATCTCTCACCCAAAAGTAGCTTTTAATGGATAGGAAAGGAAATAATAATAAAAATAAAAAAGAGCAAAAAAATAGTCACTTCAATAGAAACTTCTTCCTTGGAATTATCATGCACTCTTATACAATCTGCATCAACCAAATATTTCTTTCAAATTTGTTACTCTCATAACTTGAACACCCCAAGACACGTCTCATTCCCCTTTCCCCCTTCCTCCTATGTACCTGAAACTTCATTAACTTCTTCAAGAAATATCTGGAACTACATTAAAGATGTGTTATGCACCTACATCATGTGTGCCTATTTCTAGTTAAACTTAGATCGGAAGAATTTCAGTTTCCCATGCTATCAGTTCAGGGTGAAAATTGCTAGCAGAAAATTTTGTATCTGAGGCACTCGAAACAAAGTAAGAGACCCGAAAAGCAGAGACAAGACCCACTGTTGATAAATCTGGTCTCCTCACAAGCCCAATATAACACATTTGGAGGGCATGCCTGCACAGCTCTACAGGCATCTGAGCAAGCCCTTGATTCTTACCTTGATGTTATTGACCAGGATGGAATGACATCAATACAGGCCTCTCCTTAAATAGTAGAGGTTTTACAGATCGTAGAAATGAAAGGAGTACAAACCGAACACTTTCTCCAAAGTCAATATAATGAATATTCACTGTCACAGACATCTAAATTTAATTCGTGAATAAGATGAGGCTCTTATCATTGCAGGTTTCAAATGAAAAAAAAAAAAAAAAAAAAAAAAATTATATATATATTCTGTTTGAAGCAGTATAGCATCATTTTTGTACTTGAGATTTATTACCTTGTGAAAAATGGAAAATAAAAGGCAGAATTATGCGTTCTTCCTTTGGCCAATTGATAATTTTAATATCTGAGTTTTATCTAGCTTGTATGAGAAGTCAAGATGACCACGTTTTTCAAGAAGCAAATTGTAGATCAACCATTGCTTAGTATTATTACTGTATTACATTATTCTTTCTATCATATTCTTCATGCAAAAGTACCATTACATCTAATTAAAGCACAAACATATAGTTCTATACGTAGTATAAAACAAACAAGAGGAAGTTCTACCTTTATCTCAGAATAATCAGTGATGTTCCAATGGAAGCTACTGAGACATCTCATCAATAGTTATACCTCCAACAGTGGAAGTCCAACGTGAATGACTCGGTTCTTGACCAGAAGCTTTGGAATTTGGATCAGATCCAGTATCTCCATCTTCCATCTGACTCTTCAAATTATCATCAATACCAGTGTAATCCAAATTCTGTAAAATATAAGGAACCGAGGCATCACCATCCTCGCCAGGCTTATTTCCCTTTTCGATATCAAATTTCTCTTTGGAGCTATTGCAGCCTCCATCAAGATCTGAACTGACAGATACCTTTGCTGGGTACCCATTTTCAGACACCCAGGCTCGGAAATTTATCAATGAAGGTGGGAGCTTAGAAAAGAATCCCTCTTTAATGTTCCCTATTATCCCTTTAGTAAATGGGTTTTCCTTCTTATCGTAGTGGTACCGAAAATTCTCATAAGTTGTCTGTGAAGAAACACATGCCATAATACAGCAGTAAGAATATAAGAAAAAATGTACAAATTCAATGTACAGACAGGGCACAGTGAGTAATAGCATATCATTATGTGACTAGGTAGAAAGACACAGCACACAAACAAAGATACATGTATCCATTCACACCGCTAGAGAGATTTTAGTCCTAAAAAAACAGACCAAAAGTCCTAAACATTAAATTATTGTATGTGAATGAACGTAAGTAAATGTCAATAGTTTTTTGCCCCTACAAATGCAAAACCAGACAAGCCTGAAGAGTGTAGCTCTATCCATAGAGGCAGCAGATAGTGATGCTTGACATCTCAAGGTAATCATAAAAATGGATGAAATGAGAACACTAAAAACATACAGTGATCTTCCCTGAGGTGCCATAACTGAAAGTGTTTCAGTTAATGACATAACAGCCACTGATTAACCTGGCATGTTGAAGATTAGTGCTGATATAAATTATATTGGCACTGCAGGATGATCTGCCCTACAGTATTTCAAATTCAACCACCCTAAAAAGCAGTTTGAACTTTCATGGCTTCTATTATGTTTTCCTTTCTTTCTGGTGAAGGACAAATCTTTCTCTCACTTTCCAGCTTCTTTTTCTTCTTCCCTCCATATATCCAAATCCTAGAATAACTATCAAATTTCCTTGTATCGAGACCCTAAAATACACTATTAACCATGCAAACCTACAGAAGAAACCTATAAGATCTGTCTTCATCAGAAAGAAAGGAACACCAATTTGATACTGTAATTCTAATAGTTAATTCAAACAAATAAAGGTAATAAAAATGAAGAGCAAGAAGGTCACCTGGTTGGTGCAAATCAGATAAAAATGGAAGAGGGTGAGCCCACCAACAAACCAGACAGCTATGAAGCAATATAGCAGGAGGATTACTGATAGTATATTATGTGACATTGCAGTCCACAAAGTGCGTTTTTGCTGAAGAATGTCGACCATAGAAAACGCAAACACATATATACACAAGAGGGTTGATGACAATATAAACATTATGAAGAATGGATAGTTACGCTGCAACCACATCAATGAGGAAAAGGCTGATTAGTTTTAAGCAAAAAACAAATACAGGAATGTTCTTAATAAGAGAGAATCAAAATTCCAGCTTCATGTCAAGTGAGATCATTGAAATAAGAAATCAGGAAGAATTATGTTAAAGGGATGAATTATATTGGATGAGTGAAGCATGAACAGCCACCATTTATTAAGAGTACTTCCCTTAGAAAGCATAGTCCAGGCAATAGCATCACAGAATCTGTTTATACAAAGAACTTTCAAGAAGAAAAATTGAGTTTCTGGAAGCATTTTCAATATCTTCTTTCTTATGTTACCCAACCATAATTTTACATCTTTTTTTTTTTTTTTTGGTGTGAGGAGGGGGGGTGGGGAGGGGAGAAAGGGGGCAGGGCTGTTCTGAACTCTGAACTCTGAACTTTACAATGCACAAAATTCGTGTTTCCGTATGGAAGCACATCAAATGGGGCTTATTTATGAGGATCGAAATCAACAGGCCTGTTATGCAAAAGATAATCTTACACATTCGTTCCATGATTATACAAAACAAAAGTTTAAAGAAAAATTTAGAATCAATTAACAATATTTAGTCAAACATAGTAATTATAGGATAAACAGTCAAACTTATTTACAAAAATTTGCATTATTTGTTATAAATTAGTTAATGTATTGTTTAATTGAGTGCAATCAACTGTTAATTTGCTTTAATAACAGAGTTTTTATCACTTGACTCTATATCTCAATTATTTTACCACAATGGAAGTTATGTCAATTGCCTATTATTCCACCACAAACATCAAGTGCTTGCCTAAAAATGATGAGAGATCCTTAACCGAATTAAGATAGAAATGAGGTCCTCATTTAGTATCTAACCTACCCTTACTTTCAAATAAAAGCAAATAACCTTATTTGAATGTAATTTAATAAGCACTGCAGTCAACTAAGATTATTTCTGAAAGTAAAAGTACATCAGTTTAAAGACAAAACAAACAAAACAAACAAACAACAAAATACTAATTAAAATCTAGATGATGTCCTTCAAAAACTTACTGAAATTTCAGGATTAAAAGTGACCACAGGTAACTTACCACTCCAATACATTGACCCACCCATGGACAGTGGTGATCAAATTTCTGCACACAGTTATTGCAGATAGAGCAATGAGAAGCACGTGGTGGACGATAAAGCAAGCAAGTGTCACAGAATTTCACTTTTAGTGTGTGACCATTGACCGTTACATCCTTTGTCCTGGGTAATTTTATGTCACCAACTTTGTTATTTATCCACTCCATAGATGGTGTGTAAGTGTATGCTTCATCTGATTCAGGTGGCTTTGAGTTCCTTGGGATTATTCCTGGATCTCTACCAGATGTCAAGAAGAGAAAAGTAAAATCCTGACAAAACCATTAGAGGTCAGGTCAAGTATCATTTTAAGCCCCAAACCTACAAAGTAAAGTATCAAATTTACTAACCAAAACAGTGAGAACCAATCCGCCGATCAGTACAGGATATTTAAGTGGAGGATCATCTTCTTTGATCATTAAACAAATCGTTCTTATGCAGAATGTTATTGCAGGACCTCCAATTAGAAATGTAGTTAAAAATAGTGATGTTGCATCATGACCAAAGATTACTCTCCCGCCAAACAAAAATTTCTGACATGAAAGCAAAGGTGCTTCATTAGTGTTAGGAAATATGATAACATAATGTAAATTAGCTTACTCCTAATCAAATGTCAAATATTCACCCTACTGAGATAGCCATATAATAATTAAGGATCAAAATGTAAGCTCTACCAAACTGTCATACAAGAAACAATATATACAAGTGAATGGAACCCCCTTAAAAGTGACAAAAATATCCCATAGAGATAGAATATTAGAGAGAGGGAGAGAGAAGCCTGTACTTAGAAGAAGGCAAGACAAAAAAACTTAATTAGTCCAACAACTTTCAAATCTATCACATAACTTGATCTAATTGGTAAGTGAGATGCATTATTTTCTTTCCACTTATAATATATGTATAAACTCTCGAACCATGTACTACAAGTATTATTACAGTTTTCTTATGGAGATAAGCAACCAATAATGTCCATGAATGAAACATCAGTTCAGGTCCTGATCAAACATGTAAATTCACTAGAATTTCATTACATAAATGAATGTAGTAATCAATTGCTAATGAACAGGATATATCAAACAGATACTTAGAGAAATACTTCTCTTCTGGTAGAATTTCTGTCTGGATATAAAACACAGCATATACTGAAATGATAGTTCGAAAAAGGAAATTGCACTTCTGTTTCATGATCAGATTAAAATTTTCAAATTTAATTACACATCAACAGAGTTGTTTTTTTTTATTATTATTATTAGTAGTAGATGAACAACCACCAAATATTACCATTAAAGATTAAAGGTGAAAAAAAAAATCGCCTCACGGAAGTCATTCCTCTTTAATCAATAGGTATCTATTTGGGTAAATTAATGTAAAACCCAAGCCATTGTGTTTCTCATTTGATCAAAAACAGATAATTAATAAAAGCATAAAAAATTAACAAAAACGTTTTATTGAACAAGGCATAAACTCAACAAAACAATGCGCATTGATAGATTTTGAATTTAATTGCACAGATCTTCCCTCATTAAACAAAGCATAGAACTTAACAAGCTAAGCACATATACAAATGTCATGTCTTCATAAGAAGGAAAACTGAAATGGCAACAATAAATATGAATTTCCCATTTGGCTCTTGTTGTATAGGGATTAAATTATAAAGAATACATCATCATCCAAGAAGGCAAATGACAATAAATAATTCACCATCAATAAAAATAATACTCATAATGAATGAAACAAAACAAATGCCACATAATTCTTGAACCCCATATAAACAAAACAAGGAATTATATATTAAAAAAAAAAAAAACCATTGATAAAAACAAATAAAGCAGACATTTTGAGAGAGAGAGAGAGAGATGATTACATTGTTACCCTTCCAAACTTGGTAGAGCCTGTAGGGGTTGGATTTAGAATAGGGAATGGAGTTGGGTTTTGAGGGAGAGGCCAAGCTGTGGATTTTGTTTCTACTCATATTTGTTTTCGTTTCTTCATGCAAAGAACCCATGAATTAATTCAACCACACAACCATGCATGATGGGTTGAAAAGCAAAATTAAGCAAGCGAATGACATGAGAGATTTACATGCTATGAATGAATGTGATTTCAAAATATATATATTTGGTTTTTGTCTGAATTCATTCATTCATTTTTTTTTTTTTTTTTTTTTTGCACGTATCTCTATGTCTCTCGCTCTTAATTTTCTGGTTTTTCTGAAACAAAAAAAGAACAACAGCTGCTCCCCTCTCTTTCTCTCTCTCTCTCTCCCTCTCAAACAGACAAAGCTTGCTGTCAGGGTCGTCATGTAACGATTTTCCATATCTTCCCGGCTTTTCCGCGGGCAAAACCATTTTTAAAAGTAAAAAAAAAATTAATAAAAAAGGTGAGTTTTTTTTTTTTAGGATTTATTAAAAAAAATTTATATTAGGTGAGGCGTGGTTGAAATCATATAATAATACTTAAGTACTCCGAAAGTACGGAAAATGGTATTCTTTCCTTTCACATTTATGGTAAGGTCTATTTATTAAATTTATAGTAAGATCCATCATGAATGTGAGATGAGGAAACATTATTTATCCATATTCCGAGAATACCTAAAAAAATTTCCCAATCACAAAGGGTGTCTAGCTTTTTTTTTTCTTTTTTTTTTTTCTTTTTTTTTTTTTTTAACATATATGATAGTATTCTAACTTACAGGTGTTCACTATCTAATAATTATTCTAACTTAAAGGTGTTCACTTTCTAACTTAAAGATGCTAGCATGTTTTTTTTTTTTTTTTTTAATAAAATTAGTGTTGATGACGCAAATAGTTTTATACCAACTGTTTTTTTCCAAGAAAAAAGCTATAATTGGTATACAAGTTTGTTTTTAGATAGATAGTGCAGAGGAAGAGGTGTGGTTCAAATAGCAAGTTTTTCAGTTTCTTTTTTCCTATTTTTTAATAAAGTTGGTATTGGTGACACAAATAATCTTATCTTTTTTACTAAGAAAAAAAGTTATAATTAGTGTACAATAAAAGTGATATTAGTGATAAATTTATTTGAAAGTGATGTAACACCAATCATAATTTACCACCTTAACAAATGTATAAAATAAGTTTATTTATGTATTTTATGTGTTGGTCTGTTTTAAGAATTTTACCTCAAAAATCATTGTTTAAAAAAACTGCAAATGAGTTATGCCAGTTAGATTAATAATTAAATTTATTAAATTTGTGGTAAGCTTACAATTTTAGAACGATTAACAAATCTATATATCTATATATAATAATAGGTAAAGCTGAGAGAAAATCCAATTAGAGTTCAAATTAGAATTAAATTAGAGTCTAATTTTACGCCACATGTTTCATCTAATCTAAGTTTTTAAATTTTGGTTCCAAGTTAGTTAATTTAGTGTAAATATTAGAATTTAATTAGAGTTTAATATTGTGCTACGTAACTCATCTAATATAAGTTTTTTTTAATTTTTGTGCCAAGTGAGTTAATTCAATGAAGAAAACGAGGATTTCAATATAAATAAACCATAAAAAACCTAATTATATAATCAATACTTAGAGAAAATTTAATTAGATTCAAAATTGAATTTTGCTTTTGTTAGCTTTCCATACAAATTAAATTGTTTAAATTTTTGCTGTTATTTTTTCTCTGAACTAATGAGTATATTTTTTATACTGTTTCTATTCAAATATTTTGTATACCAGGATTTTGAACGTAACAAATTGTAATTGAGCTGAACGATCCCATGCATCTGTCCCTATTCAATTTATGAAATACTATTAGACTAATTTATTATTTTATTTTGTGTTGTATTTAGTGGAATTTTATGGATATTGATTGTAAATTGATATTATATATGTAGTAATGATTTTCAAAATTATATACATATAGCAGTGTAATGAGAAACTTAGCGTAACCAATATCATGAAAATTGCAAGAAAAAATTATTTTAGAATCTTCAAATGTCCTAATTAAACTAATATCCTATATGTTTTATAACCCAAGCTAAGATTAATAACACCACTACAATTCATCATTTATGTCCTGTGTGTAAGCACAAATTACATACTAGTTATCATAGTATTAAAGCAGTTGATCTAAGTGCTTAAGTTTTTAGACAACTTTCACAATTTTAGAACGATTAACAAATTAGCACAGTATTAAAGTAGTTGATCTGTGTGCTTGAGTCTTTTATTTTGCCCATTAAGAATTGGGTCTTTAAGAGACGTTAATGGGCATTTGAGCATTTCCCTTCCAACCCGTTTTGTTTCAAAATGAGCTTTTATTGGGAAAGCTTATTCAATGAGGTATGAGATAATATAAGAGTAAGTCTAGTGTCACAAACATTTCTACAACTTTGCCACAATCATGGTCATAGGCATTGATTCATTATATATATGTGGAGGCTTGAGCCCAATCCATGATGCAAGTGGAACATGTGCCGTAAGCCTACTTCATACAATAGCAAGATTCGGGCTTTGAACCTATTCTGTGAAGTAGTGGAATTTGAGCTTTGGTCCCGTTACGTAAAGTGAGAAAAAATGGTAGATCACAAGCCCAATTTGTGATATAGAGAAAATAACAACATTAGACCCAATCAGTGAAGTCAAGAAATATTGCACGTTGTGAACCCATTATGTGATTTAAAAAAAATGTGGACTGTGAGCCAGACTTTATGGGCCATGAGCCCAATTTGTGTAGTTGGATAGAATATGAGCTTTCTTAGGCTTTAAAAGGAATTTAACCCGATCTAAAATAATGTTGATATGGCAATGATTGTCCAATAAAATTGTGCCATGAAACAGTGAAAAAAGAGTTCTCAACAACTATGAAGACACAACATGCTAAATTCAAAACCTTGCACCACCTCATGTTCTCCTACAACTTGAATGATCATCCTCTACCTGATCCAAATGCTTATAGAAGTATTGTAGGTGCTTTACAAATTACAATACCTAGGTTCACCAGCCTTGATCTCTCATTTGTAGTGAATCAAGTTTGCCAATTTATGACCAAAGGTCTTGTAGCTGAATTGGCACCTCCTCATGCACAAAGTGCTTGGGGGTCTAGGGGAAAAAGGGTTCAAGTTACGGGATTAGCAGCATGTTGTAATTATCTCTAAAAAAAAAAAAAAGTTTGCCAATTTATGCCTTGATGAACTGCCCCACTAATACACTATCTAGTTAATATCAGACAAATACTAAGGTATTTAAGAGGAAAATTCAATCATGGGTTTCTCTTTTACTCATAAATGAATTTTTCCAATCACCTTGGGGTTTTTAATTTTCCCTAGCCATAATCCAATTACATGGTTAATTAATAAACAACTCATAGTTTGTAGATTAGATATTCTACGGAGGTTGAATATCGTGCCTTTGCCTCCTCAGCTGTCAAACTCTTTTGGCTTTGCATGTGTAAAACCTTTTGCAACAAGACGAGCTTTGTAGCGCTCAATGGACCCATCAGAGCGAGTCTTAATCTTGTAGATCCACTTACAACCAACCACAGATTTCCCAGGGGGGAGAGTCACCAAATCCCAAGTATGGTTTTTAGATAATACATCAAGTTCCTATTTCATTGCAATCTGCCACAAAGGGTTAATGGAAACCTCACGATAGGTGTGAGGCTCATGCAGTGTAACAATGATAATCAAGTAAATGTGTAGGAATGAATCTTACCCGAGTTGAGTGACGAGGTGGAATGTCTTGTGCAAGATCTTCAGGCGGAGCAGGAGTAGAGGACCCAAGCTCAGGGTTGGGTAGCTCGTCTTCAACCTGTGCATCTTCCACCTGTTCATTAAAAGGTGAACTAGGAAAGGGATCAAAGGTATCTGATAGTTGGACAGAGAAGTCTATAGGAAGATCAGGAGCAACTACAGGAGGATCAGGAGCAGTTACAGAAGGAATATGTGCCTCATCTGGAAAAAGATCTAAAACAGAGGAGGAAGATAGGGAGGCACGGAAGTGAGAGAGCTCGACAAAGAAGCGATGTTCCCAAAAGAAAACATTGCGGGAGATACGAAGACGATGAGAGACAGGATCATAACACCGATACCCCTTTTGAGTTTCGCCATAGCCAAGAAAACAACAAAGCCTTGACCGAGGCTCAAGTTTGTTATGCTCATGTGGCTGAAGAAGAACGAAACAAGCAGAATCGAAGGAGCGAAGGTGGTGATAGTCTGGAGGTGACCCAAAAAGGCGCTCATATGGAGTTTGATTTTGAATAATAGGACTTGGAATGCGATTAATAGCATGAACAACATGAAGGGCAGCTTCACCCCAAAAAGGAGTAGGAACTTTGGCAAAGAGAAGAAGAGCACGAACAATGTCAAGAATATGACGAAGTTTTCGTTCGGCTCTACCATTTTGCTGAGAGGTACCTGGACAAGTTAGTTGATGAACAGTGCCATAGGAATGCAAAACAGCTTGGAAAGCATATTGAGTGTACTCAAGAGCATTATCAGATCGAAAAATTTTGATACGTTTGGAAAATTGAGTTTCAACCATTTTTGCAAAATTAGAATATACTTGCAATAACTCAGAACGATGTTTCATATTAAAAATCCAGCTATAGCGAGAGTAATCATCAACAAAGACAACAAAATATCGAGACCCACCAATACTAGAGACAGAGGAAGGCCCCCAAACATCAGAATGAATAAGGTCAAAGATATCAGTGGATATTGATTCACTAGTATTGAAAGGCAAAGCTGGTTGTTTTCCTAACTGACATGAAACACAATCAAAATTTTCTGTAGACACTGAACCTAACAAACCTCTAGAAGCCAATTGTTGTACTCGAGAGGAAGATGTGTGACCAAGTCGAGCATGCCAAAGTGCAAGGGAAGGAGTAGAAGAAACTGCAACAACAAAAACAGGAGCAACAAGTGGAAGATGAAGGTTGTCCACAGGAAACATACACCCAACTCTGGGACCGGTCCCAAGCTCCTGTCCCGTCCTTGGATCCTGCACAATACACCCAGAATAATCAAAGATAATACGATAACCTAACTCAACTAATTGTCCCACAGAAAATAAATTGTAAGAAAGGTTAGGAACATTAAAGACACCTGGAACCGAGAGATTCGAGGTCGAAACGGAACCTATATTATGACCAGACATAGTCGACCCATTTGCTGTGTGAATATTAAGAGGGTGTGGTGCAGGTTTAAGTTCAGAAAATAAGGACGAGTGAGGAGTCATGTGATTGCAACAAGCAGAATCCATAAGCCAAGAGGAAGGAGACATACCAGATAAAGCTGAGAGAGAAGAGGAATAAGATGCATTACCAACCATACGAATGACATTGGCGATGATATTTTTAAGGCCATCTGTGGACATGGTGAAAGTGCGTCCTGAAGACTTAGACTGTGCAGAGATGGGAGCCATTGGTTGGACACTCTCAATGTTAGCAATAGTAGCAGTGGAAATTGACACAGCTGATTTGTTGTGATGATAGCAAGTCTCAATATTGTGGCCAAAACGTTTGCAAAAATTGCAAAAACGTTTGCTAGATTATCGACGACGATTATTGCAACAAGAAGAAGACATGTCCTTATTTTTCATTTAGAAGCAAAATATGCAAAAATGGACTGCAAAAATAAAATCTACGCGAAAAACTGGGTAAGAAGCACCTGGACTGCAAAAAGTCAACTCCGAGAAAAAGTCAACGGTCAAAGTCAATAGTCAACAACTATGATGACGTCAGCAGGATGACGTAAGCTGAAGACCTCAGCTAGGGCTGACGTGGATGATGACGTGTAATGATGACGTCAGCGATGACGTCAGCAGGTGCACAGCGGCGCGTGGAGCGCGTGAGGCGCGTGAGTCAATCCTCGCCGGAACGTTGGTCGGCGCGTGAGGGCACGTGGAGAGTCCGATGAGGCTGATTTTTCTCCGGTTATGTTGATCGGAGAAAGTCGATTCCGATGTCGGCGGCGGTGAGTTGATCGGAGCAATACCGATGGCGCGTGAGGCGCGTGGACAAGCTGCGGAATCTTTGACCGGCGCGTGGAAGCGCGTGACTGGTCAGCTGATGATGATTCCGGCGGCTTTATGTAGATCGGTTGAAGATCTACCCGGTGATAGGTCTTATGTCTTAATCGGAGATCCGGTGTGGAAGATCCGACGGAAGCAGTGATCTTGGTGGCGGTGATCGAGCTTCTGGCGGTGAAGATTCAACCTTTGCACCTCTGACGGCGGTAGAACAGTCAGGAGAGGGCACGGAAAAGGTTTACTGACCGATGAAGTCGAGGCAGCGGAAAATACCAACGAAGACAGGACTGCAAAACACAAGAAAATTAGAGCAATGACTCTGATACCATGTTAGAAATACTGAATAATTGTATTGTATTTCTCAAGTAATAGAATATACACAAGTGCCTTTATATAGAAGGCAGAGTGTGCAATACAAGTAAGTGTGCTATACAAGTAAACAAGGTGGGCCTAAAGCCCACATACCCTAATACATGTTAACAGTCCCTTCATCAAGTTCCTATACTATGGTAATAACATTTTAGCGTTAGCCATCACCTCTAATTCCATGTTTCAAGCATGAACAAAAACACATAGAATCTGATTTTCATTTTATTCGAGAACAGATTTTTTTTTTTTTTTTATAGATTCTACAAATAAGAAAAAAATTTCTTATTTTTGGGTCATTTGGAAACCTTAAAATGGAGAATAGACACCATATTTACTATTTAGAACCTGCCCAAAAAATAAGGGTATGTTAGGAAACAAATAGTTTAAATAGAAAATGTCATTTGGCAAAAAAGTCAACAGTTAAGCAACTACATCAGTTGATGCAAAAAAAATTTCATTTTACACATCTAAAACCTACTTTTTCTATTTTACACTCTTATTTTTACAAAACACCCACGTCAATTTGTCTATTATACACATTTATTCAAATAAAATATTCATATCTTTAACACTATCATCTCTAGCCACCATCATCAAGCAACCACCATCATTAACCCATTCAACCCAGCCATATGAAATCCCAAAGCCCACTAATCAAACAAATAATAAAAAATGGATCAAAACCCAAAAGCCATAGATTCGAACGGCAAAGGTCACACACTTTTGCGAGACAATGAGAGAGAGAGAGAGAGAGAAAGCCGCAAAGCAGAGGTGAGAGAGAGACTTGAGAGAGGATCAAAAAAAAAAAATGAACCCAGACAAAGTGTCGAAGGCGTTTGTCAAGCACTACTACTCGACTTTCGATTCGAATCGATCTGCTTTGGCGAACCTATACTAGGAAGGTTCGATGCTGACCTTCGAGGGGCAGAAGATACAGGGCTCACCCAACATCGTCACTAAGCTCACCTCCCTCCCCTTCCAGCAGTGCAAGCACCACATCACCACCGTCAATTGCCAGCCCTCTAGCCCCTTTAGTGGCATGCTCGTCTTTGTCAGTGGAAATCTTCAGATTTCCGGCGAACAACATATACTCATCGGATTGTTGGATTGGAGAGGCTAAGAGAGTTGAGATGAGAGAAAGAGAGAGCTATGATGAAATGAGAAAGAGAGAGTTGACATGAGAGTCAGAGGTAGGAGAGAGAAAAAAAAATATCAAATACATGAGCTACAGTAACCGTGCATATATGCACGGTTACTGTAGCAATTGTGCATAAATGCACAATTTTACACCCACTTATGTGGGTTTTTTTTGCTCAAAATGTGTAAAATGAGTACCTTTTTCTATTTTGCACAACTTTGCATCAACTGATGCAGTTGCTCAAAGATCAGTTTGCAGGAGAAAGAAGAAGTGAAGGGAGAAAATTTATTATTAAGAGCTTTTAGTGGGTTTGAGTCTATTTGTGAAGTTTTTTTCAAATTTAACATTCTAAATAAAACAATGTTTTATGCTCTTTAAAAGTAAAAGACAATTTCCACTTTATTGGACTTATTTTTTCCGTTGAACACAAAAAGAAAAAGAAAAATGAATTACTTTTTCTATCACACTAAATGCTAAGAAATGCGCATCAAAATAAAGTGTTAACTTCAAAAGAGTTTGACCCTTACAAAAAATTTTAGATATTTTTCGAGTACGAAGAAATTATACTCTCTCCTCTCACATTCATGATGGACTCCACCATGAATTTAATGAATAGATCCATCATAAATATGAGAGAATGGAGCATCATTCTCCGTGTTCAGGAATACCTAAGAATTACTCAACCCTTACTACCAAAGAATTAATTGAAGACAAAACAAAATAAAAAATAAAAAATGAGATAGAAAGTAGAAATATGAGAAGGAAAGAAAGGAAATACAGAAAGTTGAATTAAAAAAAAAAAAATCTTGAGAGACAAAAGATGTATGCTGAAAATAAGAAATAAAGGTTGAATAATCAAATCTAACTCAAAACAAGATTGACCAACCATGGCTAGTAGTTAGTCAAAGGAAATCTTTAAAATATATATATTATGTTAATATTTTTTTGAAAGGAAGATTATGTTAATTTTATTAAAGGAATTTATATGTTGTTTATGATTTCCTTTAGGGGGTTCATACCACATGCAATGTGACTTAGTTGGTTCAATTAGATCTTGGTATGTCGGTTAAAATTCCAACTTAGCTTCCACATCATTCACTCCTCCTTTTTTACTGTTTCCTCCACTTTTCCTCATTTTCTTTTATTTTCTCACAGCAACCAAATATTTATGAAATTCAAAAAACAATTATTATCACCACGCACTCTTAACACGATGGTCATTTTACAAGTATAAGTATTTGTGGGGAATAAGTGTTTGTGGGGTGTGGGAGGCAAGAGCCGAGCTTTAAGTTTCTAAGAAAGAGTTTTACACATATATACACTTAGATTAAACTAGAGTAGAATTTCTATCTTGTTAAAAAAAAAACAAAACAAAACAAAAAAACAAAATTACTGGACCACAAGAAACAAAGGCATTTCACCACATTATTTATATTTGTAGGGACCACCCCTATAACCTACAAACAAACGAGCCATTGATATTTTCAATTCAACCAAGACAAAGAACAATATGGCTCTCCACTCACCGCAATGATTCCTTGAAAGAAAAACAAAAGAACAAAAAACCATCATTTGAAAATTTTTAAATCCAACCCCATTTTAGTACATTCTCTAACCCTGTTTTGTGCAGAAAAATTTTAGATTCAAAAAAAAAAAAAAAAAAAAAAAAAAAAAACCTTGTGGTAGGCAAAGACTTCATGCCAACAACGCCAAGCTGGTTGATGTAGAATTTGTAGTAACCAATTTAGACTAGTAAGGTTGCCATGAAATAAAGGAAAATGATGGGCAGTGATTTTCTCGATTACAATATTGAAAGAGTGGCTTAGGTAATATTTAATCTTGAAGTTCATAAGATGAGATTGATTTTGTTTAGTTGCTGAGAAAAAACAATGGAAAATGAGGGAAAGTGAGAGGAGACTGGAGAGTGAGTTATGGATTTGTTTAGTTGCCAAGAAAAACAAAGGAAAATTGGTTCGTTAATCATAGATGAGGTGGAAATTGAATGGATTTTTAATTAAATTGGCAAATCTTTAATTGGGCTAATTAAGTCACATCTCACAAATTACACCTTTTTTTAGAGAAATAATTATAACACGCTGCTAACTCTGCAGCTCGAACCCTTTCCCCTCTAGACTCCCAAGTACATGAGGAGGTGCCAATTCAGTTACAAAGCTTTTGACCTCACGAATTACACCTTAATTAACAATTCGGCTAGTGGTCAGCCACGAGCCCACGATAAATATTTTAGAAAAAAAAATAATTTTAAACATCATTTTTACAAAATCATTTTTGCAATCAAGTCATAACATCATCTCCTGAGTCCTGCCTTGAATTTTGAAATGAAATACAAAAATTGACAATTATAGCAATAACTTGAAGGATGAAGTACTTTCTCAATTTATTCTGTAACTCCTTTTCCATTCGCACAATCACACCTGTAGCAAAAGTTGGCGCACCAAAAGGTCTAAAACCAATAAGATGTCCAGTAACTCTTTCAATCCACTGAGAAATATCTTCTGCATCAGATATATACCCAATACATCTCTCTATCTCTCTATCTCTAAGGTTTTATATATCTTATCCATAAAATAATTATTACTTTCCTA